>CM036754.1:85865219-86465219 GCA_020796225.1 Arion vulgaris | reverse complement strand
GATTGTAACATTGCTCGCAAGTGTAACCGCTCTCTCATTTGCCTTTCACCCCAGAATGACCTGGAACAGCGATAAATGTGAATATCTGGATTGTCGCATTTTGTATTATCTACATCCACTGCCTTCATACATAACCAATCTTGATCTTCTGTATCATGCGCATAGAATCGCCGAGCATGCATGCATGAGTGAATGAGTGAATATTTGCGTCTTTAGCCACTCCATGAATTTTGTAGCACTAATTGATATAACTAATATATATATATGAATTTTATAGCACTAATTGAGCCCGGATGAAAAGGAGGAGGACTTGTGCGTGAGGCCAGCTACCTCATCACAAGAAATTGAAATAGCTACAGAAACTTGTAAGAAAGTACGCCATACCGGTAAACCGACCAGCCAGGTGGTGTGCGGTGCACCTAGTGCATCAATGACGGTTGCTGATGAAAGCCGCTCTGCGAAGTCAGCAACCCGACTCATCATTACTTGGCTCAAAACACACACTAAAATTGGATTTTGGAATGTGAGAACGATGGCCACGGCTACAAAATCAGCCCAAATTTCAGAAGAAATGGAGAGATACGAACTGGACATACTGGGGTTAAGTGAGGTGAGATGGCCTGGAACAGATAGAAGAGTAGTTAGTGGATTGACTTTCATATATTCAGGAAGAGAAGATGGAAAGCATTTTGAAGGAGTGGGTATAATGATGACACCTAGAGTAGCAAAGAGCATGTTAGAATGTGAACCCATCTCGAGCCGGATAATTAGAGCCCGCTTCAGTACTAGGCATGTCAATATGACAATACTGCAGTGTTATGCACCAACAAATGAGGCTGACGATGATAAGAAAGACACATTTTATGAGCAACTACAAGATCAAATTAACAAGACCCAAAAACATGACCTGTTAGTAGTAATGGGGACTTTAATGCCAATATCAAAGCAGTCATTGAAGTGGGATGCAAAGGGTTCAAGAAAGAGAAGTCGACCTAAGGAGACTCTGAAGCGAACTTTGCTGAGAGAGGCAGGAAATATCGGTCTCAGTTCCATGGTGGAGAATGAGCGAGCGAGTTGCCCAGGATAGAGCGGTATGGAGAAATTACTTGCAGGCCCTATGCAACGTATAATGGTACGAGAGGAATTATTAATTGATATAAGCACGCTAAGCCAATGCTATGTCTAACAGAGATAAAAACGCTAAAATAGTATATACCATGACACGCTAAATGAATGATGAGTCTAGCAGAAATGAAATCTAAAATAGTATAAAGTCAAGCGTGTATGAGAACGTTAAAATTGTGGGTTATCTAGTGGGGATTAGCACTCTGAAATATTGAAAGATCTAATGAAGCTGAAACCGCTAAAATATTGTCAGATTTAATGAAGCTGAAACTGCTAAAATATTGTAAGATTTAATGTAGCTGAAACTGCTAAAATATTGTAAGATTTAATGTAGTTGAAACTGCTAAAATATTGTAAGATTTAATGTAGCTGAAACTGCTAAAATATTGTAAGATTTAATGTAGTTGGAACTGCTAAAATATTGTAATATTTAATGTAGTTGAAACTGCTAAAATATTGTAAGATTTAATGTAGTTGAAACTGCTAAAATATTGTAAGATTTAATGTAGTTGAAACCGCTAAAATATTGTAAGATTTAATGTAGCTGAAACTGCTAAAATATTGTAAGATTTAATGTAGTTGAAACTGCTAAAATATTGTAAGATTTAATGTAGCTGAAACTGCTAAAATATTGTAAGATTTAATGTAGTTGAAACCGCTAAAATATTGTAAGATTTAATGAAGCTGAAACTGCTAAAATATTGTAAGATTTAATGTAGTTGAAACTGCTAAAATATTGTAAGATTTAATGTAACTGAAACTGCTAAAATATTGTAAGATTTAATGTAGCTGAAACTGCTAAAATATTGTAAGATTTAGTGTAGTTGAAACTGCTAAAATATTGTAAGATTTAATGTAGTTGAAACTGCTAAAATATTGTAAGATTTAATGTAGTTGAAACTGCTAAAATATTGTAAGATTTAATGTAGTTGAAACTGCTAAAATATTGTAAGATTTAATGTAGTTGAAACTGCTAAAATATTGTAAGATTTAATGAAGCTGAAACTGCTAAAATATTGTAAGATTTAATGTAGTTGAAACTGCTAAAATATTGTAAGATCTAATGTAGCTGAAACTGCTAAAATATTGTAAGATTTAATGTAGTTTAAACTGCTAAAATAATGCAGGTAATAGAGGGTAACATTACGCTAACATATTGCAGGTAATAACGGATATCATTACGCTAACATATTGCAGGTAATAACGGATATCATTACGCTAACATATTGCAGGTAATAACGGATATCATTACGCTAACATATTGCAGGTAATAACGGATATCATTACGCTAACATATTGCAGGTAATAACGGATATCATTACGCTAAAATATTACAGATAATAGAGGATATCATTACGCTAAAATATTGCATGAAATAGCGGATATCATTGCGCTAATATATTGCAGGTAATAGCGGATATCATTACGTTAAAATATTGCAGGTAATATCGGATATCATTACGCTAACATATTGCAGATAATAGAGGATATCATTACGCTAAACTAAGATATGTTCTTGAGGATAATAACACGCTAATATATTATATGATGTAGCAAAAAGAAACAAGCTAAAATTTCTGCAGTCTAGAGCAAACACATTTTGCATTATCTATCAAAAAATATATAATAAATTCACTAAAATAATTGCAATTTTACAGGAAAAAAAAACGCTAAAATAATTGCAAACTTATGAAAAAAACACGCTCTTATATTCCAAAATGTTGGGAAGATGGAACACACAAGTAAATATGTCACATTAAATATGTACAGTAATGGTACCAACATCCATCGTTGATGCCAGAGTTTGGCAGACCTCTTGTATATTTAATAAATCATGAAATATTGTAACTGAAATAGAAATAAGATTTATATATCAGTTATTGATGCTCAACTTTAATATTATTATATTGACAGAATTACAACAACTGTTTGATAGTCCCCCAGACACACAAGCTATAGATTGGCTGTAACACTACCAAAGCAACAGTGACATGGTTCTCACTCAATAATCACACTGCTAACGCATGTAAGTCTAGTGTGAAACTTTGCGGT
Source organism: Arion vulgaris (assembly GCA_020796225.1). Lineage (NCBI taxonomy): Eukaryota > Metazoa > Mollusca > Gastropoda > Stylommatophora > Arionidae > Arion > Arion vulgaris. The sequence goes on along the minus strand of CM036754.1, from coordinate 86,462,042 downwards.
AGTGTTTTGCCCGTAGATAAATCGATGAAATTTTTGGGTGTGACATTTGACCGCAGTCTGTGTTTCCGGGAACATGTTGAGTATGTCATTATCAAGGCACGCAAAAGTTTGGTGGCAATGAGAGTCATGGCGGCTGTTAACATCGATTAACGACTGCTTGTCATTCTGTATCAGACATTGGTCCTCTCCACCATTGAATATGCAATGGCCATCCTCACTGTCAGCAAAACGCAAATTGAAAGACTTGAGAGAATACAGAACGAAGCTATGCGCATCATCCTCGGTTGCACAAGGGATAAACCTTGTGTGGCGATGAGGTTTCTCCTGGATTTCCGACCATGGAGTATAGAGTCAAGATAGCCAGAGCACGTGCCTATCTCAAAATAAGTGCCAAAAGGATCACCCATTGCATGAACAGCTCAGCGCCAGTGGTGGACATCGGTTAAAGCGGGGCAAGTCATGGGTTGGCCGTGCCGCAGATACTGTTCAGCTGGTATGCGGGCTCAATAATATTGACTATGGAGAAGAATGGATACCGATGCCTTCAATATACTGGAACACTTTTTCAACAATCATTAAATTTGACAAAGGTTGCAGAGAGGGAAATTCCGCGGCGTTGAATGCAGACGTCAAAGCCATCATCGATGAAAATTGCAATGCAGACGACGTTGTGATCTACACGGATGGATCGGTAGTTCGTCACGAAAAGTCTGCATGGGCCTTCTCTGAAAGCGCATGTGGCAGAATGGTCAAGGAAGCCAGTGGTGCATTCAGTATGACAACAAGCAGCATGACAATGGAGGTACTGGCGGTGACCAATGCACTACTCTTGCTAGAGTCACAAACTACACTCATGTGTGCATTTTGAGTGACTCATTGAGTATGATCCGAAAGGTGGAGGTCGGTTCGGTGCGTAGGCAATGGACTGAATCACTGCAGGCGTCAACAATTTGCAGAATTACACTTGTCTTTGTTCCGGGGCACATGGTGTCGTTGGCAATGAGAGAGCAGACAGACTGGCTGGCTCTGCCGCTATATCAGAGGGCCAGCCCATGGACAGAGCTGACATCGTGAACACCCTCATAGAGCGTGGCCGCAGAGAAGACCTTCATCTAAACCAATCCACGTCAACTACTGGATTGCGAGAACTGGGTTTGAAGATTGGTGTGGCAAGAAAAGAACGGTACAACAGGTATACGAGTAGGCTCATCAATCAAAATAGAACTGGTACGGTCAGTCGCTGGACGCTGATGGAGATATTGCGAAGGAGATCGGAGCACCTATGGACATGTCCGGAGTGCAATGAAGATATTCCAAACTGAAACTGAAACAAGCTATAGATATTGAAACTGGAAAACTTGGTCACCTGGAAGAGCAAATTCATGTACTAAAATGTACTTCACGAACTGTGTGCTACTGTATTATCTAAGTTTAATATTGCAATTCCCCTTTTCAAACTTAATTTTTATAATGAAATGTGCGTAGATAGAATATTCGGACATTTGGTGTTTTGTCGTGTTTTTTTTTATAGTGTTTAATTAACTGCAGGAATCTACATCGGTTAATTGTATTTCTATGCAGTGGCGGCTCGTGATAATTTTTGTTGGTGGGGCCAGACATTTTCTTCCAGATAAATCATGGTTTTCAGTTGCTATATTCTAATTTATAAAATAATAAATACACGTTAAACCTTATTTTTAATGGGACCCGGCCCCACTGGCCCTTAATGACGAGCCGCCACTGTTTCTATGTTTCTATTATTGATATCTTTTGTTATAGTCTGTCCTTACAATGTGATAAGCACCTCCATCGTTCTTCATATCATAAAAATGCCACATAATATTTATTGTTCTTTATATGAAGTGTAATCTTCCTCGGCTTATCTCTAACTATGTTTTGTTTCCCAGCTTGAGGATAAGCGTACATGGTGTCTTTCCTTGCCTCTGTTATTTCTGTGGTCCATCTTTTGTGTGGACGGCGTTTTGCTTTGAATTCACTGTATCTTAATAGCATTGCTCTTTGAGGCGCACTGTTTGTTGGTAAAATACGTAAAAATAAATTACTGTAGTTTTACAAAGTACAAGAACAATAACAATAGTACTACCTCACTGCGTCACGATAAGACGAGATTTATGGAACAGGTTTTATGTACGCTTTATAAATACTGTTTCTCACTGCCTCTGTTATCTCTGAGGTTCACCTTTTCAGTTGACAACGTTTTGTTTGTATCCACTGTCTCAGGTAACACTGCTCTTTGATGCGCACTGTCTGTTGGTAATCTGTTTATGTAGCTGAAAAATATTTCATAGTTACACACATACAGTCTACAGGTAATGTTTACGAAACTGAAATACTACTTGAACATCCGATAGAAAGAATTGATGTCTTGAAATATGCTTCAAACATAGATCACTGCTGTATTCATCTGATAAGAGACTGATGTCTTAAAATATGCTTCAAACATAGATCACTGCTGTATTCATCTGATAGAACTGATGTCTTGAAATATGCTTCAAACACAGATCACTGCTGTATTCATCCGATAGAATTGATGTCTTGAAATATGCTTCAAACATAGATCACTGCTGTATTCATCTGATAGAGAGAATTGATGTCTTGAAATATGCTTCAAACATAGATCACTGCTGTATTCATCTGATAGAATTGATGTCTTGAAATATGCTTCAAACACAGATCACTGCTGTATTCATCTGATAGAATTGATGTCTTGAAATATGCTTCAAACATAGATCACTGCTGTATTCATCTGATAAATTGATGTCTTGAAATTGCTTCAACACAGATCACTGCTGTATTCATCTGATAGAATTGATGTCTTGAAATATGCTTTAAACATAGATCACTGCTGTATTCATCTGATAGAATTGATGTCTTGAAATATGCTTCAAACATAGATCACTGCTGTATTCATCTGATAGAATTGATGTCTTGAAATATGCTTCAAACATAGATCACTGCTGTATTCATCTGATTTATGTTCTACTCTTCATCTTTTCAAACTTAAATTAAACACAAAACGTCATCGTAAAGAATATATCGGACATCTGCTGCTTGATGTATCTTGTGTATCGCTTTATTATAATTTTTTATACTGCAAAAAATGTACCTTGGTGTGAATGCCTTCATTATATCTTTTGTCATAGCCTGCATTATTTTTATTTAATAGGTACCACTATCGGTGTCGTAACATAAATGTCTAATTATCATATTAATATATTCTATTAGTTGTCCATCATATTTATAAATGTCCATGACAAGTCGGTTATGTTATGTTTGCAAGAAAGTCATCACGTTTGTTACCTTGCCTCCAGTATGCCCAGGTGTGTATAACCGTAACAAATGTATTTGTGTCTTTCGTAAGAAGTGTAATAACAGATGTATGCTCCACCTGTGGTAGGGGATCATGTTCCAGTTGTATTTACAATCACTCCATACATATCAGAGAGGTGCAGCAGCACACGTCCGAGTCTGTTGTCATCATCGCTTGCGATTGGCGGCTATTATAATAGGTTTATATTATATTATAATAATATATGTCAACATAAGAGAAAGCTAAGAAACTAAGGGCGTTGACACAATATCCTACCTTTGTGGAAACTTATCAAAATGTCGCCATTGATGATGACTTAAACATCAGGTTCTGCTAGATCAGCAGCACATTTGGTAGACTATACACCAGCGCTGTCCATCACAGCGCCCGCGGGCTCCACGGTGCCCGTGCCATACATTCATGACGTCATATTGGCGTTGCCAGCTTTAACGTAAATAATATTTCAAAGAAAGGTTTTCTTGTTTTATTTTGTAAAAACACGTAATCACGAAGTACTGTAGTTTTACAAATTACAAAAACAAGGACAAAATACACAACGTTTCGACCAACAAGCCCTTTATCAAGCAAACGAACAACAGGGGTTTCAAAACTCCTCAAGACCTTGTTGGTCAAAACGTTGTCATATTTTGTCATTGTTTTTTAATTTGTTAAATTACAGTCTTTGTGATTACGTGTTTTGCAATCAAATAGTTTTACTGCAGTCTCATCTATTTTTTGAATATTTTTTGTAGCACTCTTATATTTTTGGTAGCACTCCTATGTTTTCGTATCACTCCTATGAACACGAATTCCACTTTAGCAATGTTGTTTTATTTTGTTACCATTATATTGCCCCCTAACATCACCCTTTTACTTGTTTTATATGAAAACATCGGCATCTCCGCACTATTAACAGTACAGTAAAATCTCGAGTAACCGTCACTTGTTTAACCGTCAGTCTCTGTTATCCGTCATCGTCTAAACAAAACAAAATGTTTTATTATAAACAAACAAACATTTTTAAATTGACATCATTGGAAGCAGAGATGGATTTACAGAAGAATGCTGAAAATTCCATGGACAGCAAAGAAAACAAATGATGAGGTTTTTAATCAGGTCTACACATAAAGAAACCTTATCAAAAGAATAAGAATTAGACAACCAAGGTTCTTCGAGCATATAATGCGAAGAGAATGTTTAGAACATTTAGTGACAACAGGTAAGATTCAGGGAAGGAAAGATCGTGGAATACAGAGGTAGAAGATGTTAGATGGTCTTACATGTTGGTTCGACAAAATATCCACGTTAGAACTGATTAACTGCACCGAAAAGAGAAAGAGAGAGAGAGAAAGAGAGAGTTGGGGAGAGACATGATCAAGGCAACTGAAGTTTTGCGCTTTCACCCCCCTCCTCTCTACCCTCGACAAAAGATCGAGTCAGAACTGATTAACTGCACCAATGATAGAGAGAGAGAGAGAGGGTTGGGGAGAGACATGATCAAGGCAACTGAAGTTTTGCGCTCGCCAACCTCCCTACTTTCCACCCCCACCCCACCCTCGACAAAAGATCGAGTCAGAACAGATTAACTGCACCAATGATAGAGAGAGAGAGAGAGGAGAGACATGAACAACGCAACTGAAGTTTCAATGGAACTGATCATTTGGGAGTTCGTGACGTCCATATCACAGCCATTCGATCACGTTCCTCTGATGATTGTAGTCAATTTGCTCTGGAGAATCGTTTTATTTCTTTATATGGTACCTTGCGACCTCATGGACACAACGCTCTACATTCCTATGCTTCTTAGTACTTTCTCTTCTCATGCTCCATATTCTATATGTGTATATGTTTATATAATAAGTTATATATTTACTTGATTTTTTATTGTTTTTCTTCTTTTTCCACTTCTAGTTTTTTGTGTGTGTTTTTTTGCATTTATTTCGTCAGTCTTTTTAGTCACAGATTTTCATTTTAGGACCGTTGGAATGTTCCTGTCGTAATCTATACGTAGTGTGCTGTTATATTCGTCACTCATGTTGTATCGTTTGCTTGATAAAGACCTTTTGGTCGAAACGTTGCTGTGTATTGCCACTGTATTTATATTTTGTAAAACTACAGTACTTTGTGATTAGGTGTTTCGCCATTTTACATAGTTTTACTGCTGTCTCCCCCTATATGGATATTACTAGTCATTGAGAACAAATCTCTGTTTCACATCTTCCATCTGATGTTAGGAATATTCCCAGATACTTTGTGTTACCAGAGCCAAACATGGACATTGAACAAAGCGCAGTCACAAAAATAACTACATGTGAAATGCGTTGCCTGCGAAAAGTTACCAACAACACCAGAAAAACAGAATCACCAACATCAGCATAAGAAAGAAAGTTGGCACAAAACCGTGCTTGAATTATATAGATAAACAAAGAATGAAGTGGTTTGGCCACTAATAAGAATGCATCCAAACTCCACAGTATACAGAGTCTTCTACAACAGAACATCGGGAAAGAAGGCAAGAGGAAGACCACAGAAAAGATGGTTAGATGTCGTAGCAGAATCCTGTGAAAGAGCAAAGATAACAATCACACAAGCCACCAGAACAGCGCAAGACAAAGCAGAAAACCACGACACTGGGCAACAACCCGGTAGCAGTGCGACAAAAGAAGAAGAAGAACTTGAATAGATGGACTTGTTTCAGTGTTGCGTTATTTATTTTGATACTTCATTTTGGTATTTCCTGTTTCTTAGAGATAACAATTACCTCTGTTTTCTTTATATTCACCCGTAAGCCTTTCTTTTCACTTTCTCACATTAATATGGCTATCAAGTCTACAAAACATCTTGGATGGAAAGCATAGTGATAATATTTATTCTGGCGTTTCTACTTGTTTAAATGACCCTAAAATCCAACATCATGTGTGTGTTGATTGACCTAAGCTCCCGCCACATATATCATATGTGATGCTCTCACATCCCATTCTTGGGAGAGAATTCATGTTTTATAGAAACGACTACATCAGAATTGTATATATACCGTACATTGGACTGAAAATATTTAACTGCAGCCGTATACTATATAATAGCCATGATGAGTCACTTTTCTAGGCACCACTTATACGTTCACTAGTTTGTCATTGCTTTCTGAAATGTGAGGTCTATTTTTATCGTTCGTAAAAATCCTAGGGAACTGAAATTTGCTTCTAAAATGAACGCCACGGTTTTTGAACCAGGTACGCTTGTGTTGGGAGCAAGTTGACTACCGCTAAGCCACAGACGCCCCACTCTCTATATTTGTAGTAACTAGTATAATTCATTATATACACTATAATATCATGTACAATTGTGACTAAAGAATAATATTATTGGTGTCGCTTTTAGTAGTTTTCTGTAAGAAGTTGTCAGGAATAGGTTTTCCTTTTGTATTTGGGAGAGTAAGAATTCCAAGAACGCACACAAGTTGCAGAATACCCAGGAGAAGAAACGCGCCAAACAATGGAATTGCTTCTCTAAGTATCATATATGGGGCTATAATTGAACCAATTCTGGCTAAACTGGTGCAAAATCCGTAGGATAGGTTTCTAACAGGTGTTGGAGAAAGCTCCACCACCATTGTGGAAAGAGCAGGCCAGCAGCCTTCCATCATCATGCTTGATCCAAACGTCATAACAAGAGTGAGTGTAGCTTTAGAGTATTCTGGAGCCAAAAATTGAACAGCAACTACAGAAAATGAGCACAGGCTAGCTACGCATATAAAAGTAGTTACTACAAATTTTATACCAAATTTTGCCGAAATAAACATTGCGATAGTTCTTGAAGGAAATGAGATGGCTGTATACAGCAAAGGTTAACAAAAGTCACCAGAAAGAGCATTCAGACCAAATCCAATCATATAGTAACCGATTGAGAAAATAAACCAACTCATTCCAAGAACAACAGATGATCTACGAATATTTCTGTGAAATAGGTCAAGGTAAGTGTATGTTGATCGATTCTTCCTATCTTCTTTCTCTTTCTCTGCTATTCGGCTCATGATAGTGATATCTGGTAACGGTCTTTTGTTCAGTCGAGCTATTTTCTGTACAACCTTCTGTCCTCTCTGAATTTTGCCATGAACTGTCAGAAAACGCAAGCTTTCTGGAAGCCAAAACACAGGCAAGAAAGTTACAAATGAAAAGAGAGCAGTAGCGATGTGAACATACTTCCAGTTTTTAAGAGCTAGGACACATAAACCGAAGGAAAATGTTGCAACACTCCAAAGAGGAAGAGTTCCAATTACACCTCTCCACAATTGAGGCATTAATTCAAGAGCGTAAACAGCACATGTTGCGAGTATACTGCCTGCACAAAATCCAATAACAAATCTTATGACTGTGTACATCTGCCAAGAAACTGAAAAGATCGCAATGATGTTAGTTAAGACGAGCAGTGAAGCACAACCGTAAATGCTGAATTTTCTACCAAATTTATCTCCGATTTGTCCACCAACGACAGATCCCAAGGTAACTCCTATCATTTGAATAGAAATGATAAAAGGTGATATCCAAGATTGATCGCAAATTAAAGTAAATTCTGTAACCACTGTCGTAGCAATGTCATTGAATACAATATTCTGACAAGATCTCATCGTGTCACAAGCAGACATAGTCAAGTTAAGTTCATCTGAAATTGTCATATTAATTAAAGATTGTAGAATCCCTGTTGAGTTAGAAGTAGAATGGTCTTGGCATGTCCATCCGGGGTTGTAGCTACCAAAAGTCATGAACATTAATGACCATGCTGCCGGCAGAACAGGAGAATAACTCAAAACGCAAAATATCTTTTGAAAGTTCCCACAGTTGCCCAGATTCTTGAGAAGAGAGTCAATGTCCATCGCTCGAGTCTGTTCCCTAGCGAGATATCAAGTATATACAAATATATGTACTGTTAATTTTCTTGAAATTTATAGATATAGAGACAGACAGACGGATAGACGGATAGACAAATAGATGGATAGATAGATACACAAATATAGACAGGAACAAACAGATTTATACAAGAACATAATGTCAAATTGAAGGACAGAACAAACTGATGGATACATATTGATAAATAGACACACAGACAAAATGGACAGGCAGACAAATATACAAATAAATACATGTGTGTGTGTGTGTATATACTAGTTTTGGTAGTGAGCTCTAGCACAACCTAATGCACCGGATTCAAACTTCGCGGCGGGCAATTTGGAAGCAAAAATCGTTCATTGGATTTTTACGAAAAGTAAAATTAGACCTCACCGTTCAGAAAGCAATAGCTCGTTTACTGTAGTTGATGACGAGGTTTTGTAAAGGATATGCCAGGTTTTCATTTTTCTTAGACATGGACAGATTATGACATGATTTTCACTTTTCTTAGACATGGATAGATTATGCCATGATTTTCATTTTTCTTAGACATGGATAGATTATGCCAGGTTTTCATTTTTCTTAGACATGGATAGATTATGTCAGGTTTTCATTTTTCTTAGACATGGACAGATTATGCCAGGTTTTCATTTTTCTTAGACATGGATAGATTATGCCATGATTTCATTTTTCTTAGACATGGACAGATTCAAAAAATATGTCAATTATTTAATTCAAACAAGAGCCATCTTTTTCAGTCCAGTTCTAATAGCTCAAAACCTTTTTGAACTTATCATCTACTTTCCTATGTTATCTTTGTCCTACCCACTCTTCTCATCTCTGTGAGATCCAATCAAGCGCCTGTTTGGTTATGTTGTTCGGTATTTCCTGAGAGTATTTTCAATCCATCCACCCCCCTTTTCTCTCTTTAGGCTCTATTTTTATTGATATCTTTATTTTCATTTTTAGTTTTGAATATCTTCATTGCATTCCGGACATGTCCATACAGACCCCGATCTCCTTCGCAACCAACAAATTCTTCTGAGCCCACTATCCCCCCCTAGTACGCTTCAGCGCCCACTGGGGCGGTATTGCCACTTTGGGAAACGCTGGTTTTAGATGAACGTCCTCTTTGTGGCCACACTTTATGAGGGCGTTCATAATGTCAGATCTATCCAATGACTGACCCCCAGATATGGTGGCAGAGCCAGCCTGCTCTCTGTCAGTCTGTTCTCTCATTGCCATCGATACCCATATGACCCGGAACAAAGATGAATGTAATTATGCAAATTCTCGACGCTTGTAGTGATTCAGTTTATTGCCTGCACACTCAACCAACCTCTACTTTTTGGATCATACTTAAAGAATCACTCAGAATGTACGCATGAGTGTAGTTTTGTAACTCCAGACAGAATAGTGCCTCACTCACCGCCAGTACTTCTATTGTCATGCTGCTTGTTATCCTACCAATTGCACTACTGGCCCCTTTGATCATTCTGCAATGTCAACTTTGAGAAGGCTTATGTGGACTTTTGGTGGCAAACCACCGATCCATAAGTGTAAATCAGAACGTCACCTTCATTGCAGTTTTCATTAATGATGGCCTTGACGTCTGCATCAAACGCCACGAGATTCCTCTCTCTCTCTCTCTGTATCCTTTGTCGAATTTAATAATTTTCGTAAAAGTGTTTACGAATATAGAAGGCACCGTTATCCATTTCTCCCATGAGTTGACATTTGTATGTTGCATACCAGCTGAACAGTGCAGCACGGCCCGCCCATGAGTCGATGTTTGTAGGTTACATACCAGCTGAACAGTGGTTGCAGTACGGTCCGCCCATGAATCGATACTGGAAGGTTGCATACCGACTGAACAGTGTCTGCAGCACGGTCCGCCCATGACTTGCCTCGCTTTAACCGATTTCCACTTCAAATGTTATCTTATCTTATCTTAACCACATTTGCCGTGAAGCGTCGTGGGAGAGTTAGTTTCCTATCTTGTGCCAGGTGTGTTGCGCTTGACGTTGTCAGTCCATGCTTTCGCAGGACTCTGAGATGTTATCTATCCATCTTGTTCTTGGCCTGCCTCGTGCTCTGCGCCCTGAGTGTCGATTATTATAGGCACGTGATGGTAGTAAATGTGGTTCCATTCTCATTAAATGGCCGAACCACTTGAATCTTTGCTTCTCGATGTACTGTATGCATGGTATAGTACCAACGATGCTTCTGATATTCTCGTTTCTCACTCTATCTCGCCTTGTAACGTTGGCAGCTTTTCGTAGACATCTCATTTCACATGTTGTAATCTTTCTTTCTTGTGTCTTAGTCAGGGGCCATGTTTGGCACTGATAGCAGAGAGTTGGAATAAATATGCAGTTTATCAGTTGTCGTTTGACTGCCATGTTAATGCTTGGATGTTTTAATAGTGGTGACAGTTGGTATGTCACTGCATTTGCCTTCTGGCATCTAGTCTCGATTTCTCTGTCCATCTTTCCATCTGCTGTGAATATACTCCCGAGATATTTGAATTCTGGAGTCTGTTGTATTTTGACATTATTCACGTGTATATTTAGTTGACCTGTTGACCTGCTTATTGTCATGACTTCTGTTTTGGAGGTGTTAATTTTCATGTCATATTTTTTCGCATGTGGCTTGCAGGGCATTTATGTGTTGTTGAAATTTGTGTTCGTTGTGTAAATTATACTCTGATCATCTGCAAAGAGTAGTTCGTTTATTAAATTGTAGTTGTTATCGAGGTTGTTATCTGTCTTGGTTTCTTGCGTTATCCTGTCTATGTAAATATTGAAAAGTATAGGCGAAAGCACACATCCCTGCCTTACTTCTGATGATAATTCAAATTCGTCTGTCAGGCCGTCGCTTGTTCGTACTACGCTTGAGCATTTTGGTATAGCGCTCTAATATTGTCTAATAGTTGGCCCTGAATTCCATATTCACTTAGTATGGTCCATAGTTTGTTTCTGTTTATTCTATCAAAGGCTTTTTCTTGGTCTATGAATGCTAAGTTGAGCTGTTTGTCATATTCTATGGTGTTTTCGCTGAGTTGCCTTAGTGTGAACAGGGCATCAGTGCAAATCTTTCCCTTTCTGAACCCAAATTGAACGATGTTCAGCTGTGGTTCTATTATAGGTTTGATTCTAGATTCCAAAATTTTAGCATATAATTTCCCAACATGACTAAATAATGATATGCCTCTGTATGTATTGCATTCTCTTTTGTTGCCCTTTTTTCCATATTGGTATTATGATGGCTTTCTGCCAATCTTTGGGGACTTCTCTTTCTGTCCAGGCTGACTTGAAGTATTGCTATCTGGTTTGTTCCATTCTACAAGTCTGTATTTGTTTTCCATTCTTCAAGTCTGTATTTGTTTTCCATTATACAAGTCTGTATTTGTTTTCCATTCTACAAGTCTGTATTTGTTTTCCATTCTACAAGTCTGTATTTGTTTTCCATTCTACAAGTCTGTATTTGTTTTCCATTCTACAAGTCTGTATTTGTTTTCCATTCTACAAGTCTGTATTTGTTTTCCATTCTACAAGTCTGTAGTTGTTTTCCATTCTACAAGTCTGTATTTGTTTTCCATTCTACAAGTCTGTATTTGTTTTCCATTCTACAAGTCTGTATTTGTTTTCCATTCTACAAGTCTGTATTTGTTTTCCATTCTACAAGTCTGTATTTGTTTTCACTTCTAGTTATCTGATAAGGATTGTATGATGACGACATCTGTTAGCCAGTGCCGGATTAAGCCAGCGCGGGGCATGTAGCAAATGTTAAAAAGGGACCCTAGGTTTGTGTTAGCCAGTGCCGGATTAAGCCAGCGCGGGGCATGTAGCAAATGTTACCAAGAGGCCCTAGGTTTGTATGATAATAAAATAAAACACAACATTTACAAACAAACTTTGCTCGATTTAATGTGATCAAATTTAGAGATAACACTAGACAAATCCATTTCTCTAAGTAAATTACATTCAATGTTCATTAAGGTGATGATATTTAGACGATCTTGTCCCATCATGTTCCTTAACTCACTTTTTGCGAAAAAGAACGTTCTCCGCATGCTAGCGTTCTAGAATTCCGTTCCATAAAATTGTCCTTATTCCCGTTTCCAACTTACCGAAACTAGTCCATACATAAACCTGATTACGACACTCTACCTTTTTGAACCATGTTATTTGAGATGTCATCCAAAACGTGTTTGATAGTTTTACAAGCTAAACATTTTCTGCTCTAGGCGCGGTGACTCCAGAAACGTGGGGTCCGTAACATTTGCTACTTTTGCTATAAAGCTAATCCGGCACTGCTGTTAGCGAATGTTTACAGTTTGAGTGTAAAATTCCAAGTCACTTGTCATTTCTGAGCGTCATAAAGCAGGACATATTTCATATTTATATTGAAATGTACTATCGATATAAGGGCAGACTGTAGTACTGAAAGGGCAAATTATAGCAATGGCGAAACGCGTAAAAAAAGTACTGTAGTTTTACAAAGTACAAAAACAATATACAGCGACGTTTCTACTTCTTCTTCTTCTTCTGTATTCAATTCTTTCTATTTCGACTACTTCGGTATGTGTCATAAACAGGGCGGTGCGCTTGAGGTCTTCACCGGTCCCATATAGTTTGTTTTGTAGGGTAGTTTCTGTTGACCAGATCTTCATTCTCGCACTATTCAGACTGGGGCAGTCTTGCAGGATGTACTCTGGGGACTGCTTAGGTGCTTCACATGTGCAGGCAGCCGAGTCCTTGAGACCCATTCTAGGAGGTGGCTCTGAGACTGCAGTGTCCCGTTCTCAGTCTGAAGACTGTGGTCTGTGTTTTTCTGTTTAGCGTGTTTATACTGTCGTGCTCTGTGCTGTATCCTCCGTTTCTTTTCTCCACATCATTTTCTTAAAAATGTCTTATCAAGCATCATATATCGATAATACTATTCTCCATTTTGCTCCAATTATTCGTTGTATTATCGTTTAGTTTCGACTTAGTAGTTGTCGTCCAAGAAGTGTGAATGTCCTCGCTTCTGTTGTACCGTTTGCTTGATACAGACGTTTTGTCCAAAACGTTGATGTAAATTATTTGTGTACATTGTAAAACTACAGTACTTTGTTTCTACGTGTTTCACCATTGAAATGTGTGAACATATTTCAGTGAGAGAAAACGCTCCAGTTATACTGAACAGCAGAGAAAGTGTAAAACAGGCCAGACAGTTCATTCTAAAACTAACATTTTGTCACGTTTCATCATCTTTGCTAATATTAAAGTTAATTGCATATCCCTTACAGAACTTTGCGAATCAACCCCAGCTTTTTAACGCTGTTTGTGATTTTTAACGCTGTTTGTGATTTTTCTAAGGATTATTACGTTCAGTAGTTTGCCATTGCTTTCTGAACGGGTGGTGCCATCGTCCTTTTGTACATATCCACGCGAAACAATTTGCAACTAACTGTCCGCAGCGTCATTCGAACTCAGAACGTCGGGGTTAATAGACCGAGTCACTATCCCCTAGTTGCTAATATTACTGTCCAAATATACAATATTGTTTATTTTCTCAATTTAGATCTTAACCAAAAGGCCGAAAAGCGATAAGTAGTGACGTTGATTAATTGATTGATTGATTGATTGATTGATTGATTTATTTATTTATTTATTTATTAATTGATTGATTGATTGATTGATTGATTGATTAATTGATTGATTGATTGATTGATTGATTGATTGATTGATTGGCGTTGCATTTGCCTGGCTACTTGTACAGATCTAATCGTTCTATTCTGTATTCTCATTTTTCATGTTCGCAAACACAAAGCTGAGAATCTTTCAATTAAATGTGAAGTCAGTGCTGTTCTATGGCTCGGAAACATGGAAGACAACAAAGGAAACCATCAGAAAACTACAGACCTTCGTAAATGGTTGCTTTCGTAGACTGAGATGGTATGATAAGATTACGAACGAGGAACTCAGAGAAAGAACTAAGCATATACCAGTAGAGAAAGAGCTCAGGAAGAGACGCTGGAGATGGATAGAACATACATTGAGAAGATGAGTAGGAGAAGGCCTAGACAGACCTGGAGAAGAGAGCTGAGGCTCATATTAAGGGATAGATAAAACATGGACAGAATTGGAAGGGATGGCAAGAGAGAGGAAGAGCTGGAAGAAGTTTGTTGAAGACCTGTGCTCCGTTGGGAGTTGAAAAGAGAAGAAGAGAATATTATTTTAATCTTAATCAAACAGAAAATTTATCATAGATAAATAAATGTAAAATTTCAGCCGTTTCAAATATACAAGGTAAAAACAGATAATGTCTCCAACGTGACGGTAAACAACATAACACATTCGCAAACAAAACACAAACAATGAACACAGAGACAAAACAATAGAAATACAAAGAGAGATAATTACGTACTGGTTGTCCACGACTAAAGAATCGTCAACAACTACAGGTGTTATCTCCCCTTGAGTATTTGCGGCCATATTTGTACGTCTTTGTTAAGCGTATGTGTACAGCCTAGAAGTTTCACAAGAAAATAATTTATCATTAATATATCAACATTTTTATATGTGAGTGTGTACCTTTCGTGCGTGCATGAGTGCGCATGTGTTGGCGTGTATATGTGCATGCGTGTGCGTGCGTGTGCATGCGTGTATGCGTGTGTAAATGCTGTGAAAATGCTGTGGAAATGTAGCGATCTTGTTGTGTACTTATTCTAAGGCACTTTGTAAGATGCATTCACACTTATATTCAAAAGCAAATTTATTTCTCTACCAACTTGATAAATGTCCATGCTTCACACCCACAGCTTGCCACTACAGAATATGCATGTTCTTAGTATTCTGATCTTTATTTTCCTATCACTTTCATTCAATACTATCTTTAGTTGTTTTATTCTGTTTAAGAAAGTGTGTTCTTTTAATTTCCATCATCCTATTTCTATCTCTTGTTAACCAAAACTGTTCACATTTTCTATTTTCTTTCCATTGATAACATTTATTTTGTTATGTTTGTTTTTTCCATTGTCATTATTTATGTTCTTGCTACACTGAGATATATATATTTTTTTCGTTTTGTTCTTCTCTTTTCACTTCTACTATTTATATCTCAATCACTTTTTGACATGTTGACAGTAACACTGTAACGCCAGCGTATCTTAGTTCAAGTATTTTTCTTCCTCCGATTATAAAAGGACAGTATTGCGCTTTTCGCTATGTTCTGTAAAATGTCTCATGATGTTTTCAGCATATATGTTAAACAGACAAGACAACATAATGCAGCCTTATCTGACTCCCTGCCATATCAATGTGATATATCATCGCGTGTTCTTACATCCGTTATTTAATCAATATTTATTTATAATTAGTACGTATTGATATTGGTCATTCATAATTGCTTCTTCAATCTCCTCCCAAGCATGTATTTCATTCAGTGTATGGTTAGATTAATAACGGCAGCTCTGCGATGGTTGATGTACCTACCGGGGCCTCTTTCATGGTTTTCCCGTCTCGCCGCACCTATCGGTGTGCAAAACTTGCGCAACCGGTAGGCCTATAAAGTAAACCCTTTATCTTCGGTTGAAATCTTCAGAGCGTATGTTTTCTCTTTGAGCGTTGATGATGTCGCTTCTGTCCATAGAAGGCCCATTCTCGATTGTAACATTGCTCGCGTGTAACGCTCTCTCATTGCCCTTCACCCCAGAATGACCTGGAACAGCGATAAATGTGAATATCTGGATTGTCGCATTTTGTATTAATTGCACCCACTGCCTTCGTATATAACCGATTTTGATCTTCTGTATCATGTTCATAGAGTCGCCGAGCATGCATGCATTAGTGAATGAGTGAATATTTGCGTCTTTAGCCACTCCAAGAATTTTGTAGCACTAATTGATATAAGCACGCTAAGCCAATGCTATGTCTAACAGAGATAAAAACGCTAAAATAGTATATACCATGATGAGCTTAAACACGCTAAATGAATGATGAGTCTAGCAGAAGTGAAATCTAAAATAATATAAAGTCAAGCGTGTATGAGAACGTTAAAATTGTGGGTTATCTAGTGGGGATTAGCACTCTGAAATATTGAAAGATCTAATGAAGCTGAAACCGCTAAAATATTGTAAGATTTAATGAAGCTGAAAGTTCTAAAATATTGTAAGATGTAATGTAGCTAAAACTGCTAAAATATTGCATGTAATAGCGGATATCATTGCGCTAACATATTGCAGGTAATAGCGGATATCATTACGCTAACATATTGCAGGTAATAGCGGATATCATTACGCTAAAATATTGCAGGTAATAGTGGATATCATTGCGCTAAAATATTGCAGGTAATAGTGGATATCATAACGCTAAAATATTGCAGGTAATAGCGGATATCATTGCGCTAAAATATTGCAGGTAATAGTGGATATCATTGCGCTAGCATATTGCAGGTAATAGCGGATATCATTACGCTAAAATATTGCAGGTAATAGTGGATATCATTGCGCTAAAATATTGCAGGTAATAGTGGATATCATTACGCTAAAATATTGCAGATAATAGCGGATATCATTGCGCTAACATATTGCAGGTAATAGTGGATATCATTGCGCTAACATATTGCAGGTAATATCGGATATCATTGCGCTAACATATTGCAGGTAATAGCGGATATCATTGCGCTAACATATTGCAGGTAATAGAGGATATCATTACGCTAACATATTGCAGGTAATAGAGGATATCATTACGCTAAACTAAGATATGTTCTTGAGGATAATAACAAGCTAAAATATTATATGATGTAGCAAAAAGAAACAAGCTAAAATTTCTGCAGTCTAGAGCAAACACATTTTGCATTATCTATCCAAAAATATATAATAAATACACTAAAATAATTGCAATTTTACAGAAAAAAAACCACTAAAATAATTGCAAACTTATGAAAAAAACACGCTCTTATATTCCAAAATGTTGGGAAGATGGAACACACAAATAAATATGTCACATTAAATATGTGCAGTAATGGTACCAACATCCATCGTTGATGTCAGAGTTTGTCAGACGTCTTGTATATTTAATAAATCATGAAATATTGTAACTGAAATAGAAATAAGATTTATATATCAGTTATTGATACTCAACTTTAATATTATTATATTGACAGAATTACAACAACTGTTTGATAGTCTCCCAGACACACAAGCTATAGATAATGAAACTGGAAAACTTGGTTACCTGGAAGAGCAAATTCATGTACTAAAATGTACTTCACGAACAGTGTGCTACTGTATTTATCTAAGTTTAATATTACAATTCCCCTTTTTCACACTTAATATTTATAATGAAATGTGCGTAGATAGAATATTCGGACATCGGTGTTTGGTAGTTTTTTTTTTTTTTTTTACAGTGTTTAATTAACTGCAGGAATCTACATCGGTTATTATATTTCATGCAGTGGCGCTCGTGATAATTTTTGCTGGTGGGGCCAGACAGTTTCTTCCGGATAAATCATAGTTTTGGTTGCTATATTTTAATTTATAAAATAATAAATACAGTTATACCTTATTTTTAGTGGGCGGCCCACTGGCCCTAATGACGACTGCCACTGTTTCTATGTCTCTATTATTGATATCTTTGTTACAGTCTTTCCTTACAATGTGATACACTCCATCGTTCTTCATATCATAAAAATGCCACATAATATTTATTGTTCTTTATATGAAGTGTAATCTTCCTCGGCTTATCTCTAACTATGTTTTGTTTCCCAGCTTGAGGATAAGCGTACATGGTGTCTTTCCTTGCCTCTGTTATTTCTGTGGTCCATCTTTGTGTGGACGGCGTTTTGCTTGAATTCACTGTATCTTAATAGTATTGCTCTTTGAGGCGAACTGTTTGTTGTAAATACGTAAAATAAATTACTGTAGTTTTACAAGTACAAAAACAATAACAATATTACTACTCACTGCGTCACGATAAGACGAGATTATGGAACGGTTTATGTACGCTTTATAAATACTGTTTCTCACTCTGTTATCTCTGAGGTTCACCTTTCAGTTGACAACGTTTTGTTTGTATCCACTGTCTCGAGTAACACTGCTCTTTGATGCACCTGTCTGTTGGTAATCTGCTTATGTAGCTGAAAAATATTTCATAGTTACATACATACAGTCTACAGGTAATGTTTACGAAACTGAAATACTACTTGAACATCCGATAGAAAGAATTGATGTCTTGAAATATGCTTCAAACATAGATCACTGCTGTATCCATCTAATAGAGGACTGATGTCTTGAAATATGCTTCAAACATAGATCATACTTATTCATCTAATAGAGAGAACTGATGTCTTGAAATATGCTTCAAACATAGATCACTGCTGTATTCATCTGATAGAGAGAATTGATGTCTTGAAATATGCTTCAAACACAGATCACTGCTGTATTCATCTGATAGAATTGATGTCTTGAAATATGCTTCAAACATAGATCACTGCTGCATTCATCTGATAGAGAGAATTGATGTCTTGAAATATGCTTCAAACATAGATCACTGCTGTATTCATCTGATAGAATTGATGTCTTGAAATATGCTTCAAACATAGATCACTGCTGTATTCATCTGATAGAATTGATGTCTTGAAATATGCTTCAAACATAGATCACTGCTGTATTCATCTGATAGAATTGATGTCTTGAAATATGCTTCAAACATAGATCACTGCTGTATTCATCTGATAGAGAGAATTGATGTCTTGAAATATGCTTCAAACATAGATCACTGCTGTATTCATCTGATAGAATTGATGTCTTGAAATATGCTTCAAACATAGATCACTGCTGTATTCATCTGATAGAATTGATGTCTTGAATATGCTCAAACATAGATCACTGCTGTATTCATCTGATAGAGAGAATTGATGTCTTGAAATATGCTTCAAACATAGATCACTGCTGTATTCATCTGATAGAATTGATGTCTTGAAATATGCTTCAAACATAGATCACTGCTGTATTCATCTGATAGAATTGATGTCTTGAAATATGCTTCAAACACAGATCACTGCTGTATTCATCTGATAGAATTGATGTCTTGAAATATGCTTCAAACATAGATCACTGCTGTATTCATCTGATAGAATTGATGTCTTGAAATATGCTTCAAACATAGATCACTGCTGTATTCATCTGATAGAGAGAATTGATGTCTTGAAATATGCTTCAAACATAGATCACTGCTGTATTCATCCGATAGAATTGATGTCTTGAAATATGCTTCAAACATAGATCACTGCTGTTTTATCTAATAGGAAATTGATGTCTGAAATATGCTTCAAACATAGATCACTGCTGTATTCATCCGATAGAATTGATGTCTTGAAATATGCTTCAAACATAGATCACTGCTGTATTCATCCGATAGAATTGATGTCTTGAAATATGCTTCAAACATAGATCACTGCTGTATTCATCTGATAGAATTGATGTCTTGAAATATGCTTCAAACACAGATCACTGCTGTATTCATCTGATAGAATTGATGTCTTGAAATATGCTTCAAACATAGATCACTGCTGTATTCATCTGATAGAATTGATGTCTTGAAATATGCTTCAAACATAGATCACTGCTGTATTCATCTGATAGAATTGATGTCTTGAAATATGCTTCAAACATAGATCACTGCTGTATTCATCTGATTTATGTTCTACTCTTCATCTTTTCAAACTTAAATTAAACACAAAACGTCATCGTAAAGAATATATCGGACATCTGCTGCTTGATGTATCTTTGTATCGCTTTATTATAATTTTTATACTGCAAAAATGTACCTTTGGTGTGAATGCATTCATTATATCTTTGGTCATAGCCTGCATTTCTTTTTATTTAATAAGTACTACTATCGGTGTCCGTAACATAAATGTCTAATTATCATATTAATATATTCTATGAGTTGTCCATCATATTTATAAATGTCCGTGACAAGTGGGTTATGTTATGTTTGCAAGAAAGTCATCACGTTTGTTACCTTGCCCTCCAGCATGTCCAGTGTGTATAACCATAAAATGTATTTGTGTCCTTCGTAAGAAGTGTAATATCAAATGTATGCTCCACCTGTGGTAGGGGATCATGTTCGAGGATTGCTCTCTACAATCACCTCCGCATACATATCAGAGAGGTGCAGCAGCACACGTCCGAGTCTGTTGTCATCATCGCTTGCGATGGACGGCTATTATAATACGTTTATATTATATTATAATAATATATGAAACTAAGAGAAAGCTAAGAAACTAAGAGCGTTGACACAATTTCCTAGCTTGGTAGGAAACTTATCCAAAATGTCGCCATTAATGATGACGTAAACATCAGGTTCTGCTAGATCAGCAGCACATTTGTAGACTATCACCAGCGCTGTCCATCACAGCGCCCGCGGGCTCCACGGTGCCCGTGCCATACATTCATGACGTCATATTTGGCGTTGCCAGCTTTAACGTAAATTATATTTCGAAAGAAAAGGTTTTCTTGTTGTTTTTTTTGTAAAAACACGTAATCACGAAGTATATAGTTATATTAAACTACAAAACAAGGACAAAATACAGCAACGTTTCACCAACAAGCCTTTATCAAGCAAACGAACAACAGGGGTTTCAAAACTCCTCAAGACCTTGTTGGTCGAAACGTTGTCATATTTTGTCATTGTTTTATTTTAATTTGTTAAATTACATTACTTAAGATTACGTGTTTTCAATCAAATAGTTTTACTCAGTCTCTATCTATTTTGTGAATATTTTTTTGTAGCACTCTTATATTTTTGGTAGCATTCCTATGTTTTTTCCTATACTCATAGAACCATATTCCCTTAGCAATGTTGTTTTATTTTCTTACTCATTCTATTGCCCCCTAACATCACCCTTTTGTTTGTTTTACTAAGAAAACATCGGATCTGCACTATTAACAGTGACAGTAAAATCTCGATAACGTCACTTGTTTAACCGTCAGTCTCTGTACCGTCATCGTCTAAACAAATCAAAATGTTTTATTATAAACAAACAAACAAACATTTATAAATTGACATCATTGGAAGCCACGGAGATGTGGATTTACAGAAGAAGGCTGAAAATTTCATGGACAGCAAAGAAAACAAATGATGAGGTTTTTAATCAGGCCTGCACACAAAGAAACCTTATCAAAAGAATAAGAATTAGACAACCTAGGTTCTTCGAGGCTATATAATGAGAAGAGAATGTTTAGAACATTTAGTGACACAGGTAGATTCAGGAAGGAAAGATCGTGGAATACAGAGGTAGAAGATGTTAGATGGTCTGACATGTTGGTTCGACAAAATATCCACGTTAGAACTGATTAACTGCCCAGAAAGAGAAAGAGAGAGAGAGAGAGAGAGAGAGAGTTGGGGAGAGACATGATCAAGGCACTGAAGTTTTGCGTCCAATCTCCCTACTTTCCACTCCACCACCCTCGACAAAAATATCGAGCCAGAACAGATTAACTGCACCAATGATAGAGAGAGAGAGAGAGGAGAGACATGAACAACGCAACTGAAGTTTCAATGGAACTGATCATTTGGGAGTTCGTGACGTCCATATCACAGCCATTCGATCACGTTCCTCTGATGATTGTAGTCAATTTGCTCTGGAGAATCGTTTTATTTCTTTATATGGTACCTTGCGACCTCATGGACACAACGCTCTACATTTCTATGCTTCTTAGTACTTTCTCTTCTCATGCTCCATATTCTATATGTGTATATGTTTATATAATAAGTTATATATTACTTGATTTTATTATTGTTTTCTTCTTTCCACTTCTAGTTTTTTGTGTGTGTTTTTTTGCATTTATTTCGTCAGTCTTTTAGTCACAGATTTCATTTAGGACCGTTGGAATGTCTCTGTCGTAATCTATGCGTAGTGTGCTGTTATATTCGTCACTCATGTTGTATCGTTTGTTGATAAAGACCTTTGGTCGAAACTGTTGCTGTGTATTGCCACTGTATTTATATTTTGTAAAACTACAGTACTTTGTGATTACGTGTTTCGCATTTTACTAGTTTTACTGCTGTCTCCCTATATGATATTACTAGTCATTGAGAACAAATCTCTGTTTTACATCTTCCATCTGATGTTAGAAATATTCCCAGATACTTTGTGTTACCAGAGCCAAACATGGACATTGAGCAAAGCAGTCACAGAAAATAACTACATGTGAAATGCTTGCCTGAAAAGTACAACAACACTGAAAAACAGAATCACCAACATCAGCATAAGAAAGAAAGTTGGCACAAAACCGTGCTTGAATTACATAGATAAACAAAGAATGAAGTGGTTTGCCACTTAATAAGAATGCATCCAAACTCCATAGTATACAGAGTCTTCTACAACAGAACATCGGGAAAGAAGGCAGAGGAAGACCACAGAAAAGATGGTTAGATGCGTAGAGAATCCTGTGAAAGAGCAAAAATAACAATCCACAAGCCACAGAACAGCGCAAGACAAAACAGAAAACCACGACACTGGGCAACAACCCGGTAGCAGTGTGACGACAAAAGAAGAAGAAGAACTTGAATCGATGGACTTGTTTCAGTGTTGTGTTATTTATTTTGATACTTCATTTTGGTGTTTCTTGTTTCTTAGAGATAACCGATTACCTCTGTTTTCTTTATATTCACCCGTAAACCTTTCTTTTCACTTTCTCACATTAATATGGCTATCAAGTCTACAAAACATCTTGGATAGAAAGCATAATAATAATAATTCCTCTCGTACCGTTATACGTCACATAGGGCCTGCAAGCAATTTCTCCATACCGCTCTATCCTGGGCAACTCTCAATCTCCTCCATGGAACTGAGACCATATTTCCTGCCTCTCTCAGCAAAGTTCGTTTCAGGTCTCCTTAGGTCGACCTCTCTTTCTTGAACCCTTGCATCCCACTTCAATGCCTGCTTTGATATTCGTTGATCATTTCTCCTCAAGTGTGCCCAACATATCTCCATCTTCTCTTTCTTATAAAGCTATCACTAGTGGTTGACCAGACATGTCTCTGATTTCATCACTTCTCCTGAATTCTTTCCATTTTATATTCATTATTTTCCGCAGACATCTATTTTCAAATTCATCAACTTGCTTTCTATATCTTTAGTCATTTTCCAACTCTGCTAGCATATGTTAGGTTGATTCAACATTTGAATTGAAAATATGTAATTTAGTTTTAATACTATATAACTTGCAGTTCCATATTTTATTTAGACTTTAAAAGCTGATGTTGCTTTTGCCAATTCGTATCATAATTTCTTTTTACTTTCCTGTGCAATCAAAATTGCTACCCAAATAGGTGAACTGCTCTGTTATTTTTATCATTTTAGATTCCAGTGTGATATCTGCATTACTTGCCATATGTGTCTTCATTATATTTGTTTTTTCATAGCTTATCTGCAGTCCAACTTTGATGCTATAGATGACAAGTTATCTGTTTTCTTTGCATATCT
This sequence comes from Arion vulgaris, assembly GCA_020796225.1. Lineage (NCBI taxonomy): Eukaryota > Metazoa > Mollusca > Gastropoda > Stylommatophora > Arionidae > Arion > Arion vulgaris. The sequence continues at coordinate 86,438,339 of CM036754.1, read as the reverse complement.
TGGTTGTTTCTACTTAACAAGGCAATATCATCTGCAAAATCCAAATCTTCTAGTTGACTATTTTCTACCCAATCGATGCCAGTTTCGCCCTGCAACATTTTCGCATCACCCAGTCAATGGCCACTCCAAACAATAGCGGAGATAGAATACAGCCTTGCTTTACTCCGTTTCAACCATAAGCCAGTCAGCTGTGTCCACCATCAGTGCGAACTGCACACTGTGAACCATCATAGAGGCTCTTTATAATGTTTATTTTGTCTGGTATTCCATAGCATCTCAGAATATTCCACAGAGAGATTTTGTGTAGACTATCAAAGGCTTTTTAAAATCGATGAAATTTAGTATGAGTGGTTGTTGCTCTCAATATGTTCCTCCAAAATTAGTCTTAGGGTAATTATTTGGTCTAAGCAGCTTCTCCAGGTCTAAAACCAAGCTTGTTCTTCTCTCAGGTTGTGTCCACTCCTTTGATTCTATTAAGAATGATTTTGCAGAAAGTCTTTGTCATTACTGATAATAGGGTGATCCTCTCCAGTTGTTGCAATCTTTGAGATCACCTTCTTTGGGGATCTTAACAATTATTATCTTCTTCCATTGATCTGGGACAGTTTCTTCTTCCCATACTTTATTAAATAGTTCTTGCACCTGGTTAATAGTTGTATCATCAGCCGCTTTGAGCATTTCTGCAGTAATGTTGTCATCACCGCTGCCTTATTGTTTATCAAGGAATGGATTGCCTCCTTGACCTCAGCTACACTACTATCATTTCTTCATTAATTGGTAGGGAGCTGTTTCTTGCCTCTTCGTCAAACTTGAGGGTACTGGTGGATCAAGTCTATTTATATTTCTTCAAAATGTTCTGCCCATCTTTTCTTCTGCTCGGATCTGATGTTGAACTTTACCATCTTTGTTTGATTGAAGCACCCTATGAAACAAATGTTCCAGTAAGTTGTTTTAGTGTATTGTATAGCATTTTACTGTTTCCAGTCTTAGCTGCCTTGTCCCCTTCTTCAGCCAGTCGATTGACATATGCTCTTTTATCTCTTCTAGCTGCTTTTCACTTCTTGTCTAGTCTATATTCCTCTAGCTTGGATTTCATCTGTTGCATCCTTAGTATTAAATATTACTAGTTTCATTCTTCTTCTTCTTGAATACATTTCCAGGTGTCATCGCTTATCCAGGGTTTCTGTCTTTCGTCTTTAATCCTGCCTACTATTTGCTGCCGCAATAGTGTGTCCTTATCTTAGTCCATTTGTCTTCAATGTTCTGTTCATTTTCACTATTTTGAGTAACTCGAACCTATTCTTAAGTTCGAGCTGATATTCCTCTTTACCTCATTATTTTGTAGTCTTTGACTGTCTATTCGCAGTTGTTCTTTTTAGTATGGTGAATTTTCAATTTCAGTTTCAATTTATCTATGCATAAATTATGATCACTTCCTACATCTGCCCCTCTGTATGAACGGACATCCAGCAATGATGTTCTAAATTGTGTATTTATGTACATATGGTCAATCTGATTTCTGGTCACTTTATCTGGTGAGTGCCAAGTAAGTTTATGAATTTCCTTATTGCAAAGATGGATCTCCAATTACTAAGTTTGACAGCATACATAGCTCCGCCAGTCTTTCTCCATTCTCATTCATTGTGTTTATATATATATATTTATTCTGCGTTTCTACTTGTTTAAATGACCTAAATCGAACATCATGTGTGTGTTGATTGCCTAAGCTCCAGCCACATATCATATGTGATGCTCTCACATCCCATTCTGGGAGAATTCATGTTTTATAGAAACGACTACATCAGAATTGTATATATACCGTACATTGACGGGAATATTTAACTCAGCCGTATACTATATACGCCTGACATCATGATTTACACAAGATCGACGTCAGAACTGATTACATGCACCAGGCAGAAGAGTTGTGAGAGACATGATCGCCTACGCCAACAGGCATGGCACTTGATTGATTGATTGATTGATTGATTGATTGATTGGTATTTTCATAACCAGGAGGACCCTCTAGAATATCACGACTCGAGTATGTTCTCCAAGTATTCCACTCGCAAACATGATTGGACTCCTAAACCTGGTGCCTCTAACTCTCTTGATCTCTACATCAAGAATACTTCATATGACATTGGACTTCTCCACCCTAAACGCCTAGGACGTTCTAACATGTCACCGTCCGAGTTTCGTGCTCTATCACACCTCCGTCGACGTGATGACATTGTTATCAAACCCGCTGATAAAGGTGGTGCAATAGTCGTATGGAGTAAAGAACTATATCTTCAGGAAGGCCACAACCAACTACTTAACACCCTATTCTACAAAAATATTCCTTCTGATGCCACACTATCTAACAATAGTAAGGTCCGTACAGTTATCAAGATCCTCATTGCCTCTAAAGACCTTCCTACTGGCGCATCATCACTATGTGTCATCGACAGCTGTTTGGGCAAACCCGCATTCTATATGCTTCCCAAAATTCATAAACTCCACAATCCTGGTAGGCCTATTGTTTCTGCTTGCTCTTGTCCTACGGAACATATCTCCGAATTCCTTGACAGTATCTTCAATCCTATAGTCACCACACTACCTTCATTCTTGAAAGATACTAACCACACTTTGTCTGTTTTTCTTCTATTAAGTTGTTGCCTGGCAGGACTTATCGTCTCTTCCTCCTTGATGTCTGTTCACTATATACCTCTATACCTCATTCTGACGGACTTCAAGCTCTCCAGTTTTTTCTGGACAGGAGAACCAACCCTCTTGTCTCCACCTCGACTCTCCTTCGTCTTGCAGAACTAGTTCTCACTCTCAACTCCTTTCAGTTCAATGACCAGTTCTTCGAACAGATTAGTGGGGTCGCCATGGGTACTAAAATGGGACCCAGCTATGCTGGTCTATTCATGGGTCATCTTGGACACTTAGTATGGAACACCTATGATGGCCCTCTTCGGTCCGTGTATCGTAGATACATCGATGATTGTATTGGTATTACCGACATGCCTGAAGCCGATTTGTCACGCTTCATTACCTTCATCAATGTCTTCAATCCTGCTATTCGATTCACCTCTGTAGCGAAGACGACGACGATTTTCTTGATAGAGCTCACGAGATGCTTGATTTCTTCCGCCAGCGCCTATACCCGGAGAATGTGCTCACATCTGCCATGCATCGGGTTCAGCTAATTGCTCGCCAGGAGGCCCTTTCCCACACACATAGAACCTCCAATTCTGACAGGGTTAAACTCATCTTAACTTTCCACCCTCATAGTTCCTGGTGAAAAAGGTCTTATTCCATCATCTCCTATTCTTCAGTCTGATCCTGAGACACGTTCAGTCTTCCAACACTATCCTTTGGTGGCCTGTAGCCTCAAACGGGACAGAAGCCTCAAGGATTTGTTGGTACACAGTCGCCTCAAGCCTAATATCCAGAGTCACTTTGGCACCATCCAGTGTGGCCGTCGGCGCTGTAATACATGTGCATATGTAATACAGACCCGCACTGTCTCTTTTCCAAAAGCTACGTATGTAATTCAAGACAGCTTCACGTGTAGGTCCGCAATATCATCTATGCCATCACCTGCAAACGATGCAACAAGGCCTATATTGGTGAAACCGGTAAGAGGCTCAGTGACCGATTCGCCCAACACTTACGCGATATTCGCCAATGCTCTGTGACTCCTGTGGCCACTCATTTCAATGATACTGGCCATTCAGGAGCTGACGATGTCCAGGTCACAGCCATGCGATCATGTTCCTCCGATGATGGCAGTCGATTCGCCCTGGAGAACCGTTTTATTTCATTCTATGGCACTTTGCGACCTCTTGGACTCAACGCATTACATTCCTATGCTTCTTAGTACTGTCTTATCTCGTGCCTTGTTATCTATATGTGTATTTGCTCTATATATGTGTTATTTATCCATTATATTGTTTATTGTTTCTCTTCTTTTCCACTTCCGGTTTTGTGTTGCTTCATTTCGTTGTTCGTTTTTATTCCCAGATTTTCATTAGATAGGTTTATGTTTCCACATGTAATCGTCCATTTGTAGTGTTCCTCGAAATTCGTCATTCTTGTTGTATTGTTTGCTTGATAAAGGCCTTTTGCTCGAAACGTTGCTGTTTATCGTCACTGTTTATGTATTTTGTAAAACTATAGTACTTTGTTTTTACGTGTTTAGCTACTGTATACATAAGGCTGGCGAAGAAAATTGTAAGAAAGATTTTAATTAGTTTTACAGATTGTACATCTCCCAAGTGGTCTAGTGGTTAGGATTCCGCTCTCACCGCGGCGGCCGGGTTCGATTCCCGCTTGGGAAGATTTTTTTTTTATTTTTAAAAAGGAAATTATTTTATTCACAAACTTTATGAGGATGGCGGTTGAGGCCGTTACTCCTGCCCTCCATTGGCTCTCTGTGATTTCATTAACTGAATCCGTTTTTGTGTCTGACTTTCAGTCGATGCTTCACAAGATCCAGAAGGGCAGGTTTCGGTATGAGTGGATGTCGTCTATAGAAGTTTCTAACCTCCAGAGGCTTACGTGGATATACTGTCATGGGCATGCGGGTGTTTACGGTAATGAGAGAGCGGACAGGTTTGCATCGATTGTTGGGGAGTTGAAGATGGATAAGGGATATGTTCTTCGGTCTCTTCGCGACTGTCTGTTGGATGAGGACACTAAAATCGATCCAGCGATTTAGGTAATTTTGGAGTTTACCCGTTGTGCAGGTCGAACTGGATGCCTGAAAGGCAGAGTTAGAGGTGTGTTTAATCAGCGAGCCACGGGAACCATCAGTATACATACTCTTCGATATCTGTTGGGGAGACTGAGCACCTATGGGTCTTCCCGGAATGTAATGACGTCAGTTTAGTACTCAATAACCAATCTTGTGTTGTTACAACGCCACATTTGACGATCTTGCGCAAGGGATTTCCAGCACGTTTTGTCTAAATCGATGCATTTCAGCTACACTTTAAAAGTGTCTTTAAATCATGTTTTTTTCTGTCCACCAGCAGAACGTTTGCCCCCTTAAAGCTCGTCAAACATCAGCTTGTGTGGGAGTGGTTTCGTTTTCTTGCGTGTCTGCTATACACTGTCCATGTCTGGCTTGCGTCACAGCCTGGCTCTAGCACAGGCCAGACAACTGGCCGGGTATTCCTGACCTAGATAAGAAAAGGGATCTGGAAATTACAGATGTTTGATAGAACACTGCACGCTTTTTGTAATTTTACTCAATTCTGTGAGTCTATGGTTATTTATTGGTGAAAAATATTTATAATATTGATATTCCTTATTGTTAAATTAACTTGTTGCATAATATGACTTCGAGTTAGCATTTTGTGTTGATTTTAAAATGAATTCGTCTATATACACCAATACTGGAATGCGAGATTCCGTGGTGTAGTTGGGGTCTGACTTTCCACAATTCTTACCTGAGCCCGAAGTCCCAGTTGTTTATAGTTGGCTCTGGTACAGCACTATGGCCTGATAAACTTTCAGCTTATGGTACGCTTATCCCCGTCCTCTCCCACACAATGACACAGCCTTCCGAACGCAGCACTGGCTTTGGATATCCTACTGTTGACCTCAAGAGTCTATGTTTGCCGAACTGGATAGGATGATACCAAGATAGGCAAAGTTATCCGCTGGCAGGAGACGCTGGTGTTTCATGTTGATGACTGCATCGCAGTACTGTTATCTAGGTACGGGCTGGAACATGACCTCTGTTTTCTTGGTGTTAATAGTAAAGCCAAACATATCACAGGTCATTGAGAACTTGTTCATGTAAGTCTACATTTCTTCCTCAGAGTTGGTAGCGATGGCGAAATGCATAAGTATTGTACAGGGTGTTCAAGATAAAAGTAGCCCGGTCAAGGGAACCAATATGGCATGTGTTTATGAAAATGAGAAGGTTGAATTATGACGCAGTATAGGTCAAGTGAGCGAGACTTTTTGGGATGGTGTAATTATGGTGCGGGAAGGGGCGATGAACCAATAGGACGAGCTAGTCAAAACCGGTTTAAATATCAAGCCGTGAATTAGTGAATAGACCTAACGCAATGTGTACCTGGCAACTTTTGATTTGTCAGTGGGGCTGCTTTTATCTTCAACACCCTGTATTAACGTAATGCATAGACATTCGCCTCTCGTCTCGAATACAAGAAGGTTGCGGGTACATCCCACACTCGACGTTGCACACGTGTGGAAAAGAATTCGCCTTCCTACCTCCTGCCACACTAAGGTATAGAAATGTGAAGTGACTTCGCGCCCTAAGGTCCGCCCGAGTGGTTACCGGGGTCCAAATTTGGGGTGTAACGAATAGAACCACTGTTACCTGCCACGCAAGTTGTAAGAGGCGACTAAGGAGGTTAGGATGAAATCGAATGCACGTGTCCGCTATGGAATGCTAACCCGAAACAAATGCTTGCAGAAAACGGATGCACCGGGCTGTAAGGCGCATAATATGGTGCAACGACCCCTCACAATGAGAAATGGGATAACGGATTCTATGGTCGCCAATCTGTCTCTGAGATTTAGCCACGAAGTGAGAATGTCAGACCTACCATCACGGGGATGGCCAAAACTTACTGCGGGAAGAGGTCGGTACAAGTGGGGAAGCAGAAATCAAAGGAATTATATCCTACAGAAGTGCCCCCAGTGTGCAGACTTGAGAAGAAAGAGGTGGCCCACTTACACTGGTGTCCAAGACATACTCTATGGCGTGGCTGATAATCTGAGGCAGACGGCTGCCTTTATTAAAGAATCCGAATTGGTTATTGGTTACTAAACTGACGTCATTGTACTCCGGGCAGACCCATAGGTGCTCAGTCTTTCCCAACAGATATCGAAGAGTATGCATACTGATGGTTCCTGTGGCTCACTGAATAAACACACCTCTCACTATGCCTCTCATGCATCCAGTTCGACTTGAACAACGGGTAACTCCAAACTGCCTAAATCGCTTGATCGATTCAACATCGATTTTGAATCCAAAATCCCAGTCTAGTGAGAACGCAGAAGAAGAAGAATACCCTAAGATGAGAAAATATGCGGAAAATGGTATTATATGCCTTATGTTCAAAACTAGTTCTAAACTGTTTGGTACTATATCGTATGACACCATTGTTTAATCAATAATAAACAACTAGATCAGTCATCATATTTATTCTGACGTGTCTACTTGTTTAAATAACCCTCAAATCCAACATCATGTTATGATTACTGTTGACTGATCTAAGCTCCCACCACGTGACATATGTGATCCTCTCACACTCCATCATTGGGAACTCATGTTTTATTGAATCAACTACATCGGAATTGTAAACCACACATCTATTGTCTATTGTCTTTCCACCAGTGGAAAATGGAACTGGTTTTTCACTCTTGCCGTTAAGCGTAGAGGTGGGAGCTTTAATTTGCGTTCCAGGCCCAGATAGGTCACCTTTTTTGTTGTGTCAGATAGGTCACCTTTTTTGTTGTGTTATATCCGTGTTTATTTAGTCTTCTTCTACTTTGTGTTCGTTCTTTACGACGACCAATTTCAATCACTCTTTGTGATATGTTTGATATTTGCCAAGAACGTGTATACACGTTGCACATTGGTTTGTAGGCCCCTAAACGCATAGACTTCTACACGTTTAGGACAGATGCATCCGATTTCAGCCAAACCTCCTTAGTCGCCTCTTACGACGTGCGTGGCAGGTAACAGTGGTTCTATTCTTTACACCCCAAATTTGGGCCCCGGTAACCACTTGGGCGGTTTATTTAGTGTTTGAAAGGTTTGAAAGTGCCGAAGGATTGACCAATGACTTCATTGCACCAGATTTTACCCCATATGGTTCGGTCCCTCTCCGCAGAAATGGCACGCCACCTGCCGAGAGTATTGCACAAAGTCCGAAGTCTGTAGCTCTGGCAACAATCCTAGTGGTCTCTGGAAAAAAAATGCACTCGTGAACAGAAAGCCGCGGTCCGGATTCGAACCCACGACCTTCGACTCGCAAGGCAAATGGCTTAACCACTCAGGTTTATTCTAGTACCTGATCTCTTTTATTGTATGCTGTTATTGGTGGTTGGTTGTATTCCATTTTCAATAAATGCCCAAACCACTGCATTTGCTGTCTTTCAATGTATTCGGAATATGAAGTTATGACCACTCTTGTTTCTGTATACCGCACATTGGACCGCAAACATTCTCTGGTACGCACAGTCATTCATATAAACAGATAAAGCAGGCGAAAACAATTGCAGGAAAGAGCAACATTAATTGCATTTTACCTACAACTCCCAAGTGGTCTAGTGGTAGATTCCGCGCTCTCACCGCGGCGGCCGGGTTCGATTCCCGCTTGGGAAGATATGTTTTATTTTTATGAGGAAATTCGTTTATCAAACTAAGTAATAGTTTAATTTTTAAATTATATCTGAGAATTTCCAAACCTTCTTACTCTGCATATCGATATCTATAATGTATATCTGTATTTGCTTCATATATATAATTTATATTTTCACTTGATTGTATATTGTTTCTCTTCTTTTCCACTTCTAGTTTTGTGTTGCACTCATTTCATTATTCGTTTTTATTCCCCGATTTTCATTAGATACGTTGAATGTTTCCGTAATCGTCCACTTGTAAGTGTTCTGTGAAATTCGTCACTCCTGTTGTATCGTTTGCTTGATAAAGGCCTTTTGATCGAAACGTTGCTGTTTATCGTCACTGTTTCTGTATTTTGTAAAACTATAGTACTTTGTTTGTACTTGTTTCGCTACATATAGACACACGGATTAGAAGAGAATTTGATAATATGATATTAATCATGGCTTTTTTTAAGTTTCGTAAAGTTACCAACAACACCAGAAATATCATCATCTTCATGTACCGTGCCAGCTGGCGTACGCGATCATAGATCTCCACAAATCTCTGTCTCTTTATGTTTGCTATCATCTCAGATGCTGACGCTCTTCCATGCCATGAAGTCATTCTATTCATAATTGTTTCTCTCTGTCTTCCTTTGTCTCGTCTCTCCTCGATTGTATCGGTTGTTACAATGTGTTCTAAACCTCGCTTTCTTATCACATGTCCGAAAAATGATGTCAGCACCCGAGGCTGTATAATAAGATTATATGCCTTATATTAGAATATCGAAATAGGGAAGACTGCAGTAAAACTTGGTAAATAACGAAACACGTACAAACAAAGTACTGTAGTTTTACAAAATACAGAAACAGTGACGATAAACAACAACGTTTCGACCTAAAGGCCTTTATCAAGCAAACGACACAACAAGAGGGACGAATTGTAGAGAACACTTACAAATGGACGATAACGGAAACATGCAAATGTATCTAATGAACTGGGAATAAAACGAATAACGAAGTGCAAAACACAACTAGAAGTGGAAAAAAGAGAAACAATATACAATCAAGTGAAAATACAAATTATATATAGAAGCAAATACATATAGATTACAAGGCATGAGATGAGAAAGTACTAAGAAGCATAGGAATGTAAACGGTGTTCCGATATACGTTATAAGGAACTCGTGTTTTATGGAATCGACGACATCGGAATACTGCTGCCACCGTTTACTATAGTAATAATGCCTTATATTAGCGTAATGCATAGGCATTCGCCTATCGTCTCGGATACAAGAGGCTGGTGGGTTCAATCCCACACTCGATGTTTCACACGTGTGGAAAGGAATTCGCCATCCTACCTCCAGCACACTAGGCATCATACTCTAAAGTCTGAGAAGGCTACGGCAATTGTATTAAATGCATTAATTAAGTTAAGTCACCTTGAGAAGAAATGATCAAAGAATATCAAAGCAGGCATTGATTCAGTGGGATGCAAAGGCTTCAAGAAAGAGAGGACGACCTAAGAGACCCAGAACTTTGCTGAGAGGCAAGAAATATCGGTCTCAATTCCATTGAGGAGATTGAGCGAGTTGCACAGGATAGAGCGGTATGGAGAAATTGCCTGCAGGCCCTATGTAACGTATAACGGTACCAGAGAAATTATTATTATTAATTAAGTTCAAAAATAGAGCTACACAGGTTGGTACTATTTCGTATGGCGCGACCACAATGTTTACGAAACATCTAGGATAGTGCACAGTCAACTATAAACTCATACTCTAATATTAGAGTTGTCTGTGGACAGTGATAATATCTATTCTGGTATTTCTACTTGCTTAAATGACGCTAAAATCCAACATAATGTGATTATTGATCTAAGCCCCCACCACATCTGTGATCCTTTCACGCCCCGTCATAGGGAACTCGTGTTTTATGGAATCGACAACATCGGAATACTGCTGCCACCGTTTACTATATGTAAAAGGTAACGCTGGCGAGGAAATTGCAGGAAATATCAACATTAATTTCATCATTAGTACATCTCCCAAGTGGTCTAGTGGTTAGGATTCCGCGCTCTCACCGCGGCGGCCGGGGTTCGATTCCCCGCTTGGGAAGATATTTTTTATTTTAAAGAGATTTCATTCACAAACTAAGTAAACTCATTCACTTTTTAAAATATCTTTTGAAAATGTGCAAATCTGGGTCAGAAGCACATTCATAGGGACAACTTCACAGAAGTAAATGAAACAATTATCTAAAATATATGTGTAGGGAAAATGCAGAGTAGACAATGTAAATTGCCAAGTGCCGAAACTGCTGAGAATACTCCTATTTAGGAATAAACTCACCGTGGATAGAAAAGCAACGCCGATAAGGCAGATGGTTGATCGGTACAATCTCAAACATTGGCGAAGGGCGATACTTATCGGACGCCGATCATCCTACTCTAGTAAGATGACGTCAATTGTGAAACCCATCCATCTCACAGTTTAGGGAATGCAACATAGTAAATAAAATGCTGGCAAGAAATCGGATGTGCTGGCCTAGTCCCCACAACGCACAATCGATATTAGGCTCAGATCACATACAAAATACAAAAGAGTGGTTTATATCAGACGTGAGTCTGATGATTTAGCAAGTTGAAGACAACATCACACTAACCATCATCATCATCAGACACCATGCCGGCTGGATGAAAGTTTTACAAAGTTACAAACAACACCACACTAACCATCATCATCATCAGACACCGTGCCGGCTGGATGAAAGTTTTACAAAGTTACAAACAACACCACACTAACCATCATCATCATCAGACACCGTGCCGGCTGGATGAAAGTTTTACAAAGTTACAAACAACACCACACTAACCATCATCATCATCAGACACCGTGCCGGCTGGATGAAAGTTTTACAAAGTTACAAACAACACCGCACTAACCATCATCATCATCAGACACCGTGCCGGCTGGATGAAAGTTTTACAAAGTTACAAACAACATCACACTAACCATCATCATCATCAGACACCGTGCCGGCTGGATGAAAGTTTTGCAAAGTTACAAACAACACCGCACTAACCATCATCATCAGACACCGTGCCGGCTGGATGAAAGTTTTACAAAGTTACAAACAACACCGCACTAACCATCATCATCATCAGACACCGTGCCGGCTGGATGAAAGTTTTACAAAGTTACAAACAACACCACACTAACCATCATCATCATCAGACACCGTGCCGGCTGGATGAAAGTTTTACAAAGTTACAAACAACACCGCACTAACCATCATCATCATCAGACACCGTGCCGGCTGGATGAAAGTTTTACAAAGTTACAAACAACATCACACTAACCATCATCATCATCAGACACCGTGCCGGCTGGATGAAAGTTTTACAAAGTTACAAACAACATCACACTAACCATCATCATCATCAGACACCGTGCCGGCTGGATGAAAGTTTTACAAAGTTACAAACAACATCACACTAACCATCATCATCATCAGACACCGTGCCGGCTGGATGAAAGTTTTACAAAGTTACAAACAACACCGCACTAACCATCATCATCATCAGACACCGTGCCGGCTGGATGAAAGTTTTACAAAGTTACAAACAACATCACACTAACCATCATCATCATCAGACACCGTGCCGGCTGGATGAAAGTTTTGCAAAGTTACAAACAACATCACACTAACCTTCATCATCATCAGACACCGTGCCGGCTGGATGAAAGTTTTACAAAGTTACAAACAACACCGCACTAACCATCATCATCAGACACCGTGCCGGCTGGATGAAAGTTTTACAAAGTTACAAACAACATCACACTAACCATCATCATCATCAGACACCGTGCCGGCTGGATGAACGTTTTACAAAGTTACAAACAACACCGCACTAACCATCATCATCATCAGACACCGTGCCGGCTGGATGAAAGTTTTACAAAGTTACAAACAACATCACACTAACCATCATCATCATCAGACACCGTGCCGGCTGGATGAAAGTTTTCAAAGTTACAAACAACACCGCACTAACCATCATCATCATCAGACACCGTGCCGGCTGGATGAAAGTTTTACAAAGTTACAAACAACACCACACTAACCTTCATCATCATCAGACACCGTGCCGGCTGGATGAAAGTTTTACAAAGTTACAAACAACACCGCACTAACCATCATCATCATCAGACACCGTGCCGGCTGGCGTAGACGATCATGGATCTCCACAAATCTTTGTCCCTTGTGTTTGTTATTATATCGGATGTTGACGCTCTTCCGTGCAATGAAGTCAGGTTACCCACAATTTCTCTCTGTTTCCTCTGTCTCATCTCGCTTCGATTTTACCGGTTGTCACAATGTGTTCTAAGTTACCTCTTCTCATTATATGTGCAAAAATGATGATTGCCTCTTTCTTATATTGATTATAGCGTTCTCTATGTTTTGACCTCATTCAACACCACCGTATTCATAATTTTAGCAGTCCATGGGATTCACATCATTCTTCTGTAAAGCCACATCTCTGTGGCCTCCAGGGATTATTCTACCTGTTTGTGATGGTGATTTCGAGAAGGCATTTGACTTCACAGATAGACAATCATTGTGGGATATCCTGAAACACTACGGGGTACCAGAGAAGACCGTTAGCATCATCTGGCAACTATATGAGGCTTTTGTATTCCAGGTTAACCAGGATTGAAGAAAGTCTGAAACGTTCCAGGTCACTACAGGTGTTAGACAAGGATGCCTGCTGTCACGCATCGTTTTACTTGGATTATACGCAAGGAAAATTCGAGTCTTGAAATGACATTCAATGGATACGTATTAAAGGACTTGAATTTCGCGGATGATCTTGCCTTGCTCTAGCACAGGCTACAAGACATGCAGGAAAAAGTGGATGCTCAGGCAGAAACGGTGCAACAGGTCAGTCTTAAAATCAGTGAATAGATGACAAAAGTACTGCGAAGCAACAACATACAACAAGACCTAATATTGATTGAGGGATGGGGTATAGGAGATGGTGGTGAATGTGTCTACCTAGAAAACAACATCAGCCAATCAAGAGATACAGATGAGGCCAGTAATGCCAGGATTAGGAAAGCCCGACAAGCCTTTGCTATCCTGCACACAGTGGTGCCGTCTCCACTAAAACAAAGCTTCTTATAATCATCTCAAATGTGAAATCTGTGTTGTTGTGTGGCTCAGAAATATTGCGAGTCACAAATAAGATTCAGATCTTTGTTAACGGTTGTCTTCGACGCATTCTCAGACGGAGATGGTATGACAGAGTTGCAAACACAGACTTGTGGATAAGAACAAAACAAGACAGGAACCCATGATGATCTAGCTTAAGTGGAGAAAATGGCAATGGGTCAGGCATACCCTACTGCAGACACAGTCGTATGTAACTAGATAAGCCCTTGAGTAAAACCAGCAAGGAAAACGGGGATGTCCTAAACAGACCTGGAGATGGAGTCTTCTTGGGGAACTGAAGAATCCTGGACTATCCTAGGAAGTTATAAAGAAAACCGCTAGAGACCGGGAAAGTGGCGAACAAGTGTTGAGGCCATGTGCTTCACGGGGAGCAGAGAGGAATAAGCCATGTAAGTCATAAGTCTACATCCATATCGGATATAAAGGAGATGGTTGAGTGAACTGGAAACTGCAACACATGAACACTGTGTTCCTCCCGTGTGTTGTGGGCGGGGGTCTCAATGGTTAGCAAATAATAGTGAAACTGTGACCTACAAGACATGTCGTAAGAGGCGAGTGAGGTAGGTCCCCAGGGAACCCACCTAGTTAATAAAAGTGTTGCACAAATGGAATGTGCAGGCCTACTTGTAGGCGCAGAACTGACACAACGTACAATCGCTCTTAGGATCGGATCACATACAAATCTTAAAGAGTGGTTAACAAGTGGTCGATATATGAAGCGCTGGTAGAAGAAGAACACTGTGTTGTTAGATGCGTGACAAAACATTTTCATTTGATTAATCAACACCGACCTCTTCCAAGAATAGTCTTAATCTCTTCGCTTTTCTCAGCCGATATAATTGGTTATTGGTTATTAAACTGACGTCATTGCACTCCAGGCAGACCCATAGGTGCTCAGTCTCCCCAACAGATATCGAAGAGTATGCATACTGATGATTCCCGTGGCTCGCTGATTAAACACATAATCAGCCTCACTCTGCCTCTCAGCCATCCAGTTCGACTTGTACAACGGGTAACTCCAAACTGCCGATATTAAATGGATCTCGCTAGTTTTTAAGATGCCGCAAAACCAATATAGTGGCTAAGTTAGCACGCATTGACAAATAAATGCGTCCGCAGGTTATGACAAATTACGTAGTGAAATGGTTAATAAAATAAATCTTTTTCTTTGCGTTCGTTCTTTACGACCAATTTTAATCACTCTTTGTGATATGTTTGATCTTTGCTAAGAACGTGTATACATTGCACATTGGTTCGGTAGGCCCTTAAACGCATAAACGCTGGGGAGGTCTAAGCTGACAAAGATCAGTTTTATTTTTGTGCCAGGGCATGCAGGTGTAAAGGGGAATGAGCGTGCGGATAGGCTTGCAGGTATGGCTGCTGTCCAAAGCGGACGAGCAATGGACCAGGCTGATATTATAAATTCCTTAAGGGAGAGAGGGCGTGTACATGATTCACGTAATAGCGGTGAATCCACAACACTAACCAGACTGCAAGAACTCAAAGTTAAGTGTGGTGTAGCTCGACAAGAACGCTATGCTGGCAGACAAAGAAGAATTGTAAACCAACAAAGAACCGGTGTCGTTAGTCGCCACACGCTGATGGACATACTGAGAGAGAGATCGGAGCACTTATGGACTAATTTGTTCGACGTGCAGTGTGATGGTGATCCGACGACTAAACTAAACTAAGCTAAACGCATAGACTTCTACACGTTTAGGACATGTGCATCCGATTTCACCCAAACCTCCTTAGTCGACTCTTACGACATGCATGGCAGGCAACAGTGGTTCTATTCTTTACACCCCAAATGTGGGCCCCAGTAACCTCTCGGGCGAATAAAATGAATAACAGCTTTACAAATTGCCTAGAACAAACAAACATAAGATCACTACCTCCCTCACACATACTTCTCTATAAAGAAGTAAATAGTGGAAGAGAAGAAGGATCCACAAAAACGAGTGTGTTTATTCGCCTGACGCTGTGAGGCATACAGGATTCGAGAAAGAAAGAAAGAAAGATGATGTTCTCCTCACTAATCATTAACTTGTAGTAAAACAATTCATAAATATAAGACTTGAAGAATACAGTTACAATGATGATCCGAAATAAGTCACAAAGTATCACATCTCCCAAGTGGTCTAGTGGTTGGGATTCCGCGCTCTCACCGCGGCGGCCGGGTTCGATTCCCGCTTGGGAAGAAATATTTTTTATTTTCAGAGAGAAAATATTCATATTATTCACAAACTAAGCTAAATTTTTGTTTTCCCTTTTCTCTTCTTTGCGTTCATTCTTTACGACCAATTTTAATCACTCTTTGTGATATTTTTATCTTTGCCAAGAACGTGTATACGTTGCACATTATTTTGGTAGGCCTAGGGGCGGCTCATCATTAAGAGCCAGTGGGGCCTGGCCCCACCAATAATCGAAAGGGGGTAAACTTCCCGAAATAGACAAATAGTAAGTAAATACTCCAAAAATCATGATTGTTTCCGAAAATGTGTGTCTGGCCCCACCAAGAAAAATGACTACGAGCCGCCACTGGGTAGACTCCTAAACGCAGACTTCTACACGTTTAGGACATGTGCATCCGATTTCATCCAAACCTCATTAGTCGGCTCTTACGACATGCGTGGCAGGTAACAGTGGTTCTATTCTTTACACCACAAATTTGTGCCCCGGTAACCACTCGGGCGGTTTTCCCTTTTAAAATAGTGAAACACGTACAAACAAAGTACTATAGTTTTACAAAATACATAAACAGTGACGATAAACAGCAACGTTTCGACCAACAAGGCCTTTATCAAGCAAACGAACAAACAGGAGTGACAAATTAAAATGAAACACAAATGGACGACCAAATACCAACGTAGCTAAGGAAAATCTGGAATAAAAACGAATAACGAAATAAATGTAACACAAAAACACACATAAAAACTAGAAATAGAAAGAAACAATGAAACATCTAGTAAATATATAACTTGAATACATGCAACATATACCCATATAGATTATAAAGCATGGGAAGAGAAAGTACTAAGAAGCATAAGAATGTAATACATGCAACATATACCCATAGAGATTACAAAGCATGGGAAGAGAAAGTACTAAGAAGCATAAGAATGTAATACGTTGTGCCGCGTGGTCGCAAGGTACCATACAAAGAAATCAACCGATTCTCCAGAGCAAATCGACTACGATCATCAGAGGAACATGATCGGATGGCTGTGACCTGGACATCGCAAGCTCCTGAATGGCCAGTATCATTGAAATGGGTAGCTACAGGGTCACAGAGCATTGGCGTATATCGCGCAAGTGTTGGGCGAATCGGTCACTGAGTCTCCTGCCGGTTTCCCCAATATAGGCCTTGTTGCACCGCTTGCAGATAATGGCATAGATAATATTACGGGACTCGCACGTGAAACTGTCTTCAACAACGAACGTGGCTTTTGGAAAAGACACAGTGCGGGTCTGTATTACATAAGCACAAGTGTTGCAGCGCCGACGGCCACACTGGATGGTGCCAAAATGACTCTGGATGTTAGGCTTGAGGCGACTGTGAACCAACATATCCTTAAGGCTTCTGTCCCGTCTGTACGCCACCAAAGGATGTGTTGGAAGATTGAACGTGTATCAGGATCAGACTGAAGAATGGAGAGATGACGGAATAAGACTTTCTTCACAAGGGAACTATGAGGGTGGAAAGTTAAGACAAGTTTCACCCTGTCAGAATTGGAAGTTCTATGCTGGTTAGAGAGAGCCTCCTGGCGAGAAATTTGCTGAACGCGCCGCATAGCAGAAGCAAGCACCTTATCCGGGTATAAGCGCTTACGAAAGAAATCCAGCATCTCGTGAGCTCTATCGAGGAAATCGTCGTCCTCGCTACAGAGGCGACGAAGGCGCAAAAGTTGAGAGAATGGTAAAGAGTCACGACAAGCCTGGGAATGGGAAGAGGTATAAAGAAGAAAACTATGTGCATCAGTAGGCTTGTAGTATACTGATGTAGTGATGGTGGATAGGCTGATAGTGATAGTGATGTCAAGAAAGTTTTAAAATACATCATTTGAGAATTTGCTAATAAGATAATGATATACGTTTGGTAAAGTTTTTAACCCAGAAAAGTCACCAACATCAGCATGAAAAAGAAGATGGGATAGAACCTTTGCTTGAAATACATTGAGGAACAAGGAATGGAGTGGTTCAACCACCTAATATATTACACAATAAAGATCATGGCAACTATGAAATTTGAACAGCATCTACTTATTTTATTATACCAGTGACTTATTCTCTCTAATGTTAAATATGTACCAGCTATACTGGCAATTAGCATGAAACAAATTAACAGACTTGCGAGAATTGAAAAATAAGCAATGCGTGTAATGCTTGGGTGCATCAAAAGACACGCCATCTCCGACTATGAGATACCTTCTAGACTTCCCCAATTAGGAAAATAAAGTTAAACTAAGTTGCCATGTTTCTTTTCTGATCCAGGGCTTCGTTTTTGATGATGGTCTTCAAGCATCAAATATTATAAGGAAACGAAGGTAGAAATATTTAGGTCATGTTCTTAGATCAGACGAAAAGAGACTAAATCGACAAGTCTTTATGTGGTCACCAGTTGGGAAAAGAAAACGTGGAAGACCTAAGACCACTCTTCGAAGAACAATCCTACAAGAAGTAAACTATTGGGATGTAAAACCATATGAGATCTCCAACTGCTAGCAGCGAGCCGCATTACATGGAGATTTAAAACATCTGCCCTATGTGCCGCTATTGGCACGAAAGGAATAAACTAACTTCAAGTATCTCCTCGCAGACTCCGACAGCAGCTTGCTTTAGATTATTCCATATACTCTCCACTGTATCCTCTTTTCCGTTCCTCTGTAGTGACTAAAAACGGTTTGTAAAGAGAGTTGGAAGACTTTATATGTGCCTGTGATTAGACCATCCTCGCCCGAGTGGTTACCGGGCCCAAATTTGGGGTGTAAAGAATAGAACCACTGTTACCTGCCACGCATGTCGCAAGAGGCGACTAAGGAGGTTTGGCTGAAATCGGATGCATGTGTCCTAAACATGTAGAAGTCTATGCGTTTACAGGCCTACCAAACCAATGTGCAACGTATACACGTTCTTGGCAAAGATCAAACATATCACAAAGAGTGATTAAAATTGGTCGTAAAGAACGAACACAAAGAAGAAGAAGAAGAGGAAGAGACCATCCTGACATTAACTTTGTGCGTGGAAGCATACGACATTTCCATTTGATTAATGTACCAACACCAAGAACATCCTTAAACTAACACCAAGAACATCCTTAAATCAACACCAAGAACATCCTTAAACTAACACCAAGAACATCCTTAAACTAACACCAAGAACATCCTTAAATCAACACCAAGAACATCCTTAAACTAACACCAAGAACATCCTTAAACTAACACCAAGAACATCCTTAAACTAACACCAAGAACATCCTTCAAACTAATACCAAGACATCCTTCAGAAAATGACAATAGCTTTAACAAATACACCTGAGAACTACACACACACACATGATCACTGCACACCCCTCCCCCCCACACACACACACACACATGATCACTGCACCCCCCTCCCCCTCCACACACACAACAATAAATGTGGACTAAGCAAAAACCCCCTCTCCCCTTCCATACACTGCACACACACTAACTGATCATGATCGAACATTCCTATGCGTATTACTCTATACAGAAAGTATGTGTGGGAATAGAAAAGATCACACAAACGATTGTGATTACTCGTTATACGCTGGCAAAGATATTGTGTGGGATATCTGATCATATATGGAAACATTCTGAGTGCTGTGTGATTACTCGATATACACTGGCAAAGATATTGTGTGGGATATCGGAATACCTATGGACCTGTGCTGGAGTGCTGCTGTGTTGAGGATGCTCACTATTCAGCAACCAATGAGTGTGGGTAAAATAATCTATCAATTCTCCTATCCTGTTTTGCCTTTCAGCGTCAGGTTGAAAAAGGAGACACCTGGAGCGAGCCTCCCTATGCGCCTTGTCTTTCTTTTTCTTCTCCAGTCCTAATTTGCCAAATAGCTTCAGGATATGAAGAGATTTCTAGAACGGGCCTTTCTGTTTCTGTGTCATAAACAGTGTCTTTCGTTGCCTCTGTTATCTCTGAGGTCCACCTTTTGCGTGGCCGGTCTTTTGCTTGTATCCATTGTATCGGAGTAACATTGCTCTTTGGTGCGCACTGTCTGTTGGTAGTCTGCTTATGTGGCCGAACCATTTAATTCAGGGCCGTGCGGTGCTATGATACAGATATGCGACTGCATCAGGCGGATCGTAATGGGGGCGGCATAAGCAGCAAAATCAAAATTACAATTGAAGGTTATTTTAAAGAAAAACATTTAAGGGCGGCATTTCGAAGACTTGCATTATACTGAGAAAATATACCGCACGGACCTGATTTAATTTATAGTTTCTTAACGAAGTTCAGTACTGATGTTGTACTCACTTTTTCCCCTGATGTCTTCATTTCTTAAAACCGGTCTATTCTTGATAGCGAAACACGTACAAACAAAGTACTATAGTTTTACAAAATACAGAAACAGTGACGAACGTGTTTCGCTATTTACCAAGTTTTACTGCAGTCTTCCCCCTTTTTCTATTCTTGATACGATATACTATGAACGATGATACTATCAGCATTCTGCGTAGACACTTAATCTCTGTTGTGATTAGTTTTCTTCTGTCATTTAATGTCAGCGTCCAGGTTTGGCACTGATAGCATAATGTGACTGTGAGGAGAAAGCATATGTTGAACAATTCTCTTTTTGAGTTCATCGTGATGGTGACATATTTCCATTCTAAAACAATTCATTGACTTCACGAATAAAACTACAGGAATGATCCGAATTAAGTCACACTGTTACATATGTCCCAAGTGGTCTAGTGGTTAGGATTCCGCGCTCTCACCGCGGCGGCCGGGGTTCGATTCCCCGCTTGGGAATATTTTTTTTTTTAAATAGGTACAATTTTTATTTTTATGGGTCTGCCCGGAGTGCACTGACGTCAGTTGAAGGTTACCTTGAACCAATAGGCTCAAAATAAGCAATTGAACGCAAATTAAAGCTCCCATCACTACACTTAACGGCAAGAGTGGACAGCCAACTACATCTTCCACCTGGGAATAGACAAAATAAGCAAAATATTAGCTTCACGTTTGAAAAACATCTTTGAGAATTTGCAACCTTCTGTATCTTTTTCTTCAGTGATCTCTGATCTGACGCTTAATTTACTGTGGACCACAAACTGGGCAGTCAGCTTCAGGTCTGCAAGATTTCCCCAAAGCTTAGTTTTTATATCGACTAGGTTATGTTATGTCGACTGGGTGTGGCCACATGTTGCTTCTCAGCTCCCCAGGAGAGGACAGTCTTGCAGGACATGCTCTGGTGTCTGTTCCGCCTGCTGACACTGGCTTCTGTATAATATCGACGTCAGATCTGATTTACTGCACCAGGGAGAGAGATTGGTGAAGGGACATGATCACCTACGCCAGCAGGTTGATTAATATCAATAATACGATTATTTACTACTAGATGGGTTTCTGTGGCGTAGAGGTTAGGTGATCATCTCTCGTTTCAAAGGTACCAGTTCGCTCCCTCGTGAAGCCATTGGGATATGTTTCCAAAAATCCTTGATCTTAGTGTAGGTGAGATCAAGTTCCTTGTCCTATCAGCAGAGACGAACGTTAAAACGTTGATCTAGTGTTCATGTTGAGCACATAAAAGTGCCATTGACAGCTCAAAATCGAGAAGAGCAGTCTGAAAAGTCGCTGCGCGGACAAAAATAGCTAAAGATTTTTTTTAAATATATAATACCTACAAAATATCTTCATCATCAATATCTCGGAGTATATTTACAGCAGATGGAAAGATGGACAGAGAAATCGAGACTAGATGCCAGAAGGCAAATACAGTGACATACCAGCTGTCACCACTATTAAAACATCCAAGCATTAACATGGCAGTCAAACGACAACTGATAAACTGCATATTTATTCCAACTCTCTGCTATCAATGCCAAACATGGCCCTTGACTAAGACATAAGAAAGAAAGATTACAACATGTGAAATGAGATGTCTAAGAAAAGCTGTCAACGTTACAAGGCAAGATAGAGTGAGAAACGAGAATATCAGAAGCATCGTTGGTACTATACCATGCATACAGTACATCGAGAAGCAAAGAATCAAGTGGTTCGGCCATCTAATGAGAATGGAACCACATTTACTACCATCACGTGCCTACAGTAATCGACACTCATGGCGCAGAGCACGAGGCAGGCCAAGAACACGATGGATAGATAACATCTCAGAGTCCCTGTGAAAGCATGGACTGACAACGTCAAGCGCAACACACCTGGCACAAGATAGAAACTAACTCTCCCCACGACACTTCACGGCAAATGTGATAAGATCATCGTCATCGCACATTGGGATTCCCATGTGTGCTCTGTTCTCCACTGCAGCAGTCTTTTTTTCTCCTTATCTTAGAAAAGGCATTTTTGTCAAAACACCGACTATGTAATGTCTGTTTGTGTTCCTGCGTAGAACTGCTTTAGAACCTTATTATTACATATAGATAAATTACATTTTGTTATGATCATTGATAGATGAAAGGACGCACAAATCACTTCCTGTCCATAGACAGGTAACAAATGTTACGCATGCGCAGTTAACTAATTCTGTACCATTTCCTGATCTTTTGGAAAATTGTCAATGATATCTACTTTAACAGAAATAACGTTTTTGGTTGCGTATCTGTTGACACGTGAGTAAAATTAATTTTCATAACAGTATACTAGTTTAAAGTAATGACACTTACGCGTGATACTGGCAGGCATGTCTCGAGTCTAAACAGTCTTACATTATCATAGCTGCGTAGTATTGAGACTGATCGAATGATATTAATATTGATAATAATTATAATAATACGCCAACACTTAGACTAGACTCACTTCACTTACTAACTTTAGCTGTAATTATACTATATTTCGGAGTTGTATTCTGTTTCGTCTGCTGAGTGACGAGGCAAGATGTGGCACACTTCATAGTTGAATTCTTATTATGGAGTTGTTAGCTAATAATAATTAGGCGCTTACCAAATTTGTGTAAAAATATAAAAATTATAAAAATAATTAATATGATAGAATTATCATAAATAATGTCACATTATATATGAAATGAATGTGTATTTTCAGTGGTTAACTAATGATAAATCATCCAAGAACACTGTACAGTGTACACTAGTCCTAGTTGAGTACATGATGATGACCAAGACTCCATTGTTTTACTGTCTTCTACTATTAGTCTTTGAAGTACGAGTACTTTGCTGCAGTGTGGGTACTTTGAATTAGCAGTTTCAATTTCCTTCGGTTTTGTACACAAGTAGGTCTTTCTACGAAATTCAACTCTACAGCTCCATTTACTCATACTGATTTAGATTGTTCCTTATCTTTTCTTCTGTCTACTCTTTACTGCTATACGTTTTTTTCCCCAAGACACTGGCACTAGTGACTCACTCAACTCATTGAGTATTTGTGCAGTAATGTTTTGAAATTCATTAAAATAAATATATGGCTTAATAAAAAGTGATCAGTGATATTTCAGTACAGAAGAGAGAGCATAAAATCTATATATGTAAAAGTACATTATTTAGTTAAGAGTCACATACAAAAAAGAATAAAAATTTGACCACTGCCGCTGGAAGTTTGATATAAGAGAGGGAACACTTGTAATGGACAATATGAATGTAATATATATTTTTTTAATCAAGGCAGTGGAAAAACATACATGTGAGTTTGAATATAAGTGTTACTGAAGAGTCCTCCTTGTATCATAGACAGAAAAGAAAACAGATCTATTCAGAAAAAAACTCATAATCATAGAAAACTGCCTGATGCTTCAAATAATTAGAAAACAAAGTATTTTGGACATATAAAGAGACACGAACGGTTAAAGAAGAATATTATGGAACAAGGCATCGCAGCAAAACGGAGAAGAGGAAGACTATGGGAGAAGATGGGTTCAGGATGTAAAATGTAACTGACGATTGAGCATGATGGCTGCAGAGGCAGGGCATCTGGCCTATAAGAGAAAGAGAAATAAATTCAGAAGGGCTGTTAGGGTGGCAAAGTTCTGCTCAGGACAAGCTATTTGATGATGATTTTTTTGCAGATAACAATTAGTATTCTCATGTTTTGAAAAAATTCAACTTTTGATTATGTCATGGTGTTGAATAAGGCAATTGTTTGATCTCTTCTACCCCGTTCTTTATAACGAAATAAGATACACATTTTGTACAATCCTCCACTTTCACATTTAGAATAAATTGAACCATTAGTACAGGCTAGACACTGAATTGAAAACATAGACTGCTTCTACCAGACAGTGGAAAAACAAATTATCAGAAGGTATGAATGGATTAAAAGGACAGCTGATAGACTGTAAGAGCCATATATAAGGAAAGTGAAAGTGCTCAGATATAAAGATGTCTGTAAGGCCTCTGTGAAAAACTTTTCTATAGGTCCCAGCACATGGGGAAAAACTAGCTGACAGTTGTGTGGAAAGCGATATTGCACAAGGGCGCAGCGTCTTTTGAGAAGAGACTTATGTAGGAGCTGAAAGACAGGAGAGAAAAGTGAAAACTCAGAAGTTGTCACAATAAAACACTTGTCAATTGACCGTCTGTAAAGATGAAAAAGGCCATATATATAAAATATATAACATACATAAAGCTAATAGCACTGTAGACATGCATGGACCTCATAAGGGTCTTCTGCACCACAGTATGTGAAAACTAAATCAGAGACGGTAAACTTCCTAATTTAAATTGGGGTTACGCATGGACCAGCATGCAGGTGTTATCTACAGATTAGAGAGAGAATGTACTAACAAACACCCTTGGCACAGCACATTAAGATGGCTGATGTGTTAAAGCGCAAAGTACACATGGGCGTGCCCAGTGTGTGAGGATGTTGATTGAGTCAACAGAAATGACTTTATTCTTACCAGTTTCCAATTGAAATACAGTGTTAGACAAATCTACCTGTTATTTTCTTCCACCCCCAACTTCCTCACACAGAGTGCAGCAGCTTAGAGTAAACATAGGCCATGTTCTGAAAATAAAGGCTAGGTCAAATTGTAACAGCTGCACCATTTATGGTAATGTGTGTGGGTGGTATCTATTATTTTCTGTCTGATGTGAAGGTATTTAGGATTGTGTAATCTGATAGGGTTTCTCTCCTACCTGTGTGAAATGCTGAGTATGTGATACTTTGTGAACAGGAGAAAGATAGGAATGGAAAGAACAGTTTACACATTATTAAGAATCTGGGGTTGTAGGAAGTGTTTGTAAATACCTACATTAATTTTACTGGGAGTGTCCATCACTACTGCTTTAGAGTGTTATCTCACTTCTTCTTTTGCTGTCACACTGTTACCAGGTTATTAGCCAGTATCGTGGTTTTCTGCTTTTGTCTTGCACTACTCTAGTGACTTGGGTATTCATAATCATTTTCTTCTGTTCCTTCATTATGTTTTCATATTCTTCTTGTGTTCTATGTTGACCGCTAATTCATTCATAACTTGGGATATGATTACTTCATTTATGATATTTTGTTATTTATCTGACATTTCTTTATTGGTAAATGTGTTGTCACTGTTTTTAGTCTTAAGTTGACACTGTCACATTTTAGTATTTGTTTCGTTTATTGTTTCTCTTCTGTGTTGGTTCATACTTTATGTCATTAAGTGTTCATATATATTTTGAGCTTCAGCCAATAGAATTATGATCAGATACACAACAACAGAATTTGAATAAACTCGCAACAATAGAATTATGATCAAATATGCAACAATAGAATTTGAATAAATTTGCAACAATAGAATTATGATCAAATACGCAACAATAGAATTGGCAACAATAGAATTATGATCACACACACAACAATAAAATTTGAATAAATTTGCAGCAATAGAATTATGATTACACACAATAACAATAGAATTATGATCACACACACAACAATATAATTATGATCGCACACACAACAATAGAATTATGATCGCACACAACAATAGAATTATGATCCACACACAACAATAGAATTATGATCACATACCAACAATAGAATTTGAATAACACACAATAGAATTATGATCACACACACAACAATGGAATTTGATCACACACAACAATATAATTATGATCCACACACAACAATAGAATTGGGTGATCACACTTCCATCAAAATGAGCTGTTGTTCCAAAACAATAATGGAATTATGATCCCTACAAAAACGTTTTGATTATGACCCAACAACTAATTAAAAGATTTATGATCACACAAACAACATAGAATGCATTTGCTCAGAACAAAAATTAGGATATTCATTTTCCATCAAACATTCAATTATGATCAACACAAAAATAGAATTGTGATCACAACACACAATAGAATTATGATCAAACACACAATAGAATTGTGATCAAACAACAATAGAATTATGATCAAACACAATAGAATTGTGATCAAACACACAATAGAATTGTGATCAAACACAATAGAATTATGATCAACACACAATAGAATTGTGATCAAACACACAATAGAATTATGATCAAACACACAATAGAATTGTGATCAACAACAATAGAATTATGATCAAACACAATAGAATTATGATCAAACACACAATAGAATTTGATCAACACAATAGAATTATGATCAAACACAACAATAGAATTGTGATCAAACACACAATATTGAATATGATCTGTTCAAACAACAATAGAATTATGATCAACACACAATAGAATTGTGATCAAACACAACAATAGAATTGATCAAACACACAATAGAATTGTGATCAAACACACAATAGAATTATGATCACAACAAAAATAGAATTGTGATCAAACACACAATAGAATTGTGATCAACACACAATAGAATTGTGATCAAACACAAAAATAGAATTATGATCAAACAAAAATAGAATTATGATCAAACACACAATAGAATTATGATCAAACAACAATAGAATTGTGATCAACACCAATAGAATTGTGATCAAACACACAATAGAATTGTGATCAAACACAATAGAATTATGATCAAACACAATAGAATTATGATCAAGCACACAATAGAATTGTGATCAAACACACAATAGAATTGTGATCAACACACAATAGAATTGGGATCAAACACACAATAGAATTGTGATCAAACACACAATAGAATTATGATCAAACACACAATAAATTTGGATCAAACACAACAATAGAATTGTGATCACACACACACAATAGAATTGTGATCAAACACAATAGAATTGTGATCAAACACACAATAGAATTGTGATCAAACACACAATAGAATTGTGATCAAACACACAATAGAATTAGATCAACACACAATAGAATTATGATCAACACACAATAGAATTATGATCAAACACACAATAGAATTAGGATCAACACACACAATATAATTATGATCAAACACACAATAGAATTTGATCAAACACAATAGAATTGTGATCAACACACAATAGAATTGTGATCAACAACAATAGAATTTGATCAAACACACAATAGAATTATGATCAAACACAATAGAATTATGATCAAACACACAATAGAATTGTGATCAACACACACAATAGAATTTGATCAAACACACAATAGAATTGTGATCAGCACTTACACAACAATAGAATTTGATCACACACAACAATAGAATTGTGATCACCTACAACAATAGATATGACAGAAACACAATCATTATAATGATATTATATAGTTAACTATACTAATGTCATTATATTCCTTCATAACAAACATTATGATGTTAACAGACCAGCATTGAATTAATGATGTATAACCTTCTTATTATACCCCATAGTATAGAATTGCACACAACAAAAAAGTTGAAGAAAAATCACAATTTTATTATGATCGCACCAAACAATAGAATAGTAATCAGCATGCTAGACACATAGGTAGTTAGGACACATCCTAGTAAATAGAATTCAAAAAGATTCTGCTACTTTACAACAACAATAAATCACCTTAGTGATCCATACAAACACAGAACAATATAGATTTGAACGAAAAAATATGAATTAGTGTATAGCGATCTCTACCAATGGAATGGCGTGTCTGAGTTCTATTTGAAACAGACTATAATGGAATTTGATGAGATCTTTAGTTAACAATAGAAGTTTGTCACAACACGACAATAGGTGTCATTTCACACACACAACAATAGAAATTATGATGCACTTTCCATTAGAATTATGTTTGTGCCAGACAATTGGATTATGATTTCTCACTCCCAATAGAATTATGATCACACCACAACAGTGAGTTAGATTTTTGATTTCACAACAACATCAAATTATGATCCTGAACAACTAATGTTGCTGATTACTAACAATCATGAATTATGACACATTTCTCAATCAATAGAATTATGATCACAACAACAAAGAATTATTGAATACCACTTCACATTAAAAAATTCTACTGTTTCACACACCAATAGAATATGATCTGTCACTTACACAGACAATAGGAAGGACCGATCCTTTCACTACATGTAAATTTATGATGGATTTTAAAACAATATTATGTCAACACATATACATTAGAAGGTAATTGCACCCAACAACAAGGACATATTTTAATGATCGATCCATTCAACAATTTGATGCCTACAACAATAGAATTAATGGATCCACACAACAACAATTAGAACTTTATGATCCACACACAATAGAATTATGATCGCACACAACAATAGAATTATGATCACACACACAACAATAGAATTATGATCACACACACAACAATAGAATTATGATCACACAACAACAATAGAATTATGATCGCACACAACAATAGAATTATGATCACACACAACAATAGAATTATGATCACACACACAACAATAGAATTATGATCACACACACAACAATAGAATTATGATCACACACACAACAATAGAATTATGATCGCACACAACAATAGAATTATGATCACACACACAACAATAGAATTATGATCACACACACAACAATAGAATTATGATCACACACACAATAGAATTATGATCCTTTTACACAACAATAGAATTATGATCGCACACAACAATAGAATTATGATCGCACACACAACAATAGAATTATGATCACACACACAACAATAGAATTATGATCGCACACAACAATAGAATTATGATCACACACAACAATAGAATTATGATCGCACACAACAATAGAATTATGATCACACACAACAATAGAATTATGATCGCACACAACAATAGAATTATGATCGCACACACAACAATAGAATTATGATCACACACACAACAATAGAATTATGATCACACACAACAATAGAATTATGATCACACACACAACAATAGAATTATGATCGCACACACAACAATAGAATTATGATCACACACACAACAATAGAATTATGATCACACACACAACAATAGAATTATGATGACACAACAATAGAATTATGATCCCCACACAACAATAGAATTATGATCACACACAACAATAGAATTATGATCACACACACAACAATAGAATTATGATCACACACACAACAATAGAATTATGATCACACACACAACAATAGAATTATGATCACACACACAACAATAGAATTATGATCGCACACAACAATAGAATTATGATCGCACACAACAATAGAATTATGATCACACACACAACAATAGAATTATGATCACACACAACAATAGAATTATGATCGCACACAACAATAGAATTATGATCGCACACACAACAATAGAATTATGATCACACACACAACAATAGAATTATGATCGCACACACAACAATAGAATTATGATCGCACACACAACAATAGAATTATGATCACACACACAACAATAGAATTATGATCGCACACACAACAATAGAATTATGATCACACACACAACAATAGAATTATGATCACACACAACAATAGAATTTGAATAAACTCGCAATGGAATTATGATCACACACACAACAATATAATTATGATCTCACACACAACAATATAATTATGATCTCACACACAACAATATAATTATGATCACACACACAACAATATAATTATGATCTCACACACAACAATAGAATTGAAGGACTTGATAAAGAACCTATCCACTCTTCCATCAAAATGAGCTGTTTGTTTTTCCAAATACAATAACTGGAACCATGTAGTGAGTACCCTCAAAACGTCTTTGCTGTGGGATAGACCCAACATTTTTACTTCTATTATTGAAGATGATTTAAATTGAATACAGTCAAACAACTTAGAATGCATTTGCTCAGAACTTTAAAAATGTGGGATATTCCATTTTTCCATCAAACCCTTCAATTGTGATCAAACACAATAGAATTGTGATCAAACACACAATAGAATTGTGATCAAACACACAATAGAATTGTGATCAAACACACAATAGAATTGTGATCAAACACAATAGAATTGTGATCAAACACACAATAGAATTGTGATCAAACACACAATAGAATTGTGATCAAACACACAATAGAATTGTGATCAAACACACAATAGAATTGTGATCAAACACAATAGAATTGTGATCAAACACACAATAGAATTGTGATCAAACACACAATAGAATTGTGATCAAACACAATAGAATTGTGATCAAACACACAATAGAATTGTGATCAAACACACAATAGAATTGTGATCAAACACACAATAGAATTGTGATCAAACACACAATAGAATTGTGATCAAACACACAATAGAATTGTGATCAAACACACAATAGAATTGTGATCAAACACACAATAGAATTGTGATCACGTATGCAACAATAGGACTGCGTGCACAGAAACACAATAGTGCTATGTCTAGTCAATGATATTATATAGTTAACTATACTAATGTCATTAATACTTCTCTTCATAACAAACATGTGTTATTGTTAACAGTTGGACTCCAGCTGTTGAATTAATGATGTACTAACCTTCCTTGTATTATACCAGTTGTCATAGTATAGGAATTGCACACAACAAATACAGTTGAAAGAATAATCAATAGGTTATAGTTCCCATGTGTTGCCCGGCTGCATAGAGGGCAAAGAATAGTAACCTACAAGGCATGTCGTAAGAGACGACTGAGGTAGGGACCTAGGGAAGCTATCCTAGTAAATAAGAAGCGTTGCAGAAATCAGATGTGCTGGCCTACTTGTAGGCGCTTAACTGGCGCAGTACAATCACTCTTAGGCTCGAATCACATACAAATCACAAGGAAGGGTTAACAAGTGGTTGATATGGAGCGTTTGAAGAAGAAATATTATTGTTAGTGTTTTTTTAGGCGATCTCTATGGCCAAGTGGTTAAGATGTTTGCCCGTTGTTCTGAAGGTTCTATGTTGAAATCCAGACTCAGTCACATGTGCAATTTTTTTTGGTGAGATCTTTAGGGTTGTTACCATAGCTACAGGGTTTGTGCTTTTTGCAACACTTGACAGATAGCGTGTCATTTCTGTCGACAAGGACGGAGCCATATTGGGAAACCCGGTGCAATGATGTCTATTCTTTGCCTTTAGACATTTTTTTTTATTGTTAGTGTTTGTTGCCAGGAGAGTATTTGTGTTTCCTTGTTTTCTCACTCCCATATAGAGCATGGGCCTACCACATCAGGTGTGGTTTTCTGTAGCTGTTTATGTTATTTGTTGGCTAGCATATTTCACTATCAAGATTGCTATCTCTGAACAACTAATGTTGCTACTTCTAAACAATCATGATTACTAGCCACATTTCTCAGTCAAAGTTGTTCTCATAAACAACAAAGATTATTAGAATAACCACGTTTGCCAGTTCATTAAACAAACTTTCCCTAGCTGTTTCAGACCTTAGGGTATGAAATGCCTGTCACTTCACATTTCTAGACCCTAATGTGCAGGAAGGAGGAGGACCAATTCCTTTCCTTACATGTGAAATGTTGAGTGATGGATTATTAAACCCACAACCCCCTTGTGTCAATAGCCAAACGCATATACATTACACGAAGCCAGTACATTGCCAGCCCTTAACAACCAAGGACAGTTCATTGCTCAATCGAGTTTTCGATCCCATTTTAGCAACCAAGTTTGTTAGCCCTAAATACATAGAATATGCAATCAGAACTGACTCATATACTCCTACAACTCACACAGATTAGTAACACCTTTAGACTTACACACACAGCCAGTATACCAAGTCACGGCAAAGATGAAGTGCCTACACAGAATGCTTAGAGTATCAAGAAGAGACTGGTTTAGAAATGAAGACATCAGGGAAAAAGTGTTTACATCATAGTGCTGAACTTCATCAAGAACAACAGTTAAATGGTTCTGCACATAATCAGATTACCAACAGACTCAGTGAGCAATTTCTTCTATAAGTGAATACAAAGCAAAGGCTGACACACAAAAGTGAACCTCAGAAACAACAGAAGTGATTAAAAAGACACATCTATGAAGCAACAGAAAAGTGAGTAAACCTCTTCTTATGAGTATGAGACAAAACAGATTAGAGAAAGTAGAAGAAAGAGCTAACATGATTAAGATGTATACCTGATCAACATCTGATGAGTAAAGCTTGATTGTGACACAGTGAGCTATCAAGTTGATTTTAAGATGTATACCTGATCAACATCTGATGAGTAAAGCTTGATTGTGACACAGTGAGCTATCAAGTTGATTTTAATTAACCAGTAAGCAATTATTCTGTTATTATTAATTCATGCATCAGTGACACTAAGTATGCTATGATAGTTGGATTAAATTGATTAAAATGGTTTTGCTTGAATGCTCAAACACTTGTGAATATGACTTTGTTAATATATATATACACTAGCTGTAACACATCATAACCAGCTTTCATTGATTTTTTCATCTCCAGATGTTTGTAATCAGTGTACTATCTCAGTATAGACAGGAGTCGCCAGTGTTTGAGTAATAACACAGTAAACAAGTACAGAGACTATCTACATAATCAGATCTTATTGAAACTTCAAGTTGTTGTCATGCGATAGACAAGTGCAGGAAAGTGTTCTAGAGAGCTACAATACTGTTGTAGCTACGTGTATATAAACATATAACTATTAAAGGATATACATACATCTCTGATGAAATGAGTCTGCCGAGACCATCAGGAATCAAACAACCGTCTCGTATTGGAAGACCGTCTGGATTACCTACAGCTCGACCGCAGACGCCCACTGCAGGCGGTGCTTCACAGCAGAATTCGCAGGGTAGTACACCTGCCACCAGATCTCAGAGTAAGTATTGCCACTGTGAAAGTTATGATTCCCATCAATCAGTGTCTGTACGTTCATCCTAACTTAATTGCAGTCATCTATGTCATAGATTTACTTACTTATTCCTCTCCACTCCTTGTTGAGCATATGGCCTCAACAGTTGTTCACCACTTTTCTCTGTCCATGGCTGCTTTTTTTATGGCATCCCAGGATAGTCCAGTATCCTTTAGTTCCTTAAGATGACTCTAGGTCTGTTTAGGACGTCTCCTGTTCTGTTTTCCTTGATGGTTCCAATCAAGTGCTTGTCTAGGGACACTCAACTGTCTTTCGCAGGATATCCCTGACACACAGCCATTTTCTCCTCTTAACCTGGGTTATCATGGGGTCATGTTTTTATCAGGTCTGTTTTGCAACTCTGTCATACCATCTCAGTCTGAGCCGAAGACATCCGCATGTAGATTTGCTGCTGTTAATTTTGTTGTTCTCTTAAGCACCTCTTCTACCCAGAGATGTAGAAGTTATCTAGAGAGAATTGCACCAAATCCTTTCAACTGTCTTTTTTTCTGGTATAGTTCAAGCTTTCAGTCTTTCATTTACATAGTTGCTTCACTTCTATCCAGGACTATCCAGGAGGGAGTGTAGAGGTCATCTAGAAAAATACCAATCAATCATATCAACTGTCTCCCTTCTGGTACACTTCCAGTTCAAGTCTTAGACCTTCACTTAGTCACTTCTCTTCCTCCCTGAAGTCCACAATTAAAGCAAACCTGTAATTTGTTGCGGCATGGCCTCAGGTTGAAGAACAATGCTCAGACGACTTGATCAGAAAACTAAACTAAACTTCCCTGAAGTTATGTTATATTATGCGATCGACGTCACAGCACATTGGGCATTCCCATGCATGCTCTGTCCTCTGCTGCAGCAGCCATCCTAAAGTTCATTTGCTCACCGTACCCATGAGAAGTTGATTGCTATATCTTCTCTCTCTACCACGAAGACGACACTGTCTGGCATGTCCAAACTTAACGGCTAATTCTCGAACTCGTTCCAGTGTCTGAGACTTGCCCATGTCACATAATTGAGAGCGACGCATTGATATCAGCTCTGTCCATGCTTCTGCCCGTTTAAGTCGGGGCATTGTTTGCAAGAAAGCACGCTCGTTACCCTGCACTCAGCATGTCCAGGTGTGTACAGCCAAGTTATTTTCTTGAAATGTGATCTCCAAGTGCTGTCCACCCATTCCACATGCATACTTCCAGATTCAATCATTTGAAGCATATTCATCGAGTCTGATATGATAATCGTATGGGTTTTCCCTGAAGTATAAAGTTCATCCAGAGAGAATGCTATTCAATCTTACCAAAGGCCGAAAATTTCAGATGTGCGTGTCCTACACATGTAGGAGCCTATGAACTGAGGCACAACGTTAAGCCATTCTTGGCACAAACCAAACATATTACAAAGATTGATTAAACTGGTTGATAAGAACAAACACTAACAAACAGTCCTATTATCTGTCTGTCTCTTCATGCATTGTTACATTTCTAGCCTACTTCTTTCAGGGACTATTCAGTGTTGTCCTTTCACTGCACTCGATGTGGATGTATTCTAGAAATGTCTATCTTCTATTCTGTAGATGTGACCAAACCATTGTAATTATGACTCTTCCACTCTGGTTTCTTGGGGTTGAACTTCAAAACTTTTAGCTCTTTTGTTATTGGAACAACATTTCTCAACTGGGGTCTCTGTGGCTGAGTGGTTAAGCCCTTTGCCTTGTGAGTCGAAGGTCATAATCCGGACCGCAGCCTTCTGTTCACGAGTGCAGTTTTTTTCAAGAGACCCTAGGATTGTTGCTGGAGCTACGGAGTTCGTGCTTTGTGCAATACTCTGGCAGGTGGCGTGCCATTTCTGCGGAGAGGACCGAGCCATATGGGGTAAAACCTGGTGCAATGAAGTCAATCCTTCGGCTTTCTCAATGATCTCATTTCCAAAATCTTGATAGCAATCTTTTTAGATATATGGTGACCTTTTTCATCTTTATTGTCAATTGTTTTACCCTGACAACTTTGCAGTTCACGCTTTTCTCTCCTGCCTTTCAGTTCGTCACTCTCTTTTCAAAAGATTCTTCACCTTTGCATAATGTTGTTTTCCACATAACTCGGTGATCAGCAAGTTTTCCCCATTTGTTGTGACCAATAAAAAAAGTTCTTCATTGAGGCCTTGCAGACATTCTTATATATGAGCAGTGGTTTGTGCCTCTTTCCTTCTGAAAGTTCACAGAATAACACTTGTTGTGCAATACTGCTATTCTCCATCTTGTTAGATAGTTTCCTATTATTCTCTGTATATTTCTTTCATGCTTACCATCTGCAATCTTGTATCTTTGTCTTTTTGAGGTTTTGGTAAAAGCATTTTCTTTTAGTAGATTAACATAAGCAATATCATGTCCCAGAAAATGAAGTATTTCAGTCATGTTAAACAACACAGTGGTTTGGAGAGAATAGTAATGCAAGGCATTGTTCCTGGGGGTAGAGGCAGGGGAAGACCAAGACAAAGGTGGTAGCAGGACGTCAAAGAAACCTTGAACATGACCTGAGAACTTGGTAGAGACAACAATTTTTCAGGCTGTGATGAGAGCGATGTTCTGCATAGGGCATGCTACTATTCACCTTTTTTTCATGGTCGTTTTCATTATCATTTCATTTTTAAAATTATTATATTTTACTATTTGAGATTGATAAAAAAATATCAGATTGACAATTTTATGTCGCTGTTAAAACTATCTAGCGTAACCCACTGTCTGTGTAGTAAACGTCAGCATGATTGTGTTAGACTTTGTCATTTCATTCATTTCTTTGTGTTTTTCTTAACATAAGCATGTTTATTTTCTTGTTCTTATTTTATTAATCATAATATAGTTAGGCTAGTGGGCAGGGTTCAATTCCAGGTTACTGCTGCCCTCCATTGGCTTTCTGGGACTCAGATTACTGGAGCCGTTGTTCTATCTGACTCAGTCAATGCTTCATAAGATCCAAAAGGTCAGGTTTTGGTATGAGTGGATGTCATCTATAGAAGTTTCTAATCTCTAGAGGTGTATGTGGATCTACTGTCCTGGTCATGCATGTGTTCGCGGCAATGAGACATCAGACAGGCTTGCATCAATTGTTGGGGAGTTTAAAATGGGTAAGGAGGATGTTCTTCGGTCTCTTCGCGACTGTCTATTGGATGAGAACACTATAATAGATATTGAATCGATCCAACGATTTAAGTAGTTTGGAGTTACCTGTTGTACAAGTAGAACTGGATGCCTGAGGGGCAGAGTGAGGAGTGTGTTTAACCAGCGAGCCACAAGAACCATCAGTTTGCATACTCTTCGATATCTATTGGGGAGACTGAGCACCTATGGGTCTGCCCGGAGTGTAACGATATCAGTTAAGTATCCAATAACTGGGCTCAATTCCACAGTGGGATTGGAATTTATTCAGAGCGTAATGATTCTCAAGTCAACTCAGTCTCAATTTGGTACCAGGAAAAACAATGGGAAGTAAAGGTGGCCAGCATGATGTTGATCACATCACCCATCGTAGGTCGACGGTCAATGATACAGGCCCAACCCTGTATTGCCCTATATACCACATAGTATAAAAATGATTCCTTGGTCTACTATAATATAGTTACTAAATATTAATAATTTCTAAGTGGGGAAGTTGTGTATACTGTTTGACTACGGGTGACTATCCCTCTGTGTGTGCGGGTTCAATTCCACGGGATGGCAGAAAAAGCCACAGATCCCCAGATTTACGGTGTACGTGGCACCAAACCGAAGGGTTACGATGTCCATGGCACCGAGTCGAAGAGCTGAAGAGCTCAAGTGCTTCTGGATCGGAAAAAAAAAAACATAGGTGATGCAATATTTTTAAGTAGATGATCTAACTCTAGTTGTTTTTGCTAAGAAAGTAATGCAACATTTGAGTCAGTTGCTGAACTCAATATTCTCCAGAAAATTGGTGAGGGAATATAAAGTACTAGTAAAACAAAAATAATGAACATAGAATGTGATGAATTCAGGAGAAGTGATAAAATCAGAGAAATGTCTGGTCAACCACTAGTAACAACTGTTATAAGAGGAGAAGATGGAGATATGTTGAGTATATCTTGAGAAGAAATTATCAAAGAATGCCAAAGCAGGCATTGAAGTGGGATGCAAAGGATTCAAGAAAGAGACGACGCCTTAGGGAAACCTTGAAATTTACTTTGCTGAGAGATGTGAGAAATATCAGACTCAATTCTATGGGAGATTCAGCGAGTTGCCCAGAGCGGTATAGAGAAATTACTTGCAGGCCCTATGTAACATATATCGCGACTGTCTGTTGGATGAGGACACTAAAATTTATGTTGAATCGATCAAGCGATTTAGGCAGTTTGGAGTTACCTGTTGTTCAGGTCGAACTGGATGCATGAGAGGTGGGTTTAATCAGCAAGCTACATGAACCATCAGTATGCATACTCTTCGATATCTGTTGGGGAGACTGAGCACCTATGGGTCTTCCGGCAGGGGGGTGCAATGAGTCAGCGTAGTAACCAATGTAACATATAACGGTATGAGAGAAATATATAAAACAAAAATGACAGTGACTAAATGTCGTATGTTTGATTCTTGAGGTTTTTGTTTTATTATTGTACCCAGCATGCTTAGTCTGAAAGTTTTCTGTGCTAACCTTTTAAATTTATTTTTCATTTGTTCTAGTATAAGCATTCTTATGTGATTTTAGTCATCATTTCAACATAAGTGGGCTGCCCTATGCTTACAACAAAGCTGTGTCTTATCTGCACATTCCAACTCAGCGCATCTAATTTCATCATGCCTTTTTGGTCGGGTTAGCTACCTAGTAGGTTAATAATTAATGATTTGGTTGGAGGGTAACGACTTTTAGTTATTTCCAGCTGTCATGGTTCCTTTTTTAAACTCATTTTGACCACATCATGTATGTTTTATCATTTTTCTTTGATATGACTAGACACATGATCTCACCCACCATGGGATCAAGGATAATTAGAACATTGTCCAATCTCTCTACATAGGGCACAATTTGAGTGCCTTCGAAACTTGATTTGAGATCTGTTTCTCAACATCCCAGAGGTCCCCACTATCTTTTTTCTTTCCCTCTAATCCTGTTTTGCCTCACAGCATCACAATAAGAAGAGATTTATAGAACAGGGTTTTGTGTGTGCTTCATAAAGTGTTTTTCGTCGCCTCTTATTTCTGTGGTCCGCCTTTTGCTTTGTATCCACTGTATTGAAGTAACACTGCTCTTTGAGGTGCACTGTCTGTTGGTAATCTGCTTATATGGCCGAACCATTTAACTTGTTGCTTCGTGATTATGTTCAGTACTGATGGTGTACCCACTTTTTTCCTGATGTTTTCATTTCTAAACCGGTCTCTTTTGCGATATTCCCAGCATTCTGCGTCAACATTTCATCTATGTCATGATCTCTGTCCCCACTATAATCACCCCAAACATTTACTAAAGAAATTACTAACATCCAACTATTATCTTGTTCAGTTGTAATTTGTTTTATTTATTTTTTGTATGAAGTAAGAGCATGTTCCCTTTATTTTAATTCTGCTGTTTTGATTTGAGCATGTTTGTGTAGCTTTGTTGTATCTTGCTAACAAAGGTGCTATTGCCAAGTCTGCCAGGGAGTTGGTTTTGTTCGCAGCATGCCGATCAATATGCCATCGAGACTTCCAAAGTTCTAACAGGTAGAGCCTCTTGTGTTTGGTATATTTACTAATAAATAGTTATGACTTGGTTATAAAACATCTCATTGACAGCTAAACAGCAGCATTTTCATACCTACTAAATCGAAGTCACAAAAAAATTACATATGAAATGTGATGCCTGGAGTTACCAACAACACCAAAAAAGACGGTCACCAATATTAGCATAAGACAGAAAGCACTCTGTTGTATACATCTTCCAAGTCCACCATTGCTGCACATGTTTCAATACCTGCATGGAAACCCCGAAGACATCATAGGTGAAGACCGCAGCGTTGCACCATGTTTCTTTCCCAGATCTGTAATCTCGGAGACTGTGGATTGAAGTAGCAAGAAAAGAACAGCATAACAGGTATATGAGTAAGCTCATCAATCAAAATCGAACTGGTGCGGTCAGTCTGGGCACTGTTGGAGATACTGCGAAGTAGATCGGAGCACCTATGGCATGTCCGACGTGCAATGAAGATATTCCAAACTAAAACAGAAAGTAGGGACAGGACATTGCTTGAATTACATTAAGAAACACAGCCGAAAATTGATAGTTCGTGTGACAAGCTCATGTGTCCCTAATGACTGAGAATGTTTTTAATCCGGAACGACCTCACATAGTCAGAAAGGGCAAATAGTGTAGACATACTCTTAGGCAAAGATCATAAAGCCCAAATGCATGGCGAAAAGATAGTTAAAGAGCGCTGATTACGAAGGAAGGAAAGTGTGGGGACTGACTGTCAGCGAGACAGATTCAAAACATTTCCCATAGACCAAAATTTGGATGCCCTGTCCTACACATGTATACTACCATACACAAGTAGGGGCCTAAGAACCAGGGTGCAACATATATTTGTTCTTGGCAAAGATCAATTTTACATCACAAAAAGAATGATGAAATTGGTCGTAAAGAGCGAACACAAACAAACATTGAGAAACAGAATGAAGTGACTCAGCCACTTAATAAGAATGCATTCAAACTCCACAGTATACAGTCTTCAACAACAGAACATCAGGGAAGAAGGCGACAGGAAAACCACAAAAAATTCACAGAATCCTGTTTAAAAAACCAAAAATAACTATTACCCAATCCACTAGAGCAGCGCAGGACAAAAACAGAAAATCACAACACTGGACAACAACTAGAGAAACCAAGTGTACAGAAACGATACAATGTTTCAACCATAAGACCATATCAAACAGAGGATACAAGACAGATGGAATACAGACTATGGTTACATACATCATAGACACAATAAAACGATTCATTACTAACGATATTAAAATAAGAATATGGTAACTGTGTACAGAGGTATAAACACTTTGTTCATTGTATGTGTTTATATGATGGTAGATGGTAACTGGAGGGGAATATCGAAATAGGGGGAAGACTGCAGTAAAAACTATAGTACTTTGTTTGTACCTGTTTCACTAGTAACTGGAGGGGTAAACATTCATTTATACAGAGGGTCTCTGGCTAAGTGGTTAAGCCTTTGCTGTGCTTTCCAAATGTCTTGGGTTCGAATCCGGCGCCGCGCTCTGTTCACAAGTGCATTTTTCCAGAGATCCCTAGGATTGTTGCAGGAGCTATGGGGTTTGTGCTATGTGCAATACTCTCGGCAGGTGGCGTGCCTTTTCTGCGGAGAGAGACCGGGCCATATGGGGTAAAACCCAGTTGTAATGAAATCAGTCCTTTGACTTTAGACTTTTAAAAATACAGGTAATGCTGGGCTCGAAGACAATTTTTGGAGTCACTGAAGATGCCTAGACTGCAAAAATATTTTATCTTTGTGCCAGGGCATGCAGGTGTAGGGGAAATGAATGCGCCAATACTCTTGCAGGTATGGCTGCTGTAAATAGCAGGTGAGCAATGGATCAGGCTGTTATTCTGAATTCCCTAAGGGGAAAGGACATGTAATTGAGTAATCTACAACACTAACCAGACTGCTAGAATACCAAGTCAAATGTGATGTAGCTAGATAAGAGATACTATCAACATAGAACTGGTGTCGTTAGTTGCCATATGCTGATAGATATACTAAGGAGGATACTGTAGCACTTATGAACTAATTGCTTCAGCAGTGATAAAGATGATCCAACGACTAAACTAAACAAAAATTATACCAGTAATGTGTTTATGAAAAGACAAATATTTACAGATTCATCTGTTTCAGTTTGGAATATCTTCATTGCTCCGGACATGTCCATAGGTGCTCTGATCTCCTTAGTCGATAAAGGGGAAGACTGCAGTCAAACTTGGTAAAGTAGCGAAACACCTAAGAACAAAGTACTTTAGTTTTACAAAATACAAAAACAGTACACATCAACGTTTTGACCAAAAGGCCTGATCTCTTTAGCAATATCTCCATCAGCATCCTACTTATCTTGAGTGTTGTAATGAAATTGTACATGCATTTACAGGCCCAGACTCGCAAGACTATGATATGAGCACAGACAACTTTAAGATTGGAGACAGAATCTGGGTGAATGGGACAAAGCCAGGTATCATTGCTTTTATAGGAGAAGCACAGTTTGCACCTGGTGAATGGGCTGGCGTTGTGTTGGATGAACCAATTGGCAAAAATGATGGCAGCGTTATGGGTGTCAGATATTTCCAGGTAAACCTCAGCTACTTGTGTACACACATTGTACATTTACTAGTTATCTTTCCTACATCTTTTTGTTTGTCACAGTCTCAGCTTACTCTGATAGAAGAAATTAATTGAACCGGGCTACTTTGTATTTTACTTGTTTCGTTGTATTTTTGTGGGCGCCTGTAGCTTAAGCGGTAGTGAGCTCGATCACAGCCCAAATGTAACTGGTTCAACTCTGCGGTAGGCAGTTTGGAAGCAAATTTTTGTCAGTGGATTTTTACGAACTACAAAAATAGACCCCACCGTTCAGAAAGCAATGGCAAACTACTGAAAGTATGGGTGGTGCCTAGAAAATTACTGACTTGTTTACTGGGGTTAATGACGATGTCCTGTAAAAGATATGTACGATTTTCATTTTTTTTTCATTGTATTTTATTTCCAACCCCTCACATGGATCTATTGTCCTGGTCATGCATGTGTTTGCGGCAATGAGAGAGCGGACATGCTTGCATCAATTGCTGGGGAGTTTAGGATGCATACAGGGGATGTTATTCAGTCTCTTGGCGACCTGCTGTTGGATGAGGATAGTAAAATTGACCTGCTGTTGGATGAGAACACTAAAATTGACGTTGAATCAATCCAGTGATTAAAGGAGTTTGGAATTACATTTTGTATAAGTAGAGCTGAATGCTTGAGGGGCAGAGAGATAGTTGTGTTTAACCAGCGAGCCACAGGAACCATCAGTATGCATACCCTTAAACATCTGTTGGGGGAGACTGAGCACCTATGTGACTTTCACAGAGTGCTACAATGTCAGTTCAATAACCAATTCATTTTTTCATAGTGTTCTAATGTCATAGGATTTAATAAAAATGTAACCAAACTTCACTGCATAGTCTTCTACAACAGAACATCAAGTAAGAAGGCGAGTGGCAGATCACAATAAAAGATGGTTAGATGGCATAGCA
The DNA here is from genome assembly GCA_020796225.1 of Arion vulgaris. Classification (NCBI taxonomy): domain Eukaryota; kingdom Metazoa; phylum Mollusca; class Gastropoda; order Stylommatophora; family Arionidae; genus Arion; species Arion vulgaris. The sequence goes on along the minus strand of CM036754.1, from coordinate 86,396,032 downwards.
GAATTCTTTTTTTAGGAGTCCGGGTCTCTCAATGCCTGACATAACATCATGACTGAAGCACCATGATACTTTCTATATAGTTATGGCATCATCACCTATTATTGATATAAGGGAGGACTGCAGTAAAACTATGTAGCAAGGGCGAAACACTAGGGATTTATTGTTTGACTATATATAAGTGTTTGCCGTCCAAAAAGTCTGAATTGCTTCGCTTCTGTTGTATCCTTTGCTTGATAAAGACTTTTTGGTCAATAATTCGCTGTGCATTGTTTTTGTACATTGCAAAATTACAGTACTTTTTTTTTACGTGTTTTGCTATCATACCTAGGCAATTTACATCTCACTGTTATGTTAGACTTGTGGCCCAGTACATCTGACATTGCACTGTTATGTTAGACTTGTGGCCCAGTACATCTGACATTGCACTGTTATGTTAGACTTGTGGCCCAGTACATCTGACATTGCACTGTTATGTTAGACTTGTGGCCCAGTGCATCTGATTTCAACATGCTCCTCTATCAGGTTAGACATCTTTATTCTTCAGCCGGTGTTTGTTGTCAGAGTTGGAAAGCTGTCCTTCAGGACTAACTAGTTTCCCCATACTTGCGTTTGTTTTGAGTTTTCCTTCTCCTATGTGGATTCTCATGGACATGACAACTAAAAACAGTTGAAATGAAACTGATAGAAACAAAGATCAGAATAGTAAGAGCAGGCATATTCCCAGTGGCAACATATGGATGTGAAACAAGGCAGTGGAAAAACATGTGCTTTTGAATATAAGTGTTACAGAAGAGCACTCTGTATATCATGGACAGAGAAGAGAACAAATAGATATATCCAGAAAGTACTCAGAATCAAAGAAAACTGGCTGATGCTACAAATAAAAATGAGAAAATTTAAGTATTTTGAACAATTAAAGAGATACAAAGGGTTAGAACAGACCATTGGGGAAGGAGGCATCCTGGCAAAGAGGAGAAAAGGAAGACCGCGGAGAATATGGATAAAGGATTGATAGGGTTGCAAAGCTGCTGAGGACAAGCTATTTGATGATGATGTGGATTGTCGGCCAATACTATGTTATGCTCCACTGCAAGAGCTTCATGTCAAATGTAGTGTAGCTAGACAAGAGCAATACACTTTTAGCCAAAGAAAAATAGTAAACCAACATAGAACCTGTGTCATTAGTTGCCACACTCTGAGAGACATACTGACGAGATCGTAGCACTTATGCCTAATTGGTTCGCTGTGCAGTGATGAAGAGCTCCACATGACCACAGAATGGCAAACACAGATCTTGTCTTCTGTATTCCAATCCTAACATCCCCATATGTGCCACCTTGAATGTTAAAATCAACCCTTGCTCTCATTTAATAATTTCAAATCTTCTCTAAACTGTAGTAATAATAAATGCTGAAAATTTGTGATTATCTGACAGTGTGAAGCTAAGAGAGGAGTGTTTTCTCGTCTAAGTAAATTGTCACACACACAGCAATCACCATCTCAACGGACCCAGAGCCCTTCTAACGAGTCTAAAAACTCAAACTCAGACTTTAAACCTACACATGCATATACTACAGCCGCAGCTAACGGAATCACAGGCCCTTCCACCAGTATGCCTTTACGGCCATCGGTAAGTTCAACTAGTTTTGTATAGTCATCATTTATATGCATTTGTAACTTGGTGATCTCTGGGTTTAACCTTTGCCTTGTGTTCTGAAAGTCGTGGATTCAAACCGAACACGCCGTCCTGTTTACACAATCATTTTTTTCAGAGACCCCTAGGATTGTTGCCAGAGCTACAGAGTTCTTGCTTTGTGTAATACTCTCGACAGGTGGTGTGCAACTTCTGTGAAGAGGGGCTGAGCTATATGTGGTAATCCCAAGTGCAATGAAGTCATCCTTGACTTTAGACCCCTTTTTATGCATTTGTAATAGAATAGAGTCAGTTCTGAAAGTAATAACAAATGTAACTGACAGATAACCTGAATACGGTCAAACAGAACAGATGGAACATGAAAGAAAGCAAAAATATGTATAGAGAGAGAGAGAGAACATAAAAGTGAAAATAAAAATATATTGCTAGAAAGAAAAATGGAGGACACATTTATAGAGAAAAAAATCAACCAATAATTTGATGTCTGAGTTATAAAAGTAGAATTGTTATTTATAGACTGTATTCAAGTGTACTGGTGAGCAATGCTGCGATCGAGGATGGGCCTTCTATGGACAAAAGTGATATCATCAATGCTCTAAGAGAAAACATATGATCTGAAGATTTAAACGAAGGTAAAGGGTATTCTCTATCTCGGTTTACAAGTTATGCATATTGATAGGTGTAGCAAGACAGGATAAACCATGAGAGAAACCCCAGTAGATACATCATCCAGCACAGAATGGGAGTTGTTAATTTAAACACACTGAAATACATGCTTGGGAGGAAATCAGAACATTTATGAAAATGTCCGATGAAGATGATCTTCAAGTGAATAATTAATAATACAAGTGTAGAAATCAGAAAACTTATCAAGATTTGTTATATTGTTTTGCTATCTATTCTCCTGTCTTTCTTGTTCTTCTCAAATCACTTATGTCATGAAGCACAGTGAGAACATTACGCTCTTATTGTTGAGCCAAATATGCCATAGTGAGTGGTTGTTGAGCCCATGTTGACCATGATTTGATCAATCCACCATGATAATATAAATACATTAAACAGAAAAGCGCAGACGACACACAGTCTTCAGACTTAGAACAGGACACTGCAGTCAGAGCACACCTCCATAGAATGGGTCTCAGGGGCTCTGCTGCCTGCACCTGTGGAGCACCAAAACATATCCTGCAAGACTTCCCCATCCTGAGCAGCGTGAGAATGGATATCTAGCCAACAGAAACAACCCTTCACAACAAACTCTGGGGGACTGGTAAAGACCTCAAGCGCACCGCAATGTTGCTGAAAATGTTACATCATTTTCTTCTTGCTCAAACAAAAGGAGATTGTAACATTAACTTATATCTTAACCCTTTCACTCTGTAAATTATTGTTTTTATATCCGGACTCATTTATTTGATAATGTATACTAAATTGGCCACTATAGTAGGTTTGCGTAATCTTAATAATGACTGAGAGCCAGTATATCAGCTTAGAAGAGCAAAGGGGTTGATAACAGTTTCTGTTCTATCTCTGTAGTCTCGGCTTGGCTTAAGCACTACCAAGAATCTATCAACTTCATCCTCTAGTCTACACAAAGCATCGATAGGAACTACCCCTACTGGATTAGGTAGTGGTGTGACTCCCTTGAGGTTGCCTGGTACAATGCCTGGAGGTGTCAGAGTCGGAGACAGGGTAAGTAGAAATATGCATTTAGTTATCTCAAGTCCTGATCTGTAGGTATTTATTTTATTTTGTAGGCAGGGATCATGTTTGAGTACTGGGTTCATGAAAGTGTTGTTAACTTGAAGTAGAAATATAAAATATAATTTTTGTAGATGGAAGTAAAAAGACAAATGATAAAAAGTATCTTTCTACCAACAATTTGTTAACTGTCGTTACTTCATGTAGTACCACTTTTTGGGGTGGTGTAGGAGAAGGGGGATGAGACTCTGAGGAATTTAATGGTCACATGGCTAGTGCAGTCAATGTGAACTGTTCAGGTTAGGATTTGTCTTTTATGCCCCAGACATAAAAAAAACATTGGCCGTACCATGGATTGAACACGGGTCTCCTGCATGGGAGAATCCAATCATATCCACGCTCTAATCCATTTGGCCAGACGCTTCTCATTTTATTACCAGTGCTAAACTTGGTCCCTGACAGCAACACACCACAGAAAGCTTACCACATGTTAAATAAAATGCTTGGGGAAGGCGATGGGAGTCACCAGGAAATATAGGCTACGCAACAAGGACATCAGAATGCGCATAACTTCATGCGCATTATACATTGAAAGACAACAATTGCAGTGGTTCTGACATTTAATGAGAATGGAATACAGCCATCAATAATAGCAGCAATAAAAAGAGATCTGGTACTAGAGTCAAGGAAGACCAATAAAAAGATGGATAGACAATATCAAGACCACACTAAATAAACACGGATATAACACAAGGGCGACTCTTCTGGCCCTGGAACACAATCGCACCCCTACGCATAATGACAAGAATGGACAACCAATTCCATCATCCACCTGGGAATAAGCAATAAATGGTGTACATAGAAATTGTCGGGGACATTGATGTCTGGGGTAACACACTGCCTTACATCTTTCATAGAGGTTCGCCGATAACGTCAGTAACTTGGCCAGCTTGTGTCCAAATTTCTCAATGTGCACACGGTACATGGTTGGGCTACAGGGGATCCTAATCCATTACTTAGGGATCTACATTACAAGTATATCTGAAGTCAAGAGTAAGACTCGCCTGAATGGCAAGGGACACTGATGTTAAGGAAATCAAACCTTCCGCGCAAAAGTTAGCGGTGACTTATTAGGCCATGACTATGCCTGAACTCATAGCAGGCGATCGTAGGAAAGGTGAAATCTTGCATCTCCCCTTCATTGGGATGCAGACAAGTTTATGTCATGGTCAGGGGTAACACACTGGTATATCTTACAGTGAGAAAGTGGAGTTGCACTCGGTGAGATGTGGAGCAGTCTACCAAATTTCACTATAGACCGAGCACATTGATGAAACTTTGTTCTTACCCTATAAGATGACATAAGGTGTGTCGGCCATTGACTATTTTGTCAGTGCCTGTCTTAAGGGAAGAATTTACTAAGTACTGAAACTATTTTTATTTGTACAATACATCCAGGTTTTTGTTAGTGGTTCCAAATCTGGAGTTTTGCGTTATATCGGTGAGACTGACTTTGCAAAGGGAGTGTGGGCAGGTGTGGAACTAGATGAGCCCCAAGGCAAAAATGATGGAGCTGTGGCAGGAAAGAGGTTAGGCATTGTTGTATGTATCTTTGTTTGTGTTCTATGAATCTTTGTTTGTAGTTCCCCAAAAAAATTATTTCTTGACAATTTTTGTAAAAGTATAAAGTAGATCTTGTTATTAAATTTTTTCTGTTTTGATTAGTAGATGCATGAGAAAACAATTCTGAGACTAATTCTTGCTGTTCTTGTATTTTACAAATAGTTTAAAAGGTTATTGATTAATGGAGCTTGTCTGCCTGCCCAGCATGTTCATAGCGCGTTGGACGACGGGTGACAAGCCCCCTGTGAGTGCAGTTCTATTCCGTGGGCTGGCAGAAAAGCCACAGGTTCTCCAGATTTATGGTGTGTGTGGCACTGAATCAAAGGGTTGCGATGTCCATGGCACCGAGCTGAAAGCTCAAGTGCTTCTGGATCAGAAAAGGAAAAAAAAAGATTTATGGAGCTGACATTGCTCATAGCACTTCGAGCAGATTTTAGTTCTTCAGTCTCCCTCAGCAGATCTCAAAGGGAATGGCTCATTTCTTATGCAACCTTTGACTCCAAATTACTTAAGTGACAATATAAAGGAGACTTCAGTTGCTATATCATCATCATCATATATTTATAAATATAAAACTGGCTGACATTGGCGATCATGGATATCCGCAAGCATCTGTCTAGAGTATTATCTATCAGTTTGAATGTTGACTAGGGAATGCTAACCCAAAACAAATGCTTGCAGAAAATGGATGCACCAGGCCGTAAGGCGCACAACATGGTTCAACGACCCCTCGCAATGCGGAATGGGATAACGGATTCTACGGTCGCCATAACGATTTAGCCACGCGGTAAGAATGTCAGACCCACCATCACAAGGGTGGCCAAAACTTACTGCAGGAAGAGGTCGGCACAAACGGGAAGCAGAAATCATAGGAATTATATCCTACAGAACTGCCCCCAATATGCAGACTTGAGAAGAAAGAGGTGGCCCACTTACACTAGTGTCCAAGACAAACTGTATGACGTGGCTGATAATCTGAGACAGACGGCTGCCTTTATTAGAGAATCCAAAATCCCAATCTAGTGAGAATGCAGAAGAAGAAGAATGTTGACATTTGTCCATATCATGAAGTTAGGTTGTCTAGAATTATACTTCTGTCTCGTCCACTATATATTTTTGCCAGTTGTCACCGTGTGCTCTAATTTTCCCTTTTCATTTGACATGCCCAATTAAGGATGATTACCTCTTTCTTATGTTGGTAATGAAACAAATCAACCGTAATCATTTAAAACAGTCATTGGGATTTTCACATTCTTCTGTAAAAGTACATTTCTGTGATCTCCAGAGACTTTGCTGTCATTTTATTTATTGTCCATGACTCACTCTTCATATCATTACTGGTTCTATGTAGCAATGAAATACTCTCTCTCTCTTACTTCAATAGACAATGATTTGTTGCATATAATGCCCTACATTTTCTGGAATTCTGTATTTGCCTGTTCTATTATTTATTTCTGGTCTACATCTGTAATATTATATTATCAGAATTTAAATTATTTGACTTGTTTTATCAATTTTTCTTTGATGGTGCATTTTGATAAATCTGTTCTTTTTTTGTTAGATGACCAACTGTTATTTTCACTATGTAGACTCAGATGGAAGATGTAAAATAGAGATTAAGAGTAGAATAGCTCAAGCAAAAGAAGCGTTTATGAAAATGAAAAACACACTATACGTGAATTCATGTGGAAATGAGTATTTCAGTACTATATTGAACAAATCAGACAGCAAATGTACAAATCAGACAGCACATCAGGCAGTATACAGAATCATGGACAATGAACAAACAATCAGTAAGATCGCTGGAAACCACAGTGATGTGGTTTTACAGAAGAATGCTGAAAATTCCACGGACAGCCAAGAAAACAAATGATGAGGTTTTAAAACAGGACTGCACGCAAAGAAACCTTACCAGAAGAACAAGAATCAGAAAATCAAGGTTCTTAGGGCATATAATGCAAAGAGGAGGTTTAGAACATTTGGTGACAACAGGTAAAATTCAACAAAGGAGATATCACGGAAAACAGAGGGAGATGTTGGATGGTCTGACATCATGATTCGACAAAATATTGACTTCAGAACAACTGATTAACTGCACCAAGGAAAGAGTTGTGGAGAGACATTAGCGCCTACTTTGTCAGGTATGACACTTGATTGATTGATTGATTGACATAGTTTTTTGTTTCTTATCATGATGTATATCTATATATAAATGACTTGGAGTTAGGTTGAGCAATACATAAGATTATTGAAACCATTGGTACATTTAGTATAACAACATATAGCATGACAATGGAAGTACTGGCAGTGACTAAGGCAGTACTCTGACTGAAATCACAAAACTACACCCATGCATGCTTTCTGAGTGATTCATTGAGTATGAGCCGAAAGATAAAAGCTAGTTCGGTGTGCAGGCAATGGACTGAAACACTACACACGTCAACATTATATATAATTATATTCATCTTCGTTTTGGGGTACATGGGTGTCTATGGCAATGAGAGAGCAGACAGGCTGACTATATCTCTGCAACTATATCAGGAGGTCAGCCAATGGATAGAGCTGACATTACTAGATTGCAAGAGATTGGATTGAAGATTGGAGTGGCCAGAAAAGAACAGCACAACAGGTATATGAGTAGGGCCATCAATCAACATCGAACTGGTACGGTCTGTCGCTGGACGCTGTTATTGCGAAGGAGATTGGAGCACCTACGGACACATCCAGAGTGCAATAAAAATATTCCAAACTGAAACTATAAGATTGCTATAGGTTGACAAATGTTCATTGCATTCTCTTGAAATTTTCTCATACAGATATTTTGATTGTAAACCGTTACATGGGTTGTTTGCACCAGTCCACAAAATCTCTCGAGCTGGCTCATTGACTTCAACCCCATCACCTCACTCACGGCCACTCATGTCAACAAGCCTGCGCAGCTCCAGAGAACACAGTGGAAGCCAAGAGAGTGTACTATCCTTATCGTCTACCGCATCCAGTGTGTCAAGATCACGGGTAAGGTTGGGAGTCACCTCATTGGGCAACCAGGTATATGCAGCATTTTTGAATTATCTCAATTTCCTCCTATACTAACACAGAAATATCTTCCCAAAACAAATGAAATTGTGTGTGTTTAAATATCGATTTGATTAATTCTGGCCCAGGAAGTGTTTATGTTGACGTTAAATAAACTGTTGTGAAATTTGTTTTTAAAAACAAAAACTACTTAGATTTGATTCTCACGGAAAATATATGAATTAAAAAAAACATAATCGACATTGTGCATTGCATGCGCACCCATAGACACTCAGTCTCCTTCAGCAAGCTGGAAGTGTTATCGACACAAAATTTACACAGTAACTCCAATGAAAAATCCAATATTGTTGTCTTTGCTCCGAAAATCTTCTTTGACTAGAGAATTTAACAAACATTAGTAGAGTTTTCATTAACTGTTAGAAAAGTGTACAGAAATCTGTCGATGAATGATTATTTTGATGATATACCTATCAATATTTTGAAGTCAAAATCTGCACACAATACCAAGAAAAACAATAGCAATAAAACTTCATAAACTACTCTATCATAGGTACACATTTCATTTGTTTTAGATCACATTATTTTGATTGATACATCATTATTGTACTTCGGTGAGTTACCATGTGTGCTTCGATTCTTCACTTTCGAGCCTGCTCTTCTCGATTTTTATGTGCTCAACATGAACTCGGGATCTATGTTTTATCATCAGTCTCTGTTAGGACTGGGATCAAGGATCACTTTGGTGTAGAGGTTAGTTGCTTGTCTCTCGTTCCATAGGCTACACTATTTTAACATATGGTCAATATGGTTTATTTATGTCCTGCTTTGAATTTTAACATATTATCTATCAGTTCAACTGTCCCAATCAACATCTTCACATGTTGGACAAGTCTATATATTCTCTGTTTTCCAATACAACAGCTATCTCATTGTTTCTTTGCTCACTATGCCCAAGTGATTATCTTTAGTATATGTTCTCTCCCAGTAGACAGCACTAGCTTGCTTGTCCACACTTAATATTCGCTTCAATAAGATGATTCAGTGTTTCTGATTCTGTTCCCACATTTATGGAACAAAGGGCATTTATGATTACAGGCCCTGTCTGTACTTCTCACACTTGCAGTGGATGCAGTATAGTTATCTAAATATGTATTTTAATAAACACACAAAGTGCAATATTTATACAAGTTCAGCAGCAGACTAAAGCAACATTTCAACCAAAATGTCTTTATCAAGCAAAGTTATACAAGATGCACAAAAATTACGGCACTAAAAGCACAAAGGTAATGGTTAAAAAGTCATAATCAGTTATATAAGGACTATCATCATAGCACTTCTTCTTCTTTACCCTTAGGGAGGCATAGATCTACAATCAAGGTCATCTTTTCCAAATCTCTCCACTCTTTCCCATTTTCTTTATATTCCGTCTCTGGGTCTTTCTCCCTTGTGGCATCCTTCTTCTTCCTTGGATCATCATAGCACTTCATACATTAAAAAAGCCCTCTCCAAGGTCATCTTTTCCAGATCTCTCCATTCTCTTGCATTCCATCATCAACTCCTCCTCCAGGAATACCTGGGTCTTCCTTCCCTGCTGGGTCCTTCTTCCTCGGATCATCATAGCACTTCATACATTAAAAGCTTCTTTTTTCTGATCCAGAAGCACTTGAGCTCTTCGGCTCGGTGCCATGGACATCGTAACCCTTCAATTCGGTGCCACGAACACCGTAAATCTGGGGAATCTGGGGCTTTTTCTGCCATCCCGCGGAATTGAACCCGCACACAGAGGGATAGTCACCCGTAGTCCAACGCGCTACGAACACGCTGAGCAGACGGGCAAAAAATCTATTTAAAGAAGTGACACAAAATGAAATAAGGAAATTTAAAAACTGTAATAAAGAGAAGAAAAAAATCTTATTGTGTTATATAACACTATCATCTCACGCTATCATTATATTATTATTATCACCAACGTAGTTATTGTTTGTCACACAAGATCCAATAGCATTTGAAAATTGCACACATGCACATGTTCTTGGTTGCACTTTTCACATTTTCTTACCTATATTCTTGTTATTTTATGGTTCTTTGTGGTGTAGAGGTTAGATACTCATCTCTCATTCCAAAGGTAGTTTGTTTGCTCCCTTGTGGAGCTATCAGGATATTTTTCAAGAGATCCCCGATCTCAGTGTAGGTGGCATTCCTATTCCTATCGGAGACGATGATAAAATATAGGTCCCATGTTCAAATTGAGCAGGTCGAACAGTTCAAAATCGAGAAGAGCAGGTTGGAAATCTGCTGCCCATGCTAAATTTATTGGAAAGATTAAAAATAAAATTCCTACCCAAATTTTCCACATCTTCTAAATTACATCGGAGACCCATGCCGGCGCTACAGAGTTCATGCACTGCAGCTGAGGCCTTCCTGTGTAAGAAAGATATCAGAGCACACATGGTTAATCACCGAAGTGCAGTGATGATGGTCCTATCAATTCTTGTTAGTTGTGAAATGACTAGAGAACTCACAACTCAATATTCGTTCTTTCTAAAAAATCTATTGATATTATGTTACATGTATCCCTGTTTCATCTCTCCATCATGTTTCAAGTCGATTTATAATATACTTCTGCCGGTTTTTGTCCATGGATCATTTTTGTTTACTGTCATCCATGCCGTGGGGTTAAGCAGTCTAGAACCTTCTATTATCCTCTTAATCTGAAAAACTTACTGACTTCATTAGTTTCACACAGGACTGCCTGTTACTATCTTCCATGCCATGATGTATCTCCTATATTTGTTGCTTTTGTAAGCATAGAAAACAAGATTTCATGGTTTAATGTAGTTTTTCTAAGATTAGTTCAGACAGTCATTGTTAAAAAAGAAACCTATCGGCTCCCTGTGGAGCAAAGGTCCTCACAAACATTTACCATCCACTTAACCCTGCAACATCCCTTTTCAGATTTGTCCACATCTTCCCAATATTTATTCCTAGCTCTCTTTCTCTTTTAGCTTTTGGGTGTCACTCTTTTCCTGTGGGTTCCAGAATATTTATTGTTGCACTACACAGAACTATGTTTATCAATACAAGGGAAAAGACTGCAGTAAAACAGTAGCAGTGACGAAACACATCAAAACAAAGTACTGTAGTTTTACAAAAACAATATACAGCAACGTTTGCTAAAAGAGCTTTATCACAATAATACAAGAGAAGAGAAGAATTCAGACTTCTATCGATAAACATAACATATAGAATCAGACAATAAATGCCTAACTGCCCTAACATAACATAGAATCAGACAATAAATGCCTAACTGCCCTAACATAACATAGAATCAGACAATAAATGCCTAACTGCCCTAACATAACATATAGAATCAGACAATAAATGCCTAACTGCCTAAATAAAATAGAATAGACAAAAATCAGCTTAACATAACATGATCGACATACAACTGCAACATAATAGAATCAGACAATAAATGCCTAACTGCCCTAACATAACATAGAATCAGACAATAAATGCTACTGCCCTAACATAACATATAGAATCAGACAATAAATGCCTAACTGCCCTAACATAACATATAGAATCAGACAATAAATGCCTAACTGCCTAAATGAAAATATGTGACTAAAAACGAAATAAATGTGAAAAACTAGAGATTGAAAATGGGTGATAAAACAATAATAATGAAATATATACATAGCATATCTACCACATATATTATGGAGCATGTTAAGAGACAGTATTAAGAAGCATAGAAATGTAGTGCCTTGAGTCTATGAGGTGCAAGGTACCATATAAGATATAAACGATTCTCTAGGGCACATCGACTCTGATCATCATAGGAACATGATGGGATGGCTGTGACCTGGATGTAGCAAGCTCCCAAGTTGTGAGTTTCATTGAAATGGGTGGCTAGAGACTGTAACCAAATAAATCTGTTTACTGTTTGCCTTGTGGGAATACTTTGTGTGAACATTTGTTTCTATTTGTTATTGGTTACTGAACTAATGTCACAGCAGACACATAGGGATCAGTCCCCCAATAGATATCAAAGAGTATGCATACTGATGGTTCCTGTGGCTCACTGGTTAAACACACTTCTCGCTCTTGTCCCTCAAGCATCCAGTTCTACTTGTACAGTGTGTAGTTACAAACTCCTTAAATCGCTGGATTGATTCAACGTCAATTTTAGTGTCTTCATCCAACAGTAGGTTGCCAAAAGACCGAAGAATATCCAGCGTAAACTCCCCCAACAATTTGTTTCAGTGTATGGCCTTTTTTCGTCTTTACAGACGGTCAATTGGAATATTGTTTCAGTAAAGTCATGTTATTCAAGTAGTAGTTTTATACAATCAGTAAAAAAAAATCACATCCAGTTTTTGCCTGTGTGTTGGGGCTCGCAAGAGGAGCAAAGATTAGTAACACTGCAACCTACAAGGCATGTCGTAAGAGACGACTAAGATAGGGACCTAGGGAAGCTACCCTAGTAAATAAGAAGCTTCTCAGAAATCAGATGTGCTGGCCTATTTGTAGGCACATAACTGGCACAACGTACAACCACTCTTAGGTTCAGATCACATACAAACCACAGAGTGGTGTAACAACTGGTCGATATGGAGCGTTCAGAAGAAGAATTTAGTTGTGCATGCTCTTTACCTCCCTACTTTTATCATTTCATATTTACTGCAACGTTCCTTCCCCCTTTCAGTTCTTCTTTTACACATGTATGTTCTATGTATATGGTACATCACCTTAACATCTTCATTATTATTTTCCTCCCACTTTCTTATCAACTTATTGTATAATCTCAAACACTAGTCAGGCAAGTCAGTGAAGAAACAGCACATTTACTTGAGATAGTTGGTATGAATACATAAAGTAAGAGAGGTTTTTTTTTATTCAAGTACAACAGGAGACTATATTGACTGACCAAACAGCCTTTATCAAACAAAGGATGAAAATTGTGGCATATCCACTACAGGACGTCGCTACTAATCACAATAAACACGCCTTTGATTTTCTAGGCACCACTTATACGTTTAGTGGTTTGCCATTGCTTTCTGAACAGTGAGGTCTGCTATTACCGTTTGTAAAAATTCACGGGAACAAATTTGTTTCCAAGCTGCCCACTGTGGAGTTTGAACCAGGTACTCTTGGATTGTGACCGAGCTTACCACCGCCAAGTCACAGACTTCCACCTTCCACGAAGGATACAAATAAGGCCAAAAAACAATGATGCAGTAGGAGTAATGTCACTGAGAAAACGAATGAGAAGCACATTAAAGGTGCCATCATACTTCGCCTTATTTTTATATCCTGCATACTTTGCTTGATAAAGGTCTAACGCAGAAGGATTGACTTCATTGCGCGGATTTTACCCGTATGTCTCAGTCCCTCTCCCCATAAATGGTATGCCATCTGCCGAGAGTATTGCATGAACTCTGTAGCTCCAGAAACAACCCTAGGGGTCTCTGGAAAAAAATCATGAACAGAATGGCGTGGTCCAGATTTGAACCCACGACCTTCAGGACCCTAGGCAAGAGCGTAACCAATTGGCCACATAGACCCCCCTACATTTGTTATAAAGTTGTTTTGGAAAAACATTGATATATTTCTGTTGTATTTCTGAAAGCTACTTGACTTCATGTTTTAATATTTCATTAACTTTACGACATATTTTTTCTACCTTCCACCACATTGTCTGAGATGTAGGGCGATATATTTTGTTATATTATTTGCTGACATATCATCGTATTTAATCTATTCATACATGTTTGAGTTAGCCAATAGTTACAAGTAGATATTACTCACTTGCTGTAGGCTACATATACAAATAAGCAACATAAATTTGTAGCAGACACATTTAGAATATCAGATATGAAAAGGGAGTAGGCTTTAATCATTTATGGCTGTCACCGAGGCCTAACATGTTTAATAAACCCTCCTGTGCAGGGATCGAAAACAGGCCAGAGACCCAGCACTCTGAATCTATCAGCCACAACTGCTGCACTACAGGTAAGTTGTAAGTTGCAGTTCTTGAGTTCAGGTTTTGATGTGCTTATGTCTTGCCTGCAAGATAGTTTGTGCTAGGGAAAATGTTGAAGATTTTCTCATTAAATCCTGTCTAGAAGTGTATACTGACAGATATTTGTTACTTGGAGGTCCAGATTTGAATAGTAGTGGCTGTTGTTAATGCTATGATTGATGTATGACTCATCATTACAAGATGTAAAATGTTAGCGTACTTTGGGTAGTGTGTCATGTTAGGGACTTTGGGTAGTGTGTCGTGCTAGGGACTTTGGATCGTGTGTTGTGTAAGGGACTTTGGGTAGTGTGTTGTGTTAGGGACCGGGTAATGTCAGCGACATTGGGTAATGTGTTGTGCCAAGGGCATTTTGGTGATTTCTTATGTTAGCGACTTTGGGTAGTGTGTTGTGTTAGCAACTTTGGGTAGTGTGTTGTGTTAGCAACTTTGGGTAGTGTGTTACATTAGGGACTTTAATGTGTTGTGTTTAGAATTTTGGGACTATTGAGATGTGATGGTGTAGCAAGATGGAATCAGTGAGTTAGACAAATAAAGGATCACATAATTACTAAATGGATATGGGTATTTGGACAAATAAATACATTCTTAAAGGGATATGGGCAGCTACTGACTACATTTGAACTGTTCAGACTTGATTACAAGACATGGGCATGATTGATACAGACAATACTATAAGTCAAAATCCAAGGTGCGGAAAGACAGTTTCCATTGAACCACCTTCATTGCAAAGGGATAACTGAATGTCCATAAGGAACTGGAATCCAAACCACAGATAACATACTTCAGGACTACCTAACTGACAATAATCCACGCTAACAGATCTAGTCTGAGGGTGCAAAGTTGAGACAGAAGCTATAATGCTGCTTTTATCCCAATCTGGGAAACAATGGTGGAACTCACCCTGGCAGCAAGTTTGAAGATGTAACATGTTTGGGGCATTGTTCTAGAAACATCTACATTGTCTAGGCAAGCACACAAGGATATCTAGACTCTGGCTTAAGCTAAGCTACAAATAATAGCCAAGGAAGACAGGATTTGAAGGAGAGACATGATAACTCTTAATACCAGTTATCAAATCGGTAACTGAAGACAAATAGGAAGACATATTCAAGTTATATGTATACTGCCTTTTTCGTCTTTACAGACGGTCGACTGTCCGAGCCGAAAGCAAGGATGAAGGGTCTTCTCCATTTATGCCTAGCCTTAGCAGCTGATATGGGGAATTGCCATGCCCATTTTGCACAAACCCCTCTCTACCCTACTGTTTCATCCAAAGGAAAGATAAAAGTCCATAAGTTTGGAATCAAGCAGGGGATGTCAGAAGATGGAATAGAATACACACGTAACCATCAACTGCCTTAGTGTCCCTCCCTCCGAATTTGTGGTCAAGGTTTACTCCTCTAGCATTCTGCTGTGCTGACTGACAAGGCAGTGAGGATTTGCTATCAGGGTTTACTCCTCAGCCTTTAATTCTCCCGAGTCCCTCCACAAGAATATTATATGAATAAGTCACATATAAAAACATGGGAAAGTGCACTTATTTTTTGAAGTGTATGATCTTGAGGTTCTGATATGTGTTTCTTGTGTTGTTTTTTTAGTTGCACTTAACAAATATCTGTTGTTGGTGTACTGTTTTACATGAAGATGTCATTTTCTGAACATACAGGACATTACGGACAAATACACCATCTTTACCACAATTTACATATTTGCACAATCGAGAATCGTGGTATCTGGGACACCCAACTCTATGAGAGTAGAAATAGACATAATTAGCTTACTGTCATGAAAAACTATACTGCAATATGGGGAGCCTAGTTCTATCTGCTTCCTTTGTCAGATTATTGGGCAAGAAAGTTCATGTTTGCTTTCATAGAACAAATAAATAATTTTCTGTACAAGTCTGAAACATAACATGACAATATTAACTAACATTATCAACACAAGTCTGAAATACAACAAAACAATACAGACAATATGGACACAAGTCTGAAATACAACAAGACAATATTAACTGATTGGCTACCGAATTGAAAAACCGATTGTGGCAGAATTCAATTTATGTCTTATTTTCCCATTGCAGGTGTATGTACAAATTCAGCTGCAGTTTACTTAATTATTAACCGATAATTGTATGAGTAATATACCATTTTGTAGGTCAATGAATTTTCGTTAAGATATATCTAAAACAAATAGTGGTGCTCCCAGCAGCTCATGGGAGCCAATCAGTTAACTATCAATATGGACACAAGTCTGAAATACAACAAAACTGCTAACAAAAATGTTTATTCGATGTCTATTGTTATAATTATCTCTGAATATATAAACTCTGAACATAGATATGCCAACAAAAAAAATCCGATACTAATCTCTTTATTGGGTTTTTATTATTCATATAAATTACCTACCTCATGTATACCTTTCCATTTTCTTAAAGTGACAACACAAAATATTGGGTGTGGGATGTATTTTTCATTATTTTCTATTCATATTACTCTTATATTTATCCACAAATTACTTGGAGACTATTTTTGATTGATTTTTTACTTTGGCAACAACTTCAAATAAATGTGTGAACAGTCAAGTTCAATTAATATTGGATTCTTGTAATGTTATCCGAATCACACCATAATATATATATATATATTCCTCTCGTAGCGTTATATGTTACTTAGGGCCTGCAAGTATTTTTGCCATACCAATCTGTCCTGGGCAACTCGCTCAATCTCTTCCATGGGATGAATCCAATATCTCTTGCCTCTCTCAGCAAAGTTCATTTCAGGGTTTCCCTTGGGTGTCCTATCTTTCTTGAACCATCTGCATCCCACTTAAATGCCTGCTTTGATATCCTTTGATAATCATTTCTTCACAAGGTGTGTCCAACATATCTCCATCTTCTCCTTCTAATAAAAGTTGTTACCAGTGGTTGACCAGACATTTGTCTGATTTCATCACTTCTGAGTTTGTTCCATTTTATGTTCATTATTTTTCGCAGAAATATATTTTCAAATGCATTCAACTTACGTTATGTAAGGGATATATAAGAAATAAAGTAGGCCAAGAAAGTGGGAGATGTAGGGATAGATAAGAAATAGAGTAGGCCCAGGAAAACGAAGATGTAGAATGGAAATGAGTAGGCCAGGAAAGATCAGACGGGAGATGTAGGGAATAGATCAGAAATAGAGTAGGCCAAGGAAAGATCAGCGGAGATGTAGGAATAGATCAGAAATAGAGTAGGCCAAGGAAAAAATCAGGCGGAGATGTAGAGAATAGATCAGAAATAGAGTAGGCCAAGGAAAGATCAGACGGAGATGTAGGAATAGATCAGAAATAGAGTAGGCCAAGGAAAGATCAAACAGATGTAGCAAATAGAATACACCAAGGAAAGGCAGCATTTCAGAAAATTTGTGTACTATGTACCATCTGATTACTGTAAGATATAGTCACATAGACATTGTTTACAATTTGAGTATAACTTGTATGCACAGCTTATACAAGAATTATTTTTTATATATATATATATATATGAAGATACCGTAAATTATTATGTTGCCATTTTGAAGTTGTTATCTAAAAGCCAATATCAATTGTTACAATTTTATTTAATTGCATCATTTTTCAAATACTTCTTATTGAGAACATTCTTTCACTTGGGGTTTTTATTCATAACCTTGTAATATGTTATCTGCACAAGTCAGATATATATATATGAGCTCTTAGTGGACCAGGGCAAAAGCCATGTTTTTTACACACCATTTATTTTGAGAATAAAAAACGTCCTATAGTGTGACGTTTGGTCTACAAAGGAGTTAAGCACAAAATTTTTGTCTCAAATGAAAATCATGGCATATCCTTTACAAGACTTTGCCATTGCTTTCTGAACGGTGACGTCTATTTTTAACCGTTAGTAAAAATCCACTTGAACAAATTTGCTTCCAAATTACCCGCAGTGAAATTTGAACCAGGTATACTTCGGTTGTGGTAGTCACACATGGTCTTTCTAAATATCAGGGCTGTTCATTCTTTTTTTATGTTTCAGTTTGAAATATCTTCATTGCACTCTGGGCATGTCCATAGGTGCTCTGATTTGTTTGCAATATCTCCAACAGCGTCCAGAGACTAACCATACTAGTTTGATGTTGATTGATGAGCCTACTTATATACCTGTTGTGCTGTTCTTTTCTGGCCACTTCAATCTTCCCAGCTCTTGCAATCTAGCAGTTGACATGGATTGGTTTAAATGAAAATATTCATTGCGGCCACACTCTATGAGGGTGTTCAGAATGTCAGGTCTATCCATTTGCTGACACCCCCACCCCTGATATGGTTGCAGAGCCAGTTAGCCTGGCTGATCTCTTATTGCCATCTACACCCATGTGCTCAGGAACAAAAATGAATGTAATTCTGCAAATTGTTGACGTGTGTAATGATTCACTCCATTGCCTGCTCACCAAATTGTGAGCCTACTCACCAAATTGTGAGCCTACATGTCAGCTGAACGGTGTTCTTTAATTTTTTTCAGAAACAAACACAAAATAAATGAACTGGTCAGGAAATAAGATGGAAAAGAAACCGCCTTGTATTGTAATATTTGTTAGTATTTCACAAGGTCCTGATAAAATCAAAAATGTTACCTACCAGCTATAGGTTCTTCTTCAGCCGCTCCATATGGACCACTTGTTAAATCACTCTTTGTGATCTGAGCCTAAGGGCAGTTGTATGTTGTGCCAGTTAAGTGCATACACTTAGGCCAGCACATCCGATTTCTGTGATGCTTTATATTTACTTGGGTAGCTTCCCTTGGTCCCTACCTCAGTCTTGTCTTATAACATGCCTTGTATGTCACAGTGG
Organism: Arion vulgaris; assembly: GCA_020796225.1. Lineage (NCBI taxonomy): Eukaryota > Metazoa > Mollusca > Gastropoda > Stylommatophora > Arionidae > Arion > Arion vulgaris. The sequence continues at coordinate 86,377,121 of CM036754.1, read as the reverse complement.
TACTATTCTTTGCTCCCCTTGTAGACCCTGACAACACAGGCAACATATAGGTTCATGTGACTTATAATCTTTAGAAACATACAATTTGAGAAAAATAGTTGAATAAAATATGTTGTATTCACAGAAAGCCCTGAAAGAGAAGGAAGAACATATAGAACAGTTGTTGCGTGAGAGAGATCTAGAGAGGTCAGAGGTTGCCAGAGCTGCTTCTCACGTAGATGAGGTAAACTAACTCTTGTACAGTTCGATAATTATTGTGATGGTAATATATACTCATTGCAATCTAAATCCATGTTTTTGGTGGGGTTTTTTTAAGCCATACTGAAAACAAACAATATAGTGGCAGACTCCACTCTATGTGTGTTTTGTTGATTTTGAGAAAGCATAGGTATCCCAAACTTTGCATTACCACTGACCCCTTTTAAATACATTTTGCTGTCGCAGATCCCAAAAGTTTCTATATATGAAAATGAACAGGAATTAATTATTTTTGTATTACAGTAGTAAACAATGTTGTCTGGTCCGAGTCCTTTGATTTGCAGCGGAACTAGTTTACTACTGTTTTTATAAATTTAAAAAATGTATTTTCTGTTTAAAATGTCAAAAATCATATTTCTTCCAGCGCATGAAGACTTCCTGAGAGTATGTCACGGATCCCAGTTGTACACGGATCCCAGTTGTACACAGATCCCAGTTGTATCAGGAAATGGAAAAGAGGACATCCTAAACAGACCTGAAGACAAAGTCTTCTTGAGGAATTGAAGGGTGCTTGACAATACTGGGAGACCCTAAAGAAAACAACCAGAGACCTGGAAAAGTGGCGTACAGCCATTGAGGCCCTATGCTCCACGAGGAACGGAGAGGAATAAGAAAAAGAGAGAAGAGATACTGAAAAACGGATGTGCTGGCTGAAATAGTCAATTATGGTAGATTTGTTGCTAACCCATTGAACCCTGACCACCTGTACCCTAAATCCCCTTTCCCTGAGCAAAAATAGCACATAGAGTGGTATTAAAAACACAATAATTTAGCACAACTTTGTCCCTTATAATTTGTTATTGATTTACCCCATCATCTCCATTATTCCTGTTTATTATATATTTGCAGAACACTAAACTATTTTAAATTTACTTGATATAGTATGTGAGTCATGCCCTTGAATGCTCCCAGGTAATGTAGCTTGTTCTCCAGATTGAACATATACGACTTGAATATCAATCGATTCAAACAGTTTGTCGTCTAAATGATCATCTCACTCACTTTTGATAGCGTCAGAAGTCACATTCTAAGTCTAATTCATCTTCAGATTCATTCAAAACAAGTTCAACAGCTCAGTTGTTATCCTTTTAGAGTGACCATTTCCCAAATGTTTATCATGTCTTTTCATCAACAAAATACTTAACACACAAAATCACACAACAGTGTCCGCCATCTTGCTAAACCATGTAGAACATGTGGGTTGTGTTTGACATCACATTTCTACACAATTTATCTTCGGCTTCATCATATGAACGCTTTTGACGATGTAATCATCAAAATAGCGATTGCAAAGAAGAAGCTCTGTAAGGTGGATAGCAACAAATCTCATTATCTATCATACTAGAGCTTGGTAGAACAATATTTAGCAGTGACTTGTGTGTAATACTGTCATTCTTTGATCTGTCTGTCATCTCAGGCTGAAGGACAACTAAGTTCAATGAGAATAGAACAAGATAGATTACGAATGGGAGCAGAGGAACAGATAGGCAAATACATGATATTAGTGGCTGATTTAGAAAAAGAAAAACTGGAACTGCTGGCATTTCTAGAGGAAGAGAAAAGGTTAGTTTTGTTTTCTCGTCAGTTTTAGTCAATTATAAAGACTTGTCTTGTGTCTTATTATGACTTGATTGATTGTGTTATGTTATGCGACCAGCGTCATGGCACATTGGGCATTCCCATTTGTGCTCTGTCCTCCTCTGCATCAGCCATCCCAAAGTCCATTTGTTCACCATACCCATGAGAAGTTGATTACTATATCTTCTCTCTCTATCACGAAGACGGTGCTGTCTGGCATGTCCAAACTTAACGCCTAATTCTCGAACTTGTTTCAGTTTCTGAGACTTGCCCATGTCATATAATTGAGAGCGTACCGCATTGATGATATCAGCTCTGTCTATACTTCTGCCCGCTTGATTGATTGATTAGATCATCATCATTGCACTTCAGTGAGTAATCATGTGTGCTCCGATCTCTTTCTTATACAGGAAGATCTCAGCAGCAGTGCACAAACTCCGTAGCACCAGTGAGGGTCTCAGCAGCAGTGCACAAACTCTGTAGCACCGGCGAGGGTCTCAGCAGCAGTGCACAAACCCTGTAGCACCGAGTCTCAGCAGCAGTGCACAAACTCTAGCACCGGCGAGGGTCTCAGCAGCAGTGCACAAACTCTAGCACCGGTGAGGGTCTCAGCAGCAGTGCACAAACTCTGTAGCACCGGTGAGGGTCTCAGCAGCAGTGCACAAACTCCGTAGCACCAGCGAGGGTCTCCAATGTAATTTAGAAGATGGTGAAAATATTCTGTAGAAATTTTATTTATTAATCTACCTGATGAATTTTGCCCAGGCAGTGGCTTTCCAGCCTGCTCTTCTCGATTTTAAACTGCCAAGGGTTCTTTTACTTGCTCAACTTAAACATGGGACCTAAATTTTATCGTCTGTCTCCGATATGACTAGGAACTCGATCTCACCTACCTACACTGAGATTAAGAGTCTCAAGAAAAAATATCCCGATGGCTCCACGAGGGAGTGAACCGAGTACCTTTGTAACAAGAGATGAGCACTTAACCCTTACGCCACAGATACCCTTATTATGACTTATTTTGATACACATTTGAAATAGTTTTTCTGCAAGTTTTGCTTGTAAAATTATTATTTTTTAAATTGACATTATTATCATATGGGCTTATTGTATTTCAAATAGTTTCTTCCTTCCTTACTTTTGTCCACTTGAAATATTGTCTATATATTCAACGTTCTCTCTTGTATAAACTTCACTGTCTTTTTGTAGCTCACACAGAGGTCCATGTAATTTTCTGTCCAGTATTGTTTCATTAGACCAGTGAGTTTGCTTCAGTATATCATATTTATGGCAGTCTCGAAATATGCCACATGTACACATAACTGAATTGCCAATCTTGAATTTTGTATACATATTGCTGAGGAGTCGATTGTGTCCTGTTCTAAGATGCAGAATGACAACTTGTTCTAATTTGCACATAATATAGTAATCGTCTTGTGTTTTCTTTTGTTCACATAGTTGTTCTCCTGGGTAATCTAGACACTTTGTTATGTAAGCATGACTGGCCATTGATTGCGTCTTAGGTCTCTGGTCAAGATTGTCCTACAAGCTGCCATCAAGCAATGGCCATGATTGCTTCATTTGTCTTTGGCCAATGCTGTTCTACAAAACATGTAAATTATTACAATGGTTTGTTGTTTGTTGCTATTGGTGATTAACATACTGGTCATTCTATCACAGAAAAGTGGAAGATTTACAGTTTCAGTTAGAGGAAGAAAGTCTCAAAGATGATGAAGATGTAAGTTTATTTAATATTTTTTTTTAACCATCAGTTTCTGTGCAAGAATCCATTCATATCATTGTATATTCTTTATATTACATTTCTTCTTCACCTGTCTAATCCCAACAGAGCACAGGTCTTCATCAAACTTCTTCCAGCTCTTTCTCTTGCCATCCCCTCCCATTCTTTCCACTTCTTGCCTATTCTTTTAATATCAGTATCTAGATCTCTTCTAGTATTTCTAGGCCTTCCCCTACTCCTCTTTCCTAGTGGGTTCTAAAACAGTGTCTGTCTTCGATGTTTCCGGTCTGCCTTCTCAATGTGTGCCCTATCCATCGCTAGCATCTCTTCCTTAGCTCTTTTTCTTCTGGTATCTATTTAGTTCTTTCTCTGAGTTCCTCGTTTGTAATCTTATCATACCATCTCAGTCCTTCTATTCTATGTAAACATCCATTTATGAAGGTCTGTAGTTTTCTGGTGGTTTCTTTTGTTGTCCTGATTTCACATTTGAATATTACATTTGGATGGTGCCTTTTCACATTTGATGGTTTTTTCATGAATAGCGATAATGCTCGTTTGTGAACAGTTAATAAACAATACATCAATCTTCAATGTTTGTGTATTCATAAATGGATTACCAAAATAAAGAGAGCAGTCAGCCTTGTTTATTCAACCTATTGTTCATCAAGACTCTTTGTAAGTTGGATCTTTGTTCACCCAGTTTCAAATTGGTTTTTTTATGAATGCTAATATGTTTTCTCTAAAGTTAGCACTGCATCACATTTCATAATACTGTATACTGTAAGTATTGTGTGAAACTACATGCATATGTCTTCAATTTGTTATATAATAAGTCATATTGTAAATCATATTTAGAAACAATATTTTAGTTTTGCTAAACTACAAGTGCAATTTTTTTGGAACTATAAAAATAATTCCATCCCAGAGGCCAAAAAAATAACTCTGCATCGAATCAGTTACGGAAAAAATTCAGAATCATCTGGAAGAGCCACTAAGTGTTTTCATGCTGGAACATTTAACAAGCTCTTAAGATCCAAACGCATATGGCAGTTACATGAATGCAATCACTTTAGTTCTAGTTTTTCACTTGTTTCTTCACAAACATTAGTTTTACTCAGATCTATTGTAATCACATACATTATTCTCTATGTCTTTACTTAGATCTATATTTCATTTGTATGAATCCAGGGTAAAACCAATGCAGTTTATGAACTACAGCTAAAAGAAGTTGAAAGTAAAGCCAACAAAGAGAAAGAAAGAGCTGACAGATTAGAGAAGGATTTACATGAATTGAAGGTTAGTAATCTTGGAAGGAATTCTCATGTTTTGCGTAGATAAATATCAGATCACTGCCTCCTACCAAGTGTGTTGTAAAATATAACTAGAATGGAGCATGTAATCTTCTATCTACAACTGTAAAACACACAAATATAGAGTTGCTCAAGGGGTAAGCAACCGTATAACTGTAGAGTTAGCATGGGATAACAATTTTCCATAAATGTAGATTTTTGCTTGGGACTAACAACCTTATATAAATGTTACTTTATAAAAGGATAATATAAATTGCAGTCTTCAGGGTGGAGAGAACAGTTGTAATTTTGTTTTAGAATAGAAGTTGGTAGAGAGAACAGTTGTAATTTTGTTTTTGAATAGAAGTTGGTGGAGAGAACAGTTGTAATTTTGTTTTAGAATAGAAGTTGGTGGAGAGAACAGTTGTAATTTTGTTCCAGCGTGCACAGGAAGGAAAGACTAAGTGGATAATGACAGTTGCAACTCAAACATTCTACAGAGAACTAGAAAAAAAACTAAGTGAAGAGTTACAGTTGCTGTTGTCTGTTCCACATGCGTAAAGTTGCGCTTGTTGAAACAGACTGTGAACAAAGATTTTTTTTTAAAACCGATCCAGAAGCACTTGTGCTTTCAGCTCTTCGGCTCGGTGCCATGAACACTGAATCTGGTGAACCTGTGACTTTTCTGCCAGCCCGCGGAATTGAACCCGTAGTCCAACGCGCTACGAACACGCTGGGCAGGTGGGCAAACAAAGATATACAACAGCTGTCAAGCACAATCTGTCCTCTTCTCTATCCTCACTTTTGTTCTAACAATTTTCTAACATTCTCTTTCTTTCCCCACAGTTTTGTTTTGTTATCTTTTCTTGCAATTATTTGTTATTTATATATATATTTCCTTTCTTACTGTTATACATTACATAGGACCTGCAAGTAATTTTTTCATACTGCTCTGTCCTGGGCAATTCGCTCAATCTCTGCCTTGGAAGTGTCAGATATTTCTTGCGTCAACAAAGTTTGTTTTAGGGTTTCCCTAAGGTGTCCTCTCTTTCTTGAACCCTTTGTCTCCCACTTCAATGCCTCCTTTTTTATTCTTTGATCATTGTATCTCAAGGTATGCCCAACATATCTCCATCTTCTTCTTATAACAGTTGTTGCTAGTGGTTGACCAGACATTTCTCTGATTTCATCATCTCTCCTGAATTATACCATTTTATCTTCATTATTTTTCACTGACATCTCTTTTCAAATGCATTCAACTTACCGTCTTCTTCTGCGCTCGCCCGCTATGAATTCAGGCGTAGTCAGGGCACCTGGTATACACTTCTGACTGATTTTTGCATGAATGTCTGCTTTCCTTTTTATCAGTGTCACCCGCCATACAGGCATGCCTACTCCGACTTTAGAGGCAGGTACTTACTTTCTATATCTTTAAGTATTTTCCAACTCTCGTTGTCATATGTTATGACTGATACAACATTAGAATTGACAATTTTCTATTGGTCTTTCCATCTTGTTTAACATACACACGCCTTGGAACATAATTTTCCTGTTTTGTTTACTACCAGATAAAACTAGAAGAACAACTGACAGCAACAAATGAAGCTAATAGTGTTCAGATGTCATATCTGGATCAAATTGAAGAGCTGACCTACAAGTTAACCCAAACTGAACTCAAGGTTCAGACCTTTGAGTCTGCACGCCTGGAAGATGGAGCTAAGGTAGGTTGAAGATAGCTTGATATAATCTGTTATCATTTCAACCTTAGACTTTTCTGTATTGAAAACTACCCACCAGAAACTGTACAACCTTCTTCTTCTTCTTCTTCTTTTCTCTAATCCTGTTTTACCTCACAGCGTCAGGATAAGAGGAGATTTCTAGAACAAGCTTTTGTCTGAGCTTCATAACCAGTGTTTTTCGTTGCTTCTGTTATCTCTGAGTTCCACCTTGTGCGTGGATGACCTTTTGCTTTGTACCCACTGTATTAATACCCTTTACACTAGTCTTCCACAATTACAGAACACATGCAGATTCTACAAACTGGCATTGGCTGCCCAAGAGTGAAAACTCACAGCCCTGGTTAGAAGAAGAAGAAGTACCCACTGTATCGGAGTACAGCCTGTCTTATTAAAGTGTCATCGCCTTCCCCCTAACTATTTGACTCTGTTTTGGAGGGTAGAAACATCAAGATTATTACATACTATCTGTTCTCTATTCTCTTATCTTGTAGTTTGAACATCCTTCTTTATTTTGCCATTTTTGTAGCTGGCCTTGATGGAAATTGTGTTCTCTTTCTTATTCCTGTCAGCTCCCAATGAAACATAGGGCTATAACTTTTCTTTATTGGTTGTAAGTTACTGAACTTCTTCTTCTGCATTCTCTCGCTATGAATTCAGGCGTAGCCATGGCATCTGGTGTGGCGTTTCTGAATGATTTTTATGTGAAAGCTTGCTTACCGTTTTATTAGTTTCCTCGCCAGGCAGGCCTTCTCCGACTTAGTTAGTTACTGAACTGATGTCACAGCACTCCGGGAGTTACTGAACTGATGTCACAGCACTCTGGGAGTTACTGAACTGATGTCACATCACTTCGGGAGTTACTGAACTGATGTCACAGCACTCCGGGAGTTACTGAACTGATGCCACAGCACTCCGGGAGTTACTGAACTGATGTCACAGCACTCCGGGAGTTACTGAACTGATGTCACAGCACTCCGGGCAGACCCATAGGTGTTTAGTCTCTCCCAACAGATGCTGGAGGGTATGCATACTAATGGTTTCTGTGGCTCGCTGTTTAAACAGACTCCTCTCTTTGCCCCTCAACCATCCAGTCCCACTTGTACAACATGTAATTCCAAACTCTTTAAATCACTGAATTCAGCATCAATTTTAGTGTCCTCTTCCAACAGTAAGTCGCCAAGAAATCGAAGAACATCTCCCATATCCATCCTAAACTCCCCAACAATCTATGCTAGTCTGTCTGCTCTCTCGTTGCCACGAACACCCGCATGCCCAGGACAGTAGATCCATGTGTCTCTGGGGGTTGGAAACCTCTATAGACCACATGAAGTGCCTGCCATTTGTTATTTCTATCCTCTATGTATGCAGGAGGTAGGATTGCCAATTCCTTTCCTCGTGTGAGGGATTGAACCCACAGCCCTCTTGGTTCAGAATTGATAGGCGAACACTTACACATTATGCTAACCCGCACCACAACATTTATATTACCTTTTTTCTATTCAGATTTTTTACTGCAATGTAATACTGAAATTGTTTCAAACGCTGTGCCATTTTTTCAATGCATTTTTGTAACAAAACCATTGTTATAGATATGGGTTGTTATGCCTATCCCAGCTTTCGAGGGTAACCTGGGAAATATTGTCCAATATGATATAAATCTATACAAATGTACAGGAAAGATGCAAAGATTTTACATACAGAAAATCCCCACTGTATAGTACCTCATCTACTTAGTAGTTATACTGTTATGTCGTGTCGGATCTTATTGGTCATTGGGTAGACCATCACATGTGATTCATACCCAGGTGCATGTTGTCAACATAGTATTTCTCCGTTGAATCAATCCAGCGATTTACGGAGTATAAAATCACATTTAGTACAAATAGTGCTGGATGCTTGAGGGACAGAGAAAGGAGAGTATTTAACCAGTATTTAACTGGAACCATCAGTATACATACCCTTCAACATCTGTTGGTGACGTCTGTTGCTTAGGGGATAATGACTCGGTCTATTAATCCCGTTCTGAGTTCGAATCACGCTGCAAACAGTTTGGTTGCAAATTGGTTCGCATGGATTTTTACAAAAGGACGGTGGCACCACCCGTTCAGAAAGCAATGGCAAACTACTGAATGTAATAATGCCTAGAAAAATCACAAACAGCGTTACAAAGCTGGGTTGATTAGCAAAGTCCTGTAAAGGATATGCAATTAACTTTTTTTTTCAACATCTGTTGGGGAAGACTAAACCATAAGGGTCTACCCAGAGTGATGTGATGTCAGTTTAGTAACCAATACTATTTCTCCCTTTTCTTGATCATCTCTTTGTCAAGTGGTTTCTTCGGATATATTTTATGATAAAATCTCTCTTCTGTTGCTGTTATTTGTAAAACTATCATTCTTGATAACTTTTATTGCCATCAGTTTAACGTAAGGTTCCCTTTATATTCAAACTAATTTTTGTGATGCCTGCATCTGTAGGCAAACCAAGTGAACACCGAGCTAACAGAGAAACACAACCGTGTTACCGAGCTAGAAGAACAACTAGCAGTACAACAACGTGAGATGTGTGCCATGTCTCAGCAACTAAATGATGTTGTAAGTAGCAGATTCATTTCAACATATAATAATAGTCACATTTTAAACGTGTTATTTATTACTAAATATTAGATTGTGTGTGTGTGTGTCACCACCTTCGTTGTGCTGCATATGCTGGTTTTTTTTACATTGTTTTGTTGTGTGCGGTAGAATGTTTATCCGCTTTTTAATATATTCTGATCATGATGTGCTTGAATCATTGTCAGATTGTTATTTGTCATAAACATGATATAGAAGTTATTTGTTGATGTATAATTCATTGACAACTTGAACAAGACAATCATGGAAGGGAATACCAGGATAAGAGGTGATGCCAAGGTGAAGATGAATGCATTGCGGGATAAACAAGTTGAAAATTTTATTCAATAAATGAGAGGGGGAGCAGACACACCTTGCATATATATTTTTTAAACCCTTTTATATGTCGAGGTATATTTGGTAATACAGTGTTAGTCCTGTATTTTTCATTGACTGTCTACACACGATGGGTGATATGGTTAGCATCATGCCTGCCATCTTTACTTCGCAGTGCTTTTCCTGGTACCCAATTGAGGTTGGGGTCGACCTGATAGCCGTTACTGTTGTAAAAATACTCCACGCCCACTGTAGAATTGAACCCGCACCACTAGCCTAAGAATCTTCTTCGAATGCTTCATATCGATCACTTGTTAACCATTCTTTGTGATTTGTATGTGGTCTAAGAGCGATTGTACATTGTACCAGTTATGCGCCTACATGTAGGCCAGCACATCTGATTTCTGCGCTGCTTTTTATTTACTAGGTAGCATCCCTAGGGCCTACATGCGTTGTAGGTTGCAGTGGTACTATTCTTTGCTTCCCTTGAGGCCCCGGCACCACACTAGCGACAGCAAAGCATAGTGGTTGGACATATAAATATAGATGATTAATTTATTGATAGGACCATCATCATTGCACTTTGGTGAGTAACCATATGTGCTCCGATATCTTTCTTACACAGGAAGATCTCGGCGTCAGTGTGCAAACTCTGTAGCACTGACGAGGGTCCCCGATGTAAGTTAGAAGATAGTGAAAATATTTTGGAGATATTTTATTTTTGAAACATTTTAATGAATTTTGCCTGGGCATCGTCTTTCCATCCTGCTCTTGTCGATTTTGAACTGTCACTGGTTCTTTTACGTGCTCAACTTGAACACATGGCCTACGTTTTATCGCCGTTTCCTATATGACTAGGAACTCGATCTCACCTACATTGAGATCAGGGATCTCTGGAAAATGTCCAGATGGTTCCACGAGGGAGCGAACCAAGTAGCTTTGGAACAAGAGTTGAGCATGTAACCTCTTCGCCACAGAGACATATAGAGGATACACATATCTAACACAGGGAATGATTGCATGAAGTATTTCTGAGTAAACATTGTGCTGCTGCTGCTACATTTTATCATTGTTATTATCAAAACCTTTTGTTGTTGTTGTTACAGCATTTTGTTCAAACACATTTTATCATCCCTACTAGTTCGTTGTAGTCTTGTACTTTACATTTCTGGTTCCAGAGATTTTTCATGAACTTTGAAAGTATATTTTTCATGAGACATAAGCCTGAGGTTATTAATAGCTAATGCAGTCACTGTGAAACTGTTCAGGTTATTATTATTTTTATGCCCCGACAGACAAATACTCCTTGACCTTACCGGGATTGAACTCGGTCTCCCAAATGAAAGCCTGCGCTCTAATCCGTTCTGCCGACACTGTAAATTTGATCGAAATTTCATGAATATATCTCTTGAAATACAGAAAGTAAAGTAGAACAAACTAACATTATCTCAGTATCACTTGTTGATTTGTTTTTTTATATTTTTCTGTCTTCTTCCCCACACCCCAACCTCCATCCTTAATTGGTGTATAATTTTCTACTGGAAACCCACAACAACCCACACATTTCCATGAAGAATATTTTTATCTCTTTGACGATTATTTTCCCCGTCCACACACCAAAATCTGATCAAACTACATGAAATGATCAACAGACAAACACATTGTATGAACTTCAGAAAGTATTGGCCGGTGTGACATAACACACTCGGCTTTCTTCTCCACCTCCTCCTCCTCCAAGTTCAGAACATTGTGGGGACACCCTCCCCCACCTCCATGTGTCCCCACCTCTTCTCCATTATATCTCTGCTATCAGGAATGAAAGAAAAATGAAACAGCAAATAATAGATATAGAAGGTAAGGGTTAGACCACACATTTGGTTTTATTTCATTTTTTTTTAACCTTCATTTTTAAACAATTTGTTTGTTTTTTTTCTATATTTTTTAAAATCATCTATTACTCATCCTTACTCCCCCATCCCATAATTTCCTTTATAGTATGTGTCATATACGTCTATGATAGTCAGGGAATAACACATACATAGTGTAACATAGATCTCAATAACATAAGTACTCCCATGCTTCAGCTTATCATGCCTTGACTGTTGGTAACACTAACACAATATTTAGCTAACTTAAATATCATATCATCTGTTCCTATGAGAAAACCCAAGAGAAATATAACAAGAAGGGCCCGTTCCTTGAACTAGCAGGTAAAACAAAAGAAAGGGAATCCTAGAAACACAGGTAGACATTTGGAAGCTGAGATTAATGTTATACAGAAGAGTTGCTAAATATAGGAAGACTTGGCGGGACCTCCCATTCGAGGTTGAAAAGGTACAAGACAAAGAGAGGAATCAAAAGTACAGACTCCTCCATAGACTGACACATGGAAGGACACTAACTCATTCTCCCTTGACGTTAGAAAACAACAATTCTCCTTGACGTTGAAAACAACAGCTAGATACAGTTGAGGGTTACACGCTATAATCCTTCCTTTAGAAATACATTATTCTATAGTAACAACGCTGCTACTACTAATACTACTACCACTATTGTTGTCATATAGCAGGGTAGCCAGAGGATTTTTTATAGGCTTAGAGATTTTAACGTCCGCTATGCCAAACCCGTCCCTCTACTTGAAAAATAAATCCCACACTGCTACTGCCAGACATCAGTAATAGGGTGTTTGAAATCACACACATTTGTCTATAGTCCAATTTCACATAAATTTTGTTTTTGAAAAAGTGTTAAAAGTCATATACTGAATGTAAAAAAGCACGCAAATAAATAAATAGGACTTTGAGAAATAATAAATAATTAATGAGCTGTGTAAGATACTTAGCAGTATGAAATGTTATTCAACTATGTACGGTAGTAGTCTAATGCGTGTAGTTTTCACAAATGCATTCAACTAAAAAAAAAATAATTGTAACTCATTATTGCCTGTAATACCGCTTTTTATGTGATGGGGGACATGTACCTGTGTAATTTAATGGCTAGTGCAGTCGCTACGAAACTGTTCAGGTTCTGATTTTTATTTGTGCCCCATAAAAAAACTCCTAGGCCTTACCGGGGGATTGAACCCGGGTCCCCTGCATGGGAGCCATGCTCTAATCCATTCGGTCAGATGCTCCACATTTAACTAACAATGTCAAATTTCTTTATTAGTCACCTTAACACTTAGTATACGCTCCCTAGAGCATCGATAGCTTAGTGGTTGGTGCACTTGCTATGTAGGATAAGGGTTTGAGGTTCTGTTCTACAACTGAACCATGTTTCTCAGATCAACCAGGCCCCAATTGGTTACCATAAAAACACTAGGACGTAAAGTAGGTCAGTGTTTATTTTTTTGGTTCCTGATGTAGTTTGAGTGATAGTGCTACCAGAAAGGTTTGTAATGTGGCTTGTTGTATTGTACGAGTTCATAAACTATATTTAGTTTACTTATCACACTAACAGTCTTAGGACAGTATCTATGTTTTAGCCATTACTTCTACTTTCTCTTTTGTTTCTACTCACACTTTGTTCTGCTTGTCAATTTTATTTTTGTAATTTAGCTTGTATGCTCGCTGCTTGTTTTTTCCTCCGAGCTTCATTTGTATTATTAGTGTTTATATTTTCACACAAAATTCACCTTGACTTTACCACAATTATTCATTCCCATAAATTTAGTTTGCCGAATAAATTACCCTTAAAATACTATTATCGATAGAAGGGATGACTACAGTAAAACTATGTAGAAATGGAGAAACACGTACAAACAAAGTACTGTAGTTTTACAAAGCACAAAAACAATTAAAATACTAATAATGTTTTGTTTGTTAGAGAAATATATAGAAAAGATCCAGAATGGTAGGTTGCGGTATGAGTGGATGTCTATAGATGTTTCCAACTTCCAGAAACTCATGTGGATCTTCTGTCCTGGGAATGAGGTGTTTGCTGCAACGAGAAAGCGGACAGGCTTGCATCGTTTGTTGGGGAGTTTAGGATGGATAAGTGAGATGGTTTTTAGTCTCTTGACAACCTACTGTTTGGTGAGGATGCTAAAATTGACGTTGAATCAATCCAGCGATTGAAGGAGTTTGTAATGACATGTTGTACAAGTTGAGTTGGAATCTTGAAGGGGCAGAGAGAGAGAGGAGTATATTTAACCAGCAAGCCAAGGAACTATCAGTATGCATACCCTTTGACATCTGTTAGAGGAAACTGAGCACCTATGGGTCTGCTCTGAGTGCTGTCATGTCAGTTCAGTAACTAATAGAAAAATTGTTTCTCTTATGTTTGTATGTAGCCCAGAGTGGTATTGTTAAACATTACATTTGTGCATATAATATACTACCTGTTGGTTCTGTCATCATTTTTTTTCACTTTGTTTGAAGCGTGGCCTTCGATAACATACGGCCGGCGGGCTCGTGTAAAAATTCTAGGAAATCAGATTACAACAGTCACATGACCACACATTTCAGTATTGTTAGATAAAGACATTCATTTTAAAAACAACACAAAATGCTAAATCAATGTTATATTATGTTACAAATGACATTTAACAATAAGGAATATCAGTATTATTTTAAAAAATTTAATCAATAAATAAACATGGACTCGTAGCATTGTGTAAAATTTCAGAAAACTTTAGTGTTCTATCAAACACTTATAAAAACCAGCCCCTATTAAACATAAATTTTTATTTTTCTGTCCTGAGCTAGTCTACCGTATGTTATCGGGTGCCCCGATATGAAGCAGTAGAGGTTGAATACACAAACAAATGTAATTATTTCTCTATACCAAACAAAAGAATATAAATTTATTTTTCAGAAAAAGGTGAAAAGACTTATCTAATTGTAACACTTGGAGGGTGGGTGGAGTGTAAATGTGTTCAGTTGGCTTATCTCCTAAACACAGCTGATCTTTGTATACAATTATATTATACTAAATAGACTTCCCCCTCCAATACTAAGACAAGAGTATATGCTTAATGCTTATATCAACAACATAATTCTAATTATTTCTCCATTCAGATTTTTATTTGTACATTTGGCAAGCAGTATTTTTTTCTTGTTTATGCTTTGTTGCTTACAGGTTTTGTTGAGTTTATATATTTGTTTTTATTTTAATTTTTATGAAGAGGAATGTGTGGTCTTCCCTTGCTATTAGCAAAATCAGAATTTTGTCAGAAGTGTATGACATATACATAATTATGTATATGAGAACATACTTTGACCATTTTCCAACATATGCTTTGTTTGCTGCTTGTATTATTTTGTGGTCCTAACCAAATGCAACTGAACCTCTACCCAAAGCACTACTTACTTACAAGACTTTATGTTTTATTGATGCATTTTTTTACATATCTTTTAAATGTAAAAATGATAGATCATCGCATGGCCAAGATTGACCTTTAACCCTTAATATATCATTCCTTAGTGGTTTGAAATGTTAGAGGCCTCTAAGGACTAGACTATAGCATGTTTTCATTTATTTTGTGATTTGTTTTTAGTCACATATTTTCATTTTAGGGCCGTTAAGAATTTATTGTCTGATTCTATATGTTTGTGTGTGTAAGAAGTAAATTTCTTTACTTCTATTGTATCCTTTGCTTGATAAAGACCTTTGGTCGAAACATTGATGTGTATTGTTTTTGTATTTTGTAAAACTACAGTACTTTGTTTTTACATGTTTCACCATGGAAGTTAGATGGCCAGTTTGCTTTTCTTATCACTAACTTTTGTCTCCCTAACTCCACATGCCAGATAGCCATCAAATTATATAATTCTAATCAGCATTCAAGTGCATATGCCACCAGCCTTCAATGCAGTCAATACAAGTTTTCAAATGCAAAGTGCATATGCCCACAAGCCTCTTTCAAATGCAAAGTGCATATGCCACCAGCCTCTTTCAAATGCAAAGTGCCAACGCAGAAAATTTAGCCAACCTGGTTGTGTCGGACATTCACTTTTGCACATGATGATATCTGATATATTTGACTGGATCAGACAAAAGATGATTGACAACATTCAGGAAACATTGAACACCATCTTGTGTTAGTGTTAAAAGTCTCTTAGATCACCATCCTGGAACTATTATGTTGTGGTGCTCTTTGATTAATTCTTGAGTTATTTATCTTCATTTGGAGAGGACATTCATTGTTCACAAATATCTCTTATTCCAACTTTTTTTTTAAAGTTGTCATTACTGCTTGTAATACCGCTTTTTAGGGCAGTGTGGGACATGAGCCTGTGGAATTTAATGACTGCATGACTAGTGCAGTGGCAGCGAAACTGTTCAGATTAGGATTTTGTCTTTATGCCCCTAACAAAAGAAATTCCTTGGCCGTACCAGGGATTAATCGCAGGTCTCCCGAATGGGAGCCCACATCTGATCCATTCATCCAGACACTTCACTATTATTCCCATAAACTTCTATTACCTTACCTTCTTCTTTCTTTGTTGTCGCACTGTTACCTGGTTGTTGCCCAGTGTCATGGTTTTATGTTTTTGTCTTGCTCTGCTCTAGTGGCTTGGATTAATTCCCCTACACTTCTATTAATTCCCAAACACTGTTTATGAAGCGCACACAAAAGACCCTTCTAGAAATCTCTTCTTATACTGACGCTGTGAGGCAAAACAGAATTCGAGAAAAGAAGTTGAAGATTTGTATTAATTCCTCCCATGACTTTAATTAATTTACTTTAGAAGATGATTATATTTATTGCAAAATGATATTAGCAAATTTGTGTATGGACTACTTTTATTATCAGACTTTCTTCTGGGTAAGTTTGCATGTTTGTTTATTCATTCAAAGATCTCATTTTGATGCTTCTATGAAATATGGAAATTTATATGCAGATACATAATCAGCAAATTCTTTTGTTTTGTCTCACAGTATATGTTTTAGTTAAATATTATTTGTTTCCTTTTGTAATATTTTTTGTTTATTATATTTTATAACTTGTATTATAATGCAGTAAACTGTATTACAGTACACTTTATTAAACTATTCTAACTGTCCCAACAAATGGGGAAAAACTAGCTGATGACCCAGTTATGTGGAGAACAACATTATGCAAAGGTGTAGAATCTTTTGAAAAGAGACTTAGGGATTAACTAAAAGGCAAGAGAGACAAGCAAAAACTCAAAAGTTGTCACAGTAAAACACTTGCAAATTGACCGTCTGTAAAGACGAAAAAGGCCATATAATTGCATTGAACATAAAATGTAATGAATTCAGAAGGGATGAAAACAGAGATGTCTGGTCAATCATGAGTAACAACTGTTATAAGAAGGTGAAGATGGAGATATGTTGGGCATACCTTGAGAAGAAATTATACAAGAATACCAAAGCAGGCATTGAAGTAGGTTGCAAAGGGTTCAAGAAAGAGAGGATGCCGTAGGGAAACCCTAAAACTAACTTTGCTGAGAGAGGCAAGAAATATCGGACTCAATTCCATGAAAGAGATTGAGAAAGTTGCCCAGGACAGAGTGGTATGGAAGTATTATTTGCAATGTAACGGTAAGAGCTGAATATGTATAATACAATGCAAGACATGCGAAAGAAGATGAACAGATAAAGCAAGTTCATAAAATGAAAGAATTAAATTATGGGATATGATGGGAAATGTACTCATTATATGGTTACCAATAACACAGGGTTTTTTGGTAAATTCTGTAATGTATCCTACCGACTGGCATAAATTCTCTTATATAATATACCATATGACATAAGTTGTCTTTGTTTTCTTCTGTTTAACCCCCAGCCCAACCATATGGTTGAGCTGGTTAAGACGACAGGTTTTCCCCTGGTTATATTTATGATGACACATAATAATAATGCAACATTTTTATATTGTAAGGAAATGTGAGCTCGTGAGACAAAAAAAATGAGAAACCACTTAGTGATATCTATATAGCATAAGCTGTCATTGAATATTTAAAGTTGTTCTTACTTATTTCTTTCACAATCAATCAACAATTTTACTACAATCTACCAGATATAGAAATCAATCTAGTAATATTTTATTTATTCTGATTGTGTGAGAGTAGAACTTATTTCTTTCACAATCAATCAACAATTTTACTACAATCTACCAGATATAGAAATCAATCTAGTAATATTTTATTTATTCTGATTGTGTGAGAGAGAACTTATTTCTTTCACAATCAATCAACAATTTACTTAAATCTACCAGATATAGAAATCAATCTAGTAATATTTTATTTATTCTGATTGTGTGAGAGTAGAACTTATTTCTTTCACAATCAATCAACAATTTTACTACAATCTACCAGATATAGAAATCAATCTAGTAATATTTTATTTATTCTGATTGTGTGAGAGCAGTACTAATTGTGATCAATTATCTTGAAAACCTAATGACATATTTGCATGCTTGGTCATAATTTTATCTAAATATCCTTCCTGTAAGCTTAGAATTTTACCTTTTTAAATTCAATAAATTTTATCAAACTATTATGTAAAATAAATGTAATTTGTAAAATATTTGTAGTATGTTTTATTCCACAATATACATGTCTTATTCAGTTATTTCATGTACACATTCAGTTAGTTTAGTTGTAATATTTATTTTTGTTTTTGTTATCTGTGAATAGAGAGAAGAGCTTATCGCAAGTAATGAGAAGAGAATGAAACAGGAAGAGTATGTTCAAGGTAAGTGTTTATTTACAGAAAACTACATACATTTTGTCAATGGGTTTACGTAGAATAGATGGGACTGAGATAATATGATAAGATTACAAATGATGAACACATAAAAAGAACTAAGCAGATACCAGTGAAAAAAGAGCTGAGGAAGAGGTGCTGCCGATGGATAGGACACACATTAATAAAGGTGACCAGAAGCATTGCAAGACAGACATTGTTTTGAAACCCACAAAGAAAGAGGAGTCGGGGAAGGCCTAGAAATACCTGGAGAAGATAGCTGGTGATAGCTACATTAAAAGGATAGGCAAGATGTGGAAGGGATGGCAAAATGAAGGAAAAAGCTGGAAGAAGTTTTGCAAGAGGGCTTGGAAAACCTTGGTGGCAGACCTATGCCTTCCTAGGGGTAAAGAAGAAGAATAATCTGCCTACGCCTCATCCCCAGTTCATTTTACCAGTTGTCATAAAATTCTAAACCTATTCTTCTCAAGACAAGCCCAAAAAATGGTTTCTCGTTTTTCTGATGTTGATAATGAGTTTCCTTTGTGTGTTGTCCTCTTTCAGCACTTCATCAGTCTTGTTAGTAGTTGATGGGATTCTCAATATTCTTCTGTAAAACCACAGTTATGTGACTTCTACATACACATATGAAACAATATTGAATCAAGCTGGCAGAAGTATGACCAGACCTGATATCATCAATGCGGTACATGCTCATTTATGTGATATGGTTGAGTCTCAGACACTGGAACGAAGCAGAATTAGGCGTTAAGTTTGGACATGCTTGACAGTGCCGTCTTCGTGATAGAGAATGAAGATATACTAATCATCTTCTTATGTGTCCTGTGATCAAGCAGACTTTGGGATGGCTACTGCGGCAGATGATGGAGCATGCATGGGAATGCCCAGTGTGCAATGACGCCGGATGCATAACGTAACACAAAATTATGTTTATAACTGTAGAATTTGACATCATTTTTCTTCTATTTTTTTTCAGAACTTACAAATAAACTCAAACAGACTGATGATGAAAATAAGAATTTGGTGGATCAATTGCATGGGGCTGTCTCCAACTCTGCAGGTAACGTTTCAGTATTCGAATCCATTTTGTTCTTTGCATCATATTTTTGCAATCTTATTCTTCACTTTTCACCTCCCAACGGAGGACAGGTCTTCAACAAACTTCTTCCAGCCCTTCATCTCTCTTGTCATCCCTCCAATTGTTCCATGTCTTGCCTATCATTTTCCAAGTTTGTTGAAGATTTGTTTAGCTTATCTTTTCTACAGTGAGGTAGCCAGACCCATGATATACCCTCCTTAATCGCCTCCTATGACATGCTTGGCAGGTACACATTGCTCCATATTCTTCCCTTCTGGGCCCCGACAGCAAACTGGTGGGCCCTTACCTTAGTCGCCTCTCATGACATGCTTGGCAGGTACACATTGCTGATATTCTTCCTTCTGGGCCCCGACAGCACACTGGTGGGCCCTTACCTTAGTCGCCTCCTATGACATGCTTGGCAGGTACACATTGCTGCATATTCTTCCCTTCGAGCCCCGACAGCACACTGTAGTAGGCCTCTTACCTTATCGCCTCCTATGACATGCTTGCTAAGTACACATTGCTGCATATTCTTCCCTCTGAGCCCGACAGCACATGGGCGTTTCCCTAGCTTAATCGTATCTTACCAAATGCCTTGTACCAAATCCTTTACTTCCCTTGCAAGCCCCAGCAACAAATGGGCGATATTTTTGTAGTAAGGTCTCTAAATCTGTATCATCTTTCATACAGTCCACATCATCAGTTTCTGTCTTTGTCTAAAGCTAAATTAACAGTTATTGTAAACCAACCCGCATACATCTGCTATGGCTGCACATCATGGACAAGCAAGCACAAGAACACATGAAAATAGTCAGTTTCCAGTAATGAAATAATTTAATTAGTAGCATGTCCCTTGCGGAACGTCACTTTCATCACAGCCTACCTCAAAAACTCTAGCAAGTTATCCCGCCTCCTCCATCAAGGCTTCTTTGATGCCCTGCTTCTACCTTCGTCTTGGTCATTCCCATGCCTGAAACCATGCCTTCCATTACCATTCTTTCCAAACCACTGTGACGTTTAATGTGGCCAAAATATTTCATCTTCTGAGACACAATATTTATGAGCCAATATGCAGGTCTTGTAGGATGTCTTTGTTTTTTTCCTTCTCTGTCCAGGATGTTCTAAAAACTTTTCTGTAACACCTTCTTTCAAAAGCTTCAATTTTGTTCTTTAATGTGTTATAGCCCACGATTCCCATCGATATGTTACCACAGGGAATATGCATGTTTTCAGAAGTCTTACTTTTTTTTTTTTTTTTGTGCTTGTGTCATGCCATAGTTTCTTCATTCTGGCCACCCTGTTTAAAGCCATGGTTATAGTCTTCCTCTAACTTCTTTTGTAAAATCTCCATTGTTGTTAATTATAGATCCAAGATATTCAAATATGTGACTTTCTCAATGTCTTCATTATTGATGGTAATTTTGGGTTGAGATTTTGCTTTGTCTGTGGACATTATTTTAGTTTTTTTTGTATTCAGAAAAACGTTCTAATCTTCACTGTGTTCTTTGACAGATAGATATTATAGTAGAATCCTTAAAATATCATCAGACACAGAAAATAACAAATACATCCATAATACATCCTCTAAACAATGAAGAATCTTGTTTGTTTTGTTTTAAATTTAGAATAATGGAAAGGGAAGTATTTTGGTCATATAAAACATAACAAATACTTGGATAAGACAATCATAAAAGGGGGGTACCCTGGACAGAGAAGAGAGAAAAAAACACAAGAATATACTACAAGACTTACATATTGTGGAGCATTGGCTTGTAAACATCATCATCATAGCCCGGAAAATGACGTATTTCGGTCACGTTAAACGTCACTGGTTTGGAGAGAACAGTAATGGAGAGCATGGTCCCTGGGGGTAAAGGCAGGGGAAGACCGAGATGAAGATGGCAGCAGGACATCAAAGAAACCTTGAACGTTGGAAGGGGTGGCAGAACTTGCTAGGGACAGTTTTTCAGACAGGCAGTGATGAAAGTGACGTTCTGTAAGGGACATGCTACTGATGATGGTGGGAAAGGGTGTAAATACAAAGAAAGAGAAAACAAGGACTGCCACTGAGAAGATATGTGTATGATAAGATTGACAAAGTGCAAATAGATGCATCATATACATCTATTCTACCTTGCATATGCTATAAATGTGGAGGTGGGTTAGGAAGAGAAGTTCAGTAAAAGATATCCTATTGAATAAATCAACTATCTTCTTTGTACTTTCACAGATTTTGTCTATGTCTCCTATTATATTTTTACTAAATATTCTATTTCTTTGTTCAAGTACATACAGATTTTGCTCTATTTTCTGTAGGTTTCTGTCTTGATTCTTTTTTTTAGTCTTCTATTTAGTCCCTCTTTGTTGTTGTTGTTTTGTTTTGCTAGATCTTCAGAGACTGCTCACAGCAAGCAAAGCTCAAGCTGAAGAGTTGACAACAGATAGAAACAAATTGGTATGTTTTTTTTATTTATTTCCTCTCCAGCATTTTTTTTTTATCTACAGTGTTATTTATATTCTGTTTGTTTTTTTTCTTCTTTTTGTGTTTGTCATTGCTGTGTTTAAAAATAGTTGTCAAGCGTTTTTATTTGAGAGCCGCAGTAGCATAGTTGTTAGTGAACTCGCTTCTTAAGCTAGTGGTCCGGGTTCAATTCTACAGTAGACATTGAATATTTTCTGACTGTAGCAGCTCTCATGTCAACCCAGCCTTAATTGGGTAAGAGAATAAAGCTCTGGGAAGTAAAGGTGGCCGGCATGATGTTGACCACATTACCCATCGTGTACCAACGGTCAATGAAAAATACAGGCCTAACACTGTATTTCTATATATATACTTCTAGGTAGAAAAACAATTCCCTTTATTCTTGTTTGTGAACATGTTATGCTTCTCAGAATTGTGACTTTTTTTTCTTCTTCTTATAGAGTAAGTAAAGGTAAAAAGTAAAGGAACCCTTTCATACCTCGTGGTATATAGGTCAATACAGTGTTAGACCTGTATTATTCATTGGCTGTCGGCACACAATGGGTGATGTGGTCAGTATCACGCCGCCGCCTTTACTTTCCCAGAGCATGTCTAGTACCCAGTTGAGGCTGGGTCGACCTGAGAGCCGCTGTGGTCGGGAAAAATTCCATGCGAACTGAACCCAGACCACCAGCCTTGCGGAGCGAGTTCACTAACAACTACGCTACAGTGGTTCTTATAGAGTAGCTTGTGTCATACTATGTTTTGTATCTGTCGAACCTAACACAGCCATCTTCATATTTGTTTGAGGTAGCTACTCTAACTTGTTTTGTTTTCCCACACATTCCTGCAAGCATGGCTGAAGTTGTTTCTAATCAGTTTCAGTTTAGAATATCTTCATTGTACTCCGGTAGTATGTCCATGGGTGCTCCGATCTCCTTCGCAATATCTCCAACAGCGTCCAGTGACTAACCATCCCAGTTTGTTGTTGATTGATGAGCCTACTCATATACCTGTTGTGCTGTTCTTTTCTGGCCACTCCAATCTTTAACCCAAGCTCTTGCAATCTAGCAGTTGACGTGGATTGGTTTAAATGAAAATCCTCTTTACAGCCACACTCTATGAGGCCATTCAGAATGTCAGCTCTATCCATTGGCTGGCTTCTTGATATGGTGGCGGACCAGCCAACCTGTTTGTTCTCTCATTGCCATCCACACTGGAAACATGTAATAGAGATGTTCCATTGTAGTTGCTTTCTTCGCTTGATTAGGCTCATCATCTTTGCTTGACAATTTAGGGATAGAGGTTGAGAAATTTAATGCTAACCTCCAGATTTGAGTGTTGAGGATATATATATTTAAGAAATCAGATTATTACAAAAAAAGCAACAAAATATTTTGGGGATCTGATTTAAAGATGTGTGGCTCCCAAACAATCTGTTCTCAAATCCTGTTTTGCATCATATTGTCTGGATAAGAAGAGATTTATAGAATGAGCTTTGTGTACGCTTCATAAACAGTGTCTTTCGTCGCCTCTGTTATCTCTGAGTCCACCTTTTGCATGGCCAGCCTTTTGCTTTGTATCCATTGTATCGGAGTAACATTGCTCTTTGAGGCTGTTTATAATCTGCTTTTGTGGCTGAACCATTTAATTTGTTGTTTCTTGATGAAGTTTAGTTCTGATGTTGTACCCACTTTTTTCCTGATTTCTTCATTTCGAAACTGGGCTCTCGTTACTCCCAGCGTTCTGTGGAGACACTTCATCTCTGTTGTGACTAGTTTTCTTTTGATGTCAGCGTCCATCTTTGGCACTGATATCATAATGTGGTGGAGAAAGATTGTGTTGAACAATGCTCTTTTTGTGTTCATGGTGACATGTTTGTATTTTAAAATTGGCGACAAACAATGTTGGTCTTATTATAATCAACTGTGGTGATGATCGTTATCTGTCACATTTTCCCAGAAAAAACAGCTTGATGCAGAGTCTGGTGCTGCAGACCGAAACTACAGAGAAACACAGTGGATGCTTCCATGTAGTCATGGGGGAAAATGTCACTGACTAGGGAGGGCACACCTGAACAAACGCATGCTGAAATCAAATAGACTGTACCATACGGTGTAAAGCATTGCAAGGCTGCTATCATCCAGATCGCAACATAGTTGCACTTAATGGTTTATGTCGCAAAGAATGGTTTAAAAGTAGTTATTCTTGTGAAAGAAGAAGAATATTTTTCCTTCCATATTTTTGTAAACTTAAGTGTACTCAACATTATAGCAGTGTATCGCACAAAGCACATATTTGTGTTCAACAAAATATTGTCTGTTTTTGTGTGTGTGTGTGTGCCATTTTATAATATCTGTGACTGTCAATATCGGCAGGCATGGCACTTAATAGTGATGATGACAATCTGGATCTCTTTATAATGTTCATGGAGAGTCGATAACACACTTTGCTAGTACTTTGCCATGTGACATTTTAAATTTCCCGGGTTCGATGTCAACTTGGGCTAAATAAATTTCAGTGTACGCTGTTAGATTAGAGGATTTCTAGTCCTTTACTTGGGATCTAAATTGCAAGTACCTCTGAACTCGGAGACCTGAATGTCAAAAAATTGATGATAAAGAAGCTAGCCATCATGCAAAGTCCCTAAGATCAGTGCTGGCGCTACGGAGGTTGTGCTTTGTGCAATGCTCTAGGAAAATGTTAAATTTCCGCAGAAGTGTCAAGTCATATGGAGAACCCGATGAAATGAAGTTAATTATTCATCGCTAACCGTAATGCCATCCATAATGATATTGTTAATAAAAGGGTCTAACAGCAAAGGTTTTACTTCATTGCACCTGGTTTCCCCATATGACTCCGTCCCCTGTCTGCATAAATGACATGCCACCTACCGAGTGTGTTGCACAAACTACTTAGTTCCAGCAACAATACTGAGGATCTCATGAACAAAATGCAAATGTGCCTCAGTCCGGATTCAAACCCATAGCCTTCAGAACGACATGCAAATATCATGACCACTATATTGAGACCCCTATATTTATTAATTGTCATCATCTGATGCCATGCCTGATGTCATTTTTATGAACTCTGTTTTTGATGCTTTTCCTTGTCAAACTGTCTGTATCTTCTCTCTCTCTCTCTCTCTCTCTCTCTTTCTCTCTCTCTGTTGTCCAATATCTCTCTTTTCAGCCAGTTTTGTTGTTTTTACAATGTGTTCTAACCACTCGTTATTGTGAATGTCATCATGCTGTCCTTAATGTCATCTTAATATCATTGTTAATCTCATCATTGTGGACATATTTTGATGATAACAGGAATCACAGCTGTCAGAACTGATGAAAAACTCTGGAAACAGCTCAAGTCAGCTGGCGGCAGTCAGTGACCAGCTGACAGAACGGAGTAGGTTAGTTGTTATCCTTGATCATCTCTGTCTCTCTCTCTCTCTCTCTCCTTCTCTCATCCTCTCCCTCCCTCTCTTCTCTGCCTGTCAAGTAGGTTCTAATATTTTCTTCTTCTGATCAACATTTGTAAGTGGTGCTACGCTGTGGGCACAACACAGGGGTCTTTGTAGTGTAGAGGTTAGGTGCCTTGTTCTAAAGGTACTCGTTTTGCTCCCTTGGGGAGTCATCAGGATATTTTCCAGAGATCCTTGATCTCAGTGTAGGTGAGATCAAGTTCTTAGTCCTATCAAATACTGGCGATAAGACGTAGGTCCTATGTTCAAGTTAAGCACGTAAAAGAACCCTTGGCACTTCAAAATCAAGAAGAGTAGACTGAAAAGTCGCTGCCCTGGAAAATTCATTAGTAATATCGCCTGTGTGTTGCCGGGGCTGCAAGGGGAGCAAATAATAGTAACACTGCGACCTACAAGACATGTCGTAAGAGGTGACTGAGGTAGGGCCTAAGGAAGCTACCGTAGTAAATAAAACGCGTAGCAGAAATTAGATGTGCTGTGGCTACTTGTAGGTGCATAACTAGCACAGCATACAATCGCTCTTAGGCTTGGATCACATACAAATCGCAAAGAGTGGTTAACAAGTGGTGACAAGTGAGCGCAAAACAGAAAACAACAACACTGGGCAACAGCCAGGTAACAGTGTAATGACAAAAGTAGAAGAAGTAGTATATAGAAGTTACCTATTATGTCAGAGGAACCCGCATAGCTGAGAATTATCGTTGAGGCACAGAGAAAACAAGCTGTGCGAAAAGACAGAGCACACAACACACACATGTCTAACCTTGATCATGTATGCCCCACCTGTGGATTCTGTTCTAGGATTGAACTGTACAGTCACCTCCGCACACACCAGAGTGCTGCAGCACACGCCTGATATTGTCGCATCATCGCTTTGATGGACGGCTATTATAATTATGTCAGAATTGTTGCTTCTTGCTATTGTGAAATAATTTCCTTTACTATTATCTTGTAGAAAAATTCAAGATCTACAAAACGAGTTGTTGAACTGTTCTCAAAGTCTAGCTAAATCAGAGGATCATATCAAAGCTACAACAAGATAAGGATAGGCAACTTCAAGAAACTACTAACAATTATGAAGGCAAAATTAGCAAACTGTTAAATGAACATAAAGATCTGGTAAGTAGGTTTTTCTTTGTGTTTCTAATGTCATAACATCAACTTGTGCACTGTTTAACACTGTGTCTTCATTTTGAAGAGGAATATATATATATATATATGTCAAGTTACTTAATGACTGTTATTTGCAAGTTATGAAGCAACTACTTAAATATATTGTGACACATCTAACTGATTGAGGCGCGAGTGCTATGTGATGAATACAATACTACTTAGTTAGTCTTTCCTCTTGGGCCTGTGGGCGCGCATAGGGCAGAGGTCATAGTTCTCCATGTCTCGCGGTTCGTTGCTATCTGTTTTAGGTCTTTAATGTTTACTAGGCCCATTGTTGAGCCTTCTCTGGTGATGGTTCTATGCAGTCTCTCTTGGTCTTCCTCGTTTTCTTTTTCCCTCTGGTGTCCATATGAGGGATTGGTAAGGAGTCTTCTCTCATCCATTCTAAGTGTGTGGCCGATGTAGTTCCAGCGGCGCTTTCTTATAAAATTTGATACATTTTCTTGCTTGGTCTCTTGTCTTATTTGTGTATTGGGTCTGAAATCTGACCATTTGAGGTTCAATATTCTTCTAAGACATTTATTCTCAAAGTTATCTAATTTTCTTTCTAGAGCTTTTGTTGCTTTCCAACTCTCGCATCCATAAGTTAATACTGGAATCACACAAGAGTTAAAGATCTTTAATTTTAAGTGCTTGCTGAGTGAATTGGACTTCCATATATTTGACAATTTGTTAAAAGCACTTGATGCCAATGCGATTCTGTGTGGAATTTCTGGCGCTGTATCCCCGTAGATGTCATCATACTCCCTAGGTATGTAAAACTTTTGACTTTTTCAAGAGTGTAGTTTTTAGTTGAATATTTTCTGGACTGCTGGTAAGGTCAACAATTTTTGTTTTTGTGGTGTTTATTTGGAGACCAATTTGTCCTGAGATATTTTGGAGAAGGTTTGTTTTCATTTGAATATCTTGATGTGATGAACTCAAAAGGGCTATATCGTCGGCAAAATCAAGGTCTTCTAAAATTTTATCAACCCACTTGATGCCCATATTTGCGTTATTGGTGCATTTTCGCATGACCCAGTCAATTGCTATTCCAAAGAGCATTGGCGACAATACTACTACTACCAATAAAAACTAGAGTAATGTTAATATAGTTGAGAAGCAGATGATTTCTCCACTGAAAAAGCGACATGTGATGCTAAGGGACAGTAGAATGAATACAAATAAAAACAGGATTGCAAAAAGAGGGGGAGAAGATTGTGTTCATGGGAGCGCTATGGAAAATAAAATAACATCTTCTTGAGAAATCTTATTAATGTTAAAGCCGGTGAAGTAAAACAGAGTGCTATAAATGTATGACACAGCTCATACCGCCCATGTTGGACAACACTGCATAAAGGGTTTGACATTAATCTGCTTCAGAAGTCTTATTAAACAGACATGTAATATATAAATATATGTCATCTATTTCCACAGAACTCAGCTGTAGAGAAATATAAGACTAGAGCAACTCAATTGTCAGAACAAATGGAGGTTGAGAAAATCAAAGTTTTACAACAGAAGGAGGTGGAGATGAATGTTCTAAAACAGCAGCTTGTACAAGCAAACAATGAACTTGGGAAACATCAGGAGAGAATTACAACTGATAAACAGCTCATGGACAAGATTTTTTTGGGAGAAGGAGGCGTTGCAGGTAGGCTCACCTGTCAACTATTACTCTTATCCTATCATTTATATCCTTTTTTTTTAGGATCGTCTGACTGAATGGATTAGAACACGGGTTTCCATTCAGAGGACCCAGCTTCTTCCCGAGGTGTAGTGATCTTGTGTTACACATTATAAGCTGTTATTCATTTTCTTCAGAATTCATATTCTTTAGGCTGTTCTAAATGATGACGTTTCATCCTTTGCGTGGTCTTCCTCTTGCTCTGTACTTATTGACCATGTTCTTTTAATCAAGAATACTACACAAAAATGTTCACATTCTGTTTCAAATTCTTCTTCCAAACCTCATGCATACCAGAATTGATTCTTTCAAGCACAGGCATAGACTAAGATCAAATAATGACTCTTCATATATTTATCTTCCTCTTATCTGCATGCCTTCAACATGTTCTTCTAGTAAGGTTCTCATCGCTGCCAAGAGAAGGTCACTTTCCAAACACCTTATGTCTTGCTAACAGTGTTAGTTCAGTTTCAGTATTGCACTCCGGACATGTCCATATGTGCTCTGATCTCCTTTGCAATATCTCCAACAGTGGCCAGCGACTGACCGTACAATTTTGATTGATGAGCCTACTCTTATACCTGTTGTGCTGTTCGTTTCTGGTCATTCCAATCTTTAACCTAAGCTCTTGCAATCTAGCAGTTGATGTGGATTAGTTTAGATGAAAATTCTCTTTGTGGCTACACTCTATGAGGGTGTTCAAAATGTAGTTCTATCCATTGGCTGACCCTCCTGAGATGGGGGCAGAGCCAGCCAGTCAGTCTGCTCTCTCATTGCCAACGATACTATCTGCCCCGGAACGAAGATAAGTAATTCTGCAAATTGTTGATGCTTGTAGTGATTCAGTACACTAAACCAAACCAGCCTTTCGGATCATACTCAATAAATCACTCAGAATGCACACTCAAGTGTAGTTTTGTGACTTCAGCCAGAGTAGTGCCTTAGTCTCTGCCAGTACACAAGTCAGTTTATTATTTGAATGTGTTTAAAATATATCTGTGGTTAAACCTTTGCCATGCATACCGAAGGTCATGGATTCAAATCTGGACCTCGCTATTCTGTTCATGGTTGAATTTTTCCCAGAGACTCCTAGGGTTAGGGTTGTTGCCGAAGCTACAGAGTCCATGCTTTGTCCAATACACTGGGCATGACATTTATGCGGAGAGGGACTGAGCCATGTGGGATAAAACCTGTTGCAATGAAGTCAGTTATTTGGCTTTAGATCCTTTAGCTATATATATATATGTTGTAAGTTGAGGACTAGTTTTTATAATAAATATAAACTTTGCATTGTTAACATATTCAGTTATTCAGAGAGCGGACCGGCTTGCATCAACAGCATCGATTGTTGGGGAGTTGAAGATGGATAAGGGGGTGTTCTTCGATCTCTTCGCGACTGTCTGTTGGATGAGGACACTAAAATAGATGTTGAATCGATCAAGCAATTTAAGCAGTTTGGAGTTCTTCTTCTTTTGTCGTCACACTGCTACCGGGTTGTTGCCCAGTGTCGTGGTTTTCTGTTTTTGTCTTGCGCTGTTCTGGTGGCTTGTGTGATTGTTATCTTTGCTCTTTCACAGGATTCTGCTACGCCATCTAACCATCTTTTCCGTGGTCTTCCTCTTGCCTTCTTTCCCGATGTTCTGTTGTAGAAGACTCTGTATACTGTGGAGTTTGGATGCATTCTTATTAAGTGGCCAAACCACTTCATTCTTTGTTTATCTATGTAATTCAAGCACGGTTTTGTGCCAACTTTCTTTCTTATGCTGATGTTGGTGATTCTGTCTTTTCTTGTGTTGTTGGTAACTTTTCGCAGGCAACGCATTTCACATGTAGTTATTTTTGTGACTGCGCTTTGCTCATTGTCCATGTTTGGCTCTGGTTTGGAGTTACCCGTTGTAAAAGTCGAACTGATGCCTGAGAGGCAGAGTGAGATGTGTGTTTAATCAGCCAGCCACAGGAACCATCAGTATGCATACTCTTCGATATCTGTTTGGGGAGACTGAGCACCTATGGGTCTGCCCAGAGTGCAATGATGTCAGTTTAGTAACCAATAACATATTCAGTATAGAATATAACAAGATTATTGAATCTGGTTGTTAAACTTTGATGATAATGGTGATCTGACATTGTATTTACTTTACTTTCCAGTTTGAGAAACAGCAAGCAGACAAACACTTAAGTCGAGCCGATGAAGAGAAGACCGTCATCAGTACGGCACTAATGCAGTCTAGGCTGGAGGTTGCTAGATATCAGGAAGAGGTGGAGAAACTAAAGGGGACAAAGTTAGAACTGGCGGATAAACTGGAGAAGTTGATGGTGGAGGTGAAGAGTATTACAAAGTCTAAAGAAGAAGAGGTGAGTCATATTTTTGGTTTACGGTTATTGCCAATATCAATCATATTTTGTATCATACATTTTGATGAAGGGGGGAGGAGGTTTAATGCCCAAATATCCAAATATGAAGTACAATGCTCAGACTAAAGTGACAATTTCAACCAATAGGTCTTTATCAAGCAAAGGATGCCCGCGTGTTCATAGCGCGTTGGACTATGGGTGACTAGTCCTCTGTAAGTGCGGGTTCAACTCCGCGGACTGGCAGAAAAGCTGGGGGTTCCCCACATTTACAGTGTTTGTGGCACCGAGTCGAAGGGTTACGATGTCCATGACACCGAGCCGAAGAGCTTTCAGCTCAAGTGCTTCTGGATCGAAAAAGAAAAGAAAAAATCAAGCAAAGGATACAAGACACATAGTGATGTTCCTGTATGGGACACAATCGCAATGATACAGAAACCACCATATCACTCCGGACACGTCCATGGGTGCTCCGATCTCCGCCTCAACAAATCCAGCAGCATCCAGCGGCCAAACACACCACTTCAATGTTGGTTAATCAATCTCTTTGCATATTTAGTATGTCATTCTTTTTTAGATGTACAAATATTGACAACCATCTCTATCTGGTCAGCGACTGGGATCCACAACCCTAAAACTCCTCTGTTCAGAAAGACTCCCTCAATACGTTAAGAATATCATTTCAGTCTTCTGATATGATAGCCATGCCAGCCAATCTATCATCTCGTTCATTACCCTGACTCCTGCATACACATTGACTGTACAAATACCTTTGTTCTCATCCTTCTAGGCTGAAAAGTTACAAGATGAACTCAAGTCACAGAAGTTGAATGAAGCCAAAGAAAAAGACACATTAGAACAAATGTTGGCTGCTGTGAGAGAAGACATTCAGAAAAAGGATGCATTGCTTGAGGAAATGAAGAAAGAGGTAAGGAACATGTCCCATTATTCAAATTACTATTATATTCTTGTTACACAACTTGTCAAATACATGTAACAGACCTTACCAACTGAGAATCTTCTTAACCCTTTGTATATCTTTTTTCTTTCTTTTGCGTTCTCACTAGATTGGGAATTTGGATTCTCTAATAAAGGCAGCCATCTGCCTCAGATTATCAACCATGCCATACAGTTTGCCTTGGACGCTAGTGTAAGTGGGCCACCTCTTTCTTCTCAGGTCTGCATACTGGGGGCAGTTCTGTAGGATATAATTCCTATGATTTCTGCTTCCCGTTTGTGCCGACCTCTTCCCGCAGTAAGTTTTGGCCACCCTTGTGATGGTATGTTTGACATTCTTACTGCGTGGCTAAATCTCCGAGGCAGATTGGCGACCATAGAATCCGTTATCCCATTCCACATTGTGAGGGTCGTTGCACCATGTTATGCGCCTTATGGCCTGGTGCATCCGTTTTCTGCAAGCATTTGTTTCGGGTTAGCATTCCTAGCGGACACATGCATCCGATTTCAGCCAAACCTCCTTAGTGCCTCTTACGACATGCGTGGCAGGTAACAGTGGTTCTATTCTTTACACCACAAATTTGGGCCGGTAACCACTGGGCGACCCTTATATAAATATATATATATATTCCTCTAGTACCATTATACTTTACATAGGGCCTGCAAGTAATTTCTCCTTACCGCTCTGTCCTGGGAAACTTGCTCAATGTCTTCCATATTTCTTGCCTCTCAGCAAAGTTTGTTTCCCTAGGGCATTCTCTTTCTTGAACCCTTTGTCTCCCACTTAAATGCATGTTTTGGGTATGCCCAAGATATCTTCATCTTCTTCTTATAACAGTTGTTACTAGTGATTGACCAGACATTTCTCTGATTTAATCGCTCTAGAAAAGTTTTGAAAGTCTAAAGAATTAAATGATGAACCAAGCTTTGACTATTTAACTCGAGCAGTTTTGCTGTGGGGTCAGAAACATGAAAATGGGCTCAAATAAGAATGCATAAACTGCAAACATTCATCAACTGGTGTATATGCAGAAGAGAGGGACTGAGATGGTATGATGTCACAAATAAGGAGCTTATAGAGAGAACAATGCAGATTCAAGAGAACCACGATGTGAAGACAAGAGGCTGATGCTAGCACCTTGAGAAAAACCAGAGAGAGATATAACGTCCTTTTCTGGAACCTGCAGGGAAAATGAAACGGAGGTCTAAAAATACATTGAGAAGAGATTTGGAGGTAGAAATTAACGATATGCAGAAGATATGGAAGAATCTGCAAGAGGTAGCTTAAGATAGAAAGACTTGGCATGTGCAGGTTGAGGGCATAGGCATTTAAAATGCACAAGAAGGAGAGAAAGATGGAGATAAATATTTGATTTGGTTTTTGTTGTATTTATTTCAAGGGGGACAAACTACATAAAGAATCATCCGAGTTGATGAGCAAGTCACAGACAGAGGCAGACAATTTGAAACAAGAGTTGTGAGTTGTCTTCTGTATCTATGCACAATCTGGAATTCTAATTCGTGTGTCATTCATGTTTACATCTTTTACATCACATTTAGTTCATTTATTTGTACTTTAATTCATTTTGTTTTCCTCCTTACTTTCCTGAGTATTTGCTTACTTACCTACTTGTTCTTCTCTGCTCCTGGTGGAGCATAGGGCCTCACCAGTTGTTTGCCACTTTTCTCAGTCTCTGTCTGTTTTCTTTATGATCTCCCAGGATAGTCTAGCACTCTTCAGTTCCTCAAAGACTTTGTTTCAGGTCTGTTTAGGCATTCTCTTTTTTTCATTTCCTTGTGGTTCCACTCAGGTACTTCTCTAGTGACACTCGACTGTCTTCCTAGGTATGCCCACCCATCACCATGTTCTCCTCTTAACATGGATCATAATGTGTTCCTGTTTGGTTCTTATCCAGACTTTCCTTAGTATTGTGATCTTTTCGTTATTTTTGCTTTGTTTTATTTATATATGTCATATAATTTCAATTTTTTTTCTTGACTCTCTACATTCAAGATTTTTTTCCTTGATTTGTTTCACTCTCTACTTGTTGAA
This sequence comes from Arion vulgaris, assembly GCA_020796225.1. Taxonomy (NCBI): domain Eukaryota; kingdom Metazoa; phylum Mollusca; class Gastropoda; order Stylommatophora; family Arionidae; genus Arion; species Arion vulgaris. Next base: position 86,343,671 of record CM036754.1, on the reverse strand, counting down.
ATCTGTTTCCCTTGTTTATATGTTTTGTAAAAAGATGAGATAAACATGAAACAAAATGATACTGTCATGGATGATAACCAAATAATTGAAGAAGTACACAATTTGACATGTTTCCTCTGCGCTCCTAGGAGGCATATTTCCATAACCAAGACCTTCCAAACCCGCCTATCCAGGGCTATCTTCCTTCTTCTTCCTCAGGTGGCGTGCATGAATTTTCTTGGTTGTGGTTTCTGTAGCTATCTAGTGTTTTTATGGGGTGGGGTAACTAGCCCCACGCACAACCTCCTTGGTTGCCTCTTACGACATGCGTGGCAGGTAACAGTAGCTCTATTCTTTACACCCCTAATTTGGGCCCCGGTAACCACCCGGGCAGATTTGACATGTTTGTGTAATAATATTAGTAAATTGGAGACACAGGTCAAGATGTCAATACTAGAATGGGCAAAGTTAGTTTGTTTGAAACCCTTTCTCTCTGTCCAGTATGGTAGGTTCTGTCTCAACTCTCTTTCTTTCTTATGCTGATGTTGGTGACTTGTCTTTTCTGGTGTTATTGGTAACTTTTCATAGGCATCACATTTCACATGTACTTATTATTTGTTTCTTTGCTTTTCTCATTGTCCATATTTGGCTCTGGCAACATACAGTAGGCATGAAAATGCTGTTGATTGTCTGTTGTTTAGCTTTCAGTGAGATGTTTGGAAAATCCTAACCTGAACAGTTTTGCTGCGACTGCACTAGTCATTAAATTCCATTTATTCTCAAAGCTGTTCAGTTTCTTATCAATTTTATTTGTTGCTTTCCACTTTCACAACCATAGGTCAGTACAGGAATCACACATGACCTAACAATTTAACTTTTGTACATATACTACGGTCTTTAGATTGCCAGATATTTGTTAACTTAGTGAAGACACTAGCTGCTATAGTAATATGTGAGTTTATTTCTTTCATCCTGTCGCCGTTGATTGACATTTTACAACCCAGATATGTAAAATGTTTAACATTCTCCAGTGTTTGACCACTTATTACAATGTTGTCTACATATTTAGATAAATCCTCTGTTTCCGAAATATTGGGATTTTTACGATTGAGGAGTATTAGGCCTCAGATCAACCGACCATATCAAGTACAAAGTAAACAACACCTTCCATCTTGAACCGGAAAACCTACCTGTCCTACAGGCAGTAACTACAGCTTGTTTTACACTTGATGAAGTTTAGTGATGATGAATAAAAGGATATATTTCCTCCAGTGTCTTCATTAATTGATCACCATATTGTTTTGTGATTTGTTAGGGACTCACTTAAGGTGATGTTGCAAGAAACCAAGGATCAGGTAGAAGCAAAGGACTTTGAGATAGCAGAGCTTCAAGCTGAGATGGAACAGAACCAGGCAGTTATCATTGACAGAGATGTGGTAAATACTTTCACTCACTCTCATATTGTATATAACTTAATGGTATTATTGTATGCATGGGGACATCATTAATTACAGTTATGTTATGTGATCACAGTGATGACATTGGGCATTCCATGTTTGCGTCGTCCTCGATGCAGCATTCATGCAAAGTCCACCTCTCACCATACCCATGAGAAGTTGATTGGTATATCTTCTCTCTCTACCAGAACGACACTGTCTGGCATTTTTTCAAACACTCCATATCGACCACTTGTTAACCACTTTTTGTTATTTGTTTGTGATCTGAGCTAAGAGGAATGTATGTTGTGCCAGTTATTGCCTACAAGTAGCCAGTACATCCTATTTCTCGATGCTTTAATTAACCAGGGTAGCTTCTCTAGGCCCTCTAGCGTATGCATCCTACAACATGCCTTGTAGATTACAGTGTTGCTATTCTTGCTCCTTGAGCTCGCAGCATACAGGACTGCTCAGATATAAGGATGTCTGCAAGGTCTCAATTAAGAACTTTTCTGTCGGTCCCAACAAATGATAAAAACTAGCTGACTATCAAGTTATGTGGAACGGCATTAGCAAAGTTGCAAACTTTTTTTAAAAGAGACTTATGGATGAGCTGAGAGACAAGTGAAAACTCTGAAGTTATCACACTTGTCAATTGACCATATTTAAAGATGAATAATGCCATATATAATTTGTTGCTAAAGTTAAAACAAGGTTTTTCTAATTGTCTTCTAGCTTGTGAATGAAAAGACAGAATTATTGAAAGAAAAAGAACTAACAGAAGAAAAGTAAGTCCAACTTTTAATAGATTTTGGCTTGTTTTGGTTTCATATATTCATGTTTGCTACATTGATAATTCATTAATTTACATTTAATATTGGCTCAGCATGAATCCTGACTCTGCTTCCTTTAGTTGTGTCTTTATTGTTCATTTGAGGATCATTGCATCAAACATCTTCTTCTTTGCATTTGTTCTTTATGACCAATCTTAATCACTCTTTGTGATATGTTTGATCTTTGCCAAGAATGTGTATATGTTGCATGTTGGTTTGGTAGGCCTAAACACATAGACATCTACCATCGGACATTCCATGATTGCTTGATCTCCTCCCAAGCATGTATTTCAGTGTGTTTAGACTCAGATGTGCTGGCCCATTTATAGGTGCATAACTGACACAATCTACAGTTGCTCTTAGGCTCGGATCACATACAAATCAAAGAGGATGAACAAGTGGTTGATATGGAGCATTTGAAGAAGATGTAGTGTGTTTAGACTAATATATCCTGTTCTGTTTTGGTTTGTGTATCTACTGGGGGTTTTTTCATGGTTTTCCCATCTTGCTGCACCTATTGAAATCTTCTTCAGAGTGTATGGTTTCTCTTAGAAAATTGATGTCACTTTTGTCCATAGAAGGCCCATACACTAAGTTGTTTCTAAACTGCCTTCTTCAGGTTGTTTTAAATCACAGAGTTACGTAAACTGACTAAGATGAATGTTTGATTTATTATTCAACCTTCCTGTTCCCTGTGGTACATAGAACTACAACTGTTGCTCTTCACCAAACTCTATTGTAGGCTGCCATCTTCAGCTCTGGCTTTGACATCCTTCAAGACTTCTTTGGCTTCATACTTTCCTGTGGATTGCAATCAAATGCATGTTTGGTTGTATTATTTCCTGAGGGTGTAACCTGTCCTTTTCAATGTTCTTCACATGATTGATTGATGATTAGCATGGATTGTTGGAGAGTTTAGGATGGATAAGGGGGATGTTATTTGGTCTCTTGGCAACCTACTGTTGGATGAGGACACTAAAATTGATGTTGAATCAATCCAGTGATTTAAGGAGTTTGCAATTACATGTTGTACAAGTAGTGCTGTCTGCTTGACGGACAGAGAGAGAAGTGTATTTAACCAGTGAGACACAGGAACCGTCAGCATGAATACCCTTCAACATCTGTTGGGGAAGGCTGAGCATCTATTGGTCTGCCCGAAGTGCTGTGACGTCAGTTCAATAACCAATTGATTGATGAAACTAAATCATTTGACTCAAGAGTTTAATTAAAAAATAGAGTTTACTCAAGTAATATTGTTTAATCAAGGAAGAGAGTTGTCAAGTAATAGAGTTTAGTCAAGTAATAGAGTTTAGTCTAGTAATAGAGTTTAGTCTAGTAATAGAGTTTAGTCAAGTAATAGAGTTTGTGCTCGTGTAAGAATAGATATGAGGTTGAATTCATATAATTAGTGGTAAGATACACTGACAACATTGTAACACCATCAGAGTTTAGTCTAACCACCAACTATTGTCTTATTTCAATTGTCCTCCTTCATATTACCATGATCTGAGTGGCTGTTGTAGCCATACACAGCTAACACATGAATCATATTTCTGGTAAGACTTTCACTTACAACTATCATCATGTTGCTTTAGTCATAGCAAATATGTACAGCTTGTGTGTGTGGGGGAATTTTATCTCTATTTTATTGTCATTTTTAAATTTTCACTGTTGTAACGTAAGACTTCTGAGAACATGCATATTCCCTGCCACAACATATGGATGTGAATTGTGGATCATAACACAAACATTAAAGAACAAAATTGAAGTTATTGAAACAATGTGTTACAGAAAAGTTCTTAGAACATCCTGGACAGAGAAGAGAAAAAAAGACATCTTACAAGATCTGCATATCAAGGAGCATTGACTCATAAATAACATCATGTCTCGGAAGATTAAATATTTTGGACACATTAAATGTCAGTGGTGGAGAGGGAACAGTAATGGAAGGCATGGTTCCTGGAGTATGAGGCAGGGGGCAACCAAGACGAAGGTGGCAGTAGGATATCAAAGAAACCTTGAACATGACGCTGGAGGAGACGGGAAGAGAACTTGCTAGAGGCCGAGAGTTTTCCGGCAGGGTGGGATAAAAACGACATTCTGCAAGGGACACTACTGCTGTTGTAATAGTCTTCACATATCATAATCTCTATTTATATTCCTTAAAGTCTGATGTGTGTCCCCCTATAGACACCTTCAGTTTACATCCAATATTGACATTTCTTACAAATAATTTTTGGGCTAAATTTAGATCAGCTAAAGAAACAGTTTTGAAATCGGATCAATATTAGCTTTAAAATTAATTTAAATCGATTTCTTGATGTCCTATCCAACATTTAAGTAGCCATCTTGGTTACAAAAAAAAAAAATGCGGTTAAGAAAGCTTACAGCCAAAGGTATATAGTCCAAAATTGCCAGATGGCCTCTACAACATAGGCATGGATTACATCCCTTAGTTTCGTTGCGTTTTCATGTCATCACAGCTTCACTTTTCTATTTCAAACTACACTATAGAAATTTTAATATAATTAAAAAGAATGCAAGACGCACTTTGATTAGGCGTGAAGCATTACAAGAACCACTCGAACCGTTAAAATCGTTTAACGACGACATACCCGATTCAAACCACTTCTTAAAAATATCAGAAAATACAATTCATGCTATTAGATGACATATTTTAGAGCGGCTTACCCAATTCCTCATAACAACTTTCACCGTGCGGAGCAGGTTAATTACTAGTGTTATATACAATCCTCGTTTGATGTTGTTTCTATCATTACATAGTATATTAGTTGAGTAGATCTCATGTATGCTGTATTATAGATAACTATTGCATGCTTAACAAGATTTCAAATGTGTCATTTGTAGTATGTCATATTGTAACTGCCTTCATTATCTAACACATGTTTGTATCATTGGACAATATTTCTCTAGGCTTGTTTTTTTTTTAGTACATGTACTCTGGAACGTGGACTCTTTTTAAAATTTGTTAATGATGCAAAGTTTTTAATTTTGGGGGGAAAGGGTGGTGTGTTACAATACTTTAGTTTCTTCTTTTTTTCACTCAAGAATAATAACTTATTGTGATTTGAACTGGACTGTTGTTATGTTGTGCTATGGTATACAGCACATCCAGATACAAATCTACAGGAACATAAACAATATTTTTTTTTAAACACAACAAACTGAAAGTAAAAATAGCTGTTACGGTGATTTTGATGACATTGAAATCTTACCATAAGACAGAATAATGGTGAATATTTCTAGCAAAACACGTAATAACAAAGTACTATAGTTTTACAAAATACAAAACAATGACAATACATAGCAACGTTTCGACTAAAAGGCCTTTATCAAGCAAACGTTATAACAGGAGTGACAAATTTCACAGTACACTACATTTAGACTACCACAGGGATTCCAACGGGAATAAAATGAAAATCTGTGACTAAAAACAAATAACGAAATAAATGCAGAAAAACTACAGTACTTTGTTATTACGTGTTTCGCCAGTTTATATAGTTTTACTGCAGTCTCCCCCTATATTATGAATATTTCTAGAATATCAGAATGTCAGATTATTCCAAACACTATCTCAGTTTGACATTGCAGTGTCTGTAACAGAATCATTTGATAAGATATGATTTATTGGCCAAAACCCCCCAACCCTTGATAATCTGAGCCAAGAGAAATATTGTTCAATATAATACAAATTTAGATATATGGGTCGACTGTTCTTTTCTTTACTGTTAATGTTGTCCTGAGTCCATATTGCTGCATTGTTACTATATATATCCATTTGCTTCACTGTTGTACATATAATCTGGAGAGAATAATCTGCTATAATACTGGTTGCTTTATACTGCCTAGATTTGTCAATGTTAGTAATCCTAGTGTTTTTTGCTCGTTTGTATATTTTTATATTTCATTGTTACATGTTAGCTCTCTTTTTTGTTACTTATGTACATTATATATTATTTATGACTTATATCTAATTTGTACATATTTGTCTCCAGCCATCTTTGTTCCAGTGCTTTTCAAAATGGGTGTTAACCGGATTTGGAAATATTTCTGTAATAAATATATAAGAAGAGAATAAAATATATTATATAAACATATCATATCTATATATAAGAAATATATAATAAGCTGCCCTGTAGTGACTCCTAGCAGAAACAATAACTGACCATATTTATCTGAGACTCAAGTGGATCTACTGTACTGGGCTGGACATGCAGGTGTTTGTGGCAACGAGAGAGTGTACAGGCTTGCATCGAAAGCATAGATTGTTAGCCAGTTTAAGATGGTTAAAGGGGATGTTCTTCTAGCTCTTGGTGACCTACTGTTGGATGACTAAACTAAAATTGACATTAAATCAATCCAGCGATTTAGGGAGTTTGGAATTACAAGTAGTGCTGGATGCTTGAGGGGCAGAGAGAGGAGTGTGTTTAATCAGTGGGCCACAGGAACCATCAGTATTCATAGCCTTCGACATCTATTGGTGGAGACTGAGCACCTATGGATCTGCTTCTAGTGCTGTGATGTCAGCTCACTAACCAATAATCTGAATATTTTACCAGCCTATTTAAAGTCAATTTGATTTTCAATTTTTATGTTAACAGCTGAAATATTGTTCTAGATGTTAAGGAAGATGGACACACGAAGTTTGAAAACCACTGCTTTATTTCATCTGTTCCATCTGTACACTTAGTAATTTCTCATTGCACTATAACCTACTTCAAATATATATTTATATATATGCAAAAATTGAACATCACAAGAAGAGAGATAACTGTAACATAATAATTTGTCCATTCTTCTCACCCGTGTGGTGCCAGGGTTCACAAGGGAAACAAAGAATAGTACCACTGCAACCTACATGGCATGTCTTAAGAGGCGACGGATGTAGGACCTAGGAAGCTACCTAGTAAATAAAAGCATTTCAGAAATCGGATGTGCTGGCCTACTTGTAGGCACATAACTGGATAACTAGCACACCATACAATAATTCTTAGACTCAGATCACATACAAATCACACAGAGTGGTTTAACTAGTGGTCAATATGGAAGCATTCGAAAAAGAAGAATAAGTCCATTCTTCGCACATGCTCTAGCCATCTTAGTCTTCTACTGCTGAGCATGCCCATGATGGAATGCAAGTTTGAAAGGTTACAGTACTTTAGAGTTGGTTATCTTGTCCTACCAAATGATGTTCATATTCTTGCGCAGAGAAACATGATTTCAGAAAAATCCTCTTGGGTGATCATTAAAAATAAGATGGGAGAGAGAAAGAGCTAGAAATAAAGAATGTCATAAACTTGATATATATTTTAATATATTTTTTTGTGCGGTTTAAATCTACAATATTGTTTACTTTAAATTGAATTATTTGTGCCCATAGTTTTATTGGTGACAATAAATCTTTGATTATATTCAATCAATCAAGTGCCCTGCCTTCCGGCCTAGGCGATCATGTCTCTCCACAACTCTCTCTCTCTCTCCTTAATGCAGCGATTCAGCTCTGACGTCAATTTTTAGTCAAACCACGATGTCAGACCATCCAACATCTTCTCCCTCTTCTTTCTACGATCTCTTCTTCCCTGAATTTTACCTGTTGTCACCAAATGTTATAATCCTCCTCTTTGCATTATATGCCCAATGAACCTTGATTGTCTGATTATTTCTTTTGATAAGGTTTCTTTATGTGCAGGCCTGTTTTAAAACCTCATCATTTGTTTTTATTAATTGTATTACTAAACTAATAAGGTGATTAGATGTTTATTTATACAGAGAGATCCTGTTCAATGGAATGTACTCTAGGTGACTCCATTGTTTCTTCTTGATGTCATAAATAATCTTGAACAGAATATTCAATAGTTTGTACAGATTTACTGTTCTGTTTGTACTGTAGTTGATAGAACTGAACAAATTTCTCTATTGGGACATATATGTGTTTGTGACATATATATGATTGTTATCTCTTCTCAGATGTAGAAGCTTCATCAAAGAAATCCAGAAACAGTCTGACAAAGTAAGATCACTCATTTATAGGATTTTTCTTGTTTACAATTTCTATTGTTAAATTGTTAGTGTCAAATTTTGTGAATTAAATTTCTAATGTACAATTTCTAGTGTAAAAATTTTGTAGTTAAATTTCTTTGGTTAAATTTCTAATGTACAATTTCTAGTGTCAAATTGGTAGTGTAAAATTTATAGTATAAAATATGAGTTGTTTTTTTTAGACAAAATAGAAATGAACTATTGTAAAAGTAGTAATGGAAAACAAAGTGGGACAGATTGACAATAGCAGTTAACAGATGAGCTGTTATGACAAGACACAAATAAAAATTCAGCGGATACAATGTTCGTTTGTTTGTTTGTGTGGTTGTTCTTATCAACGAACAATCCTAGGGATCTCATAAAAACATTGCACTTGTGACTCTGCCGAATTGAACCACAGCCTTATGACAACAGGCAAATGTCAGGAAAGAAGAAATGCTCAAGACATTCAGAGAGGTGAGAGACTAGATAGACATAAAAAGAAAGATAAAGACAAGATAGACATAAAGAGAGAAAGACATTGATAGACAAACTTCAATTTTTGTAAAACAATTTGTATTTGTAGAATGTTGAATTGGAGTTAGAGGTACAAGTTTTGAAAACTTCAGAAGCAAGTTTGAAAAAAGAGAAGTCATCACTAGAGGGCAGAACAGATCAGTTACAAACTGAACTAGAAACTGCAAGGAAGGAAGTAGAATCAGCCATGTTCAAGGATGCTGCTGAATCAACTAGTCAGTCAGGTATGTACATGTCAGTTGTGGGTGTGTCCCTTGATTGTTCTCACTTTCTGCACCATAGGTAACATACTTTTGGCACCCTGCAAAAAAATGGCCACTGCAAGGTGGAACTTTCAACACCCTGCAAAAAATGCCTACATGGTTCTTCCTAACTTTAAGATAGAGTCTTGTGGATAATTGCTGCCTGTTCTACTGCTCTATGCACATTTGTGAGGTCTTGCCCTTCCTCAGTGAGAGAATTCCTGATTTAGCAGCTGTTCTAACATTTCATAATTATTTGTTCCCGATAGTTATTCCCAAATGGTCGCATTTGCATATTTGTTAGTGAACTCGCTTCTTATACACATGGTTCGGGCTCAATTTCACAGTGGACATGGAATATTTTTCAGAGCTTAATGGCTTTCAGGTCAACCCTGCCTCAATTGAGTACCTGGAAAAGCACTGGGAAGTAAAGGCAACCAACATGATGTTGACCACATTATCCATCTTGTGTGCCGATGAGAAACACAGGCCTAACACTGTATTACCCAATATACCTCTAGGTATGAAAAGGATTCCTTTATTTATATATATATATATGGATATATATTTATGCATTATATATATTTATATTATATTTATATATATATATAATAAATATATTTATATGTATGTATGGCCCTTTTCATCTTTACAGACGGTCAATAGGCAAGTGTTTTACTGTGACAACTTCTGAGTTTTCGCTTTTCTCTCTTGTTGTTCAGCTCGTACATAAGTCTCTTCTCAAAAGACTCTGCCCTTCCGTAATTTGGCTTTCACAACTCACACTTGTCATCCATTTGGGTTGTTTTTATTGTTTGTCCAGACTCTTATTGAGCAGTGGTTGCCAATGTAGTGCCCTCCTCATACGACACGTTGATTTCCTTTCAAGAAAATGGCTGAGCATGACCTGATGGAGCAGAGATTAGTCAGAATTTCTTGCACTGTGTTCAGATCTTGGTGCATTTAAAGTGTATTTGTGTCTTTACCTCCTGACATAATACAACTGTTTGAAGGCTCTTATTTGTCAGCGAAAGAAGGTTGCATGCCTTTGATAGTTTTAATTAGGACCATTGCGTGTGTCTTTCCCGTAAGAGGCTGGCATGACTAGGACCATCGATAGCAGAATTTGTCACTGTGAGAGTATTTAAAGTGATTTTGGTCTTGGCTCCTGACATAGTAAACTGTTGAACCATCGAGAATAAGTGCATGGTTGACAAATTATTACATAGCATTAGGCGTGGTCTCAAGGACGCTGAAGAGATCGCAAAGGAGGTCGGGCAAGGACATTTCGCTCTGCTTGGCTCCACTCTTAACCTCAAAACTATCAGATTGTGCCATCAGAACTGTATCGCTTCATGCCCTGCATGGAAAAGACTGAAAAGATGAAGAACTGGGAGGACAACCAATACTTCAATATCTTTAAAAAACTATCAGATGTGCTGTATAATGTTATTATATATATAGTAATATATATGGAGAATTTTAGACATTAATATATTAAAATTTTATATAGATTTGGATTATATATTTATATATAATATATATATTTATATAATGGTTTTTAAGCATATAAAGGACTACTTCATTGACCAGGGTTATTCCTTTATATGGCTTGGTCCTCTCCATGAAATGGCACGCCACCTGCGAGTATTGCACAAACAAATCCCATATATATATATATATATATATATGTTTATTGATATATATAGTTTATCCTGGTCTTGTGCAACCTTTTGCTTTATCAGGGTCAAACAGCAAATTACTAGATAGAGAGTTAGAGGCTAGAGTGCAAAAAGCAAATGCTGTAACCTACTAACTAGCCCCATTGTCAAAGCACCCACAAATTTCACTGACAGCTAAGCAACAGATGATCAACAGCATTTTCATACCTACTTTGTGTTACCAGAGACAAACATGGACAATGAGCAAAGCACAGTCACAAAAAACTTGTGGTTTGTTAGCAAAACTAAAATTTGTGTCAAATAATAGGTCTATCTTAACTGTTTGTGTAATACTGCTTTTTATGGTGGTGTACGACAGGGGGGACTTGAGCCTGAGGAATTTAATAACAGCATGGTTAGTGCAGTCAATGTGAAACTGTTCAAGTTAGTATTTTTATCTATACTGTGACAGGAAAAACTCCTTACGTGCGGGACTGAACCCGAATCTCCCGAATGGGAGCCCGCACTCTAACCCATTCTGCCAACGCTCCTCCAATAGTAGATAACCAATCATAGTAGTAAACCAATCATATAATCATTGATATATCAACTGTGTAGGTGATGTGATGTCCTCACAGTTGAAGGAGGAGGCTGTCACTGCTAAAGGACAAGTAGATTTCTTGAACTCTGTGATTGTGGAACTTCAGAACAAAAACCAAGAGCTCTTGAGCAGGCTTTCTATAATGGAAGATTCTGGTATTCATACCAATGGTGAATTCAGTGAACCTTTAGAGTAAGTACATTACTTGTTCCTACATCTGCTCTTGTCAATATTTCTAGCTTTTATCTTCTTGGCAGTACACTTCATTTGTTTATAGTATCACTGCTGCCTCCAGGGCTCTCTTGTGGCTGGCTGAGCAACATCCCACCCATACGATTATCATATCAGACTCTATTAATATGCTTCAAAGGATTGAATTTTGAAGTCTGCATGCAATATGGGTGGACAGCATTAGGAGATCACATCTCAAGACACTAACTTGGCTGTACACACCTGGATATGATGGAGTGCAGGGCAACTACATGCTGACTTTCTTGCAACGGGCAGAAGTATGGACAGAGTCAATGTCATCAATGCGGCACACTCTCATTTATGTGATATGGGAGTCTCAGACACTGGAGCAGTGCAAGAATTAGAAGTTAAGTTTGGACATGCCAGATGGTGTCATCTTTGTGTTAGCTAGAGAAGATATGCTAATCAACTTCTCTTGGGTATGGTAAGCAAGTGGACTTTGAGATGGCTGCGGAGGACAGAGAATGCATGGGAATATGCCATGGCGTCGACAGCGTAACTTTTAGATTTCATCTTCTTGGTACTACACTGCACTTGTTTGTAGTGGAAGGTATTCATAAATAATAATAATCTTTACAGCTCCCTCCAGAGCACAGGTCCTCAGCAAACATTTGTTTCTGTCTCCACTATCATGTCCATATTATCCTTCTACTTCTTCGACCGCTCCATATCGACCACTTGTTAGCCACTCTGTGATTTGTATGTGATCTGAGCCTAAGAGTGATTGTATGTTGTGACAGTTATGCGCCTACAAGTAGGCCAGCACATCCGATTTCTGCTACGCTTTTGGTTTACTAGGGTAACTTTCTTAACCACTACCTCAGTCACCTCTTATGACATTCCTTGTAGGTTGCAATGCTACTATTCTTTGCTCCCTAGCGAGCCCGGCAAACACTGGCGGAGTTCAGTTCGGTTCTTCCAATCAATATCTTTGCTTCATCCTTCAGTGCAACAGCCATCTCACTATTCCCACACTCACTATATTCAAGTGATGTTAGTTTGCATATCTTCTCTGTCTCTCTCAACCCTGCAGACAGCACTAATAAGAAAGGGAACTCTTCACTGTTATCTAGAACCAATTCTAATATATGAAAGTGAGTCATGTCTGACAGGTCTAAAGCCAAAGGATTATCTTCATTGCTCCAGGTTTTACACCATATGGCTCAGTCCCTCTCTGCAGAAATGGCATGCAACCTGCCAAGAGTATTGCATAAACTCTGTATCTCTGGCAATAATCCTAGGGCCTCTGGAAAAAGGCACTCGTAAACAGAACAGAATCATCCCGATTTGAACATTGACCTTCAGAATGCAAGCACTTAGCTACAGAGACTGTCTGAACATGTACGTTAAACAAACATTGAAGATTGGAAGAAGCATGCTCATATACCTTGTCTGCTGTTCATCAGTGACACCGTATCAATCAAAATTGTACGGTCAGTCGCTGGACTCTGATGGAGATATTGCGAAGGAGATCAGAGCGCCTGTCTGGACATGTCTGGAGTGCAATGAAAATATTTGAAACTGAATAGATCGGAATCATGAGTCCGATGTTGATTTATCAATCTTTTTTATATTTGGTATGCAACTATCATTCTCTTACTATTCTTTTTCCTTTTCTTCTTTCATCATAGCACTCTACACGTCCATAGGTGCTTCGATCTCCGCAACAAATCTAGCAGATCAACATGCCATTAAACAAACATAGGAAGACTCAGAGAAATTACTGATTTATGGTTTGACAGAAGAATATACAGAATCCCACATGACAACTATTAAGAAAAGTGGCAAATCACTTCACAAATTTTTGTTTATAATAATCTTTACCTAATTTTATTTTTTTGGATGTGGGTATCCATATCTAATTTTTGTTATGTTATTTTGATTATCATTGACATATTCCTTACAGGACACCAACTCACAGCCGAGCTCCACCCCGTCTGTTCTGTGATATTTGTGATGAGTTTGACCTCCATGACACTGAAGATTGTCCAAAGCAGGCCATGTCTAGTAGTCCTGAGCCCAGCCGTCACCATGGTGACCCCAAGAACACACGTCCGTACTGTGACATTTGTGAAGGTTAAACCACTTTCCCTTAAGTCTTACACTAATGAGTCTTTCATTTATGGGATTGTATGCCAGGAGTGTATTAGATGTTTGTTTTTGTAGATATATCGCCACTCCATTCCTTCCTTTTTTTGTCTCCTCCAGAGTATATAAACATTCCATTTTGTGTATTAAAGTGACCTTGTCCGCTCCACCTATGCTCAGAGTATATAAACATTCCATTTTGTGTATTAAAGTGACCTTGTCCGCTCCACCTATGCTCAGAGTATATAAACATTCCATTTTGTGAATTAAAGTGACCTTGTCCGCTCCACCTATGCTCAGAGTATATAAACATTCCATTTTGTGAATTAAAGTGACCTTGTCCGCTCCACCTATGCTCAGGATAAATTCCAATATTGTTGATATTTAAAGTATTTCTTTCTCACATCTATGCTCTCATATTTTATTACATTCCATTTTAATTTCTATTAAGTACCATGTCTTCTGCTCCATCACTTTTGCTCATCAGTATTAAACATTCCATTTTTGTGATTAAAGTGACCTTATCCGCTCACCTATGCTCTTGAGTATATAAACATTCCATTTTGTGAATTAAAGTGACCTTGTCCGCTCCACCTATGCTCAGAGTATATAAACATTCCATTTTGTGAATTAAAGTGACCTTGTCCGCTCCACCTATGCTCAGAAATTCCTAATATGTTGATATTTAATCGTTCTATTTCTTTCTCAACTATCTGATGTTTTCCCTCATTCATCGTTCTCACATTCCACGTTCCTATTTTAATTTTCTTATTAAGTCCAACACGGGGGCCTTCCTTGACAACACAGTAAGGCTTTTGGTCGTCATCAGATTTGCTAGTACTAGTCCCCACCTTGGACTCTTTCCCAGTGTTTATAAGATCCTCATAGCCTGGGGCTTCTCCAGCGATCTTGTTTCTATTATGTTTGATTCCATATTATTGTTGGGGTTTTCAGGACTTGTCTTGGAAGGTAGTCTGCCATTGCTTTCCTTCAGGCAGTGACCATACTGAGTCCATGACCGTAACCATTGTCTCTATACAGAGATCTCTGTTACTTTCCTGACGTGACCATACTGGTTTATGACCGTAACCATTGTCTCTATTACAGAGATCATCTGCCTACCTCTCTGCACAGAATCATCTGTCCATGAGTGAACCAACCTTTTAAAAGGTCCTTGTCTACACATTCAGCAGGACATTATTTTTGGACATAAAAATGATCATACAGGATCAGCCACCTTGGAGAACCAGTGTCAGATGTGAACCATGTTCGTAAGATGGATTCCGTTACTGACGTTTGAAGCAGTGCATCTGGTCAGGCAGAACATTGTCTCCTATGAGAGAACTCTGTGAGACTTCAGGCAGTGACCATACTGGTCCAGGACGAACCATTGTCTTATAGAGATCAATCTGTCTACCTTCCTACATTGTACTACTGTTCATGACCTACATATTCTTTTCAGTTTTGTCTACCTTCAGGCGTGATCTATAAATCTGACCCATTCCTTGCCTTTTTTTACCCGAGATAGTCATCACTTCAGCAGTGACATATGGTCTGACATCCTTCCTTTGTTAGGTATTCTGTCTACCGTTCATTGCGTTGTCCATACTTCCTGACGAACCATTCTTGATCACATATCTTGCTTCTACTTCCTCTGTCTCTCTGGTCCATACCACATGTAACCATTTTCATTACACAGATCATTATCCTTCTCAGCATACCATATAGTCCATGCCAACCATATAAATCTCTTTGAACAATCATATGCTCTTTCCAACACCTAATAATGCTTGTAACCATTCTATTACAGATCACCACTAATAAATGCCTGCATACCATACATAATATCCTTCATGCCATTAAAAATCCTCACTCACTTAATGACAGTTGACCAAGGATAAAAAGAAAATATCATTGAACTTTTAACAGATTTTGTTCCTTTCAGAATATTTACTTTTAATTAACTATGATTATAACATGTCTCTATTTTGTCTTGTCACTTTCGACAGTGGACACATTGGTATGCAAACATTTAACCAGTCTCTATTCAGGATTCTGTCTCCTTCCAGGCAGTGACCATATGTCATACACTTGCATTGCTCGATTACGAGATCATCTGCATCTTAACCTTAGTCTTAATCATTCTGGTCATACTGTAAACATTGTTCTAATTAGAGTGCTTGACGAACCACATTGAAAGTGAAATTGGTCATGACCGTAATATGTCCTATACAGAGACATCTGTACTACTTCAGGAGCTGAAATACTGGCTGACCTATCATTGTCTTATAAGAGATCATCGCTCTTCTTCCTGGAGAACATACTGTCATCGTAACCATTACGTCTCTATTACAAGAATCAACTTCTATTCCAGCAGAAATGTTAGTAGGTCATGAGCGAAACAGTTGATCTCTTTCATGAGATCATCTGTCTACCTTCGAGGAGGTGATTAATATGACAGTAACCTTGTTCATACAGATCATCTGTTCTACTTTAGGCAGGTGCCATACTGAGTCATGAAACAGTTGTGTCTCTATACAGAGTCTTCTAACTTTCTAGTAATCATATGTCCAGTTGACTCTATATTCCATGTAACAGGAAGGTCATCTGTTCCTCGAGTGGAGCATACTGGTCCATGACGTAACATTGTCTATTAAGAGATATTTCATCAAATTCAGAAAGTACCATACCATGAGCGACCTTGTCTAGTGAATTCATGCTACCTTCTGGCAGTAACATATGGTCCATGAGCGAACAGCTCCTCAGAGATCATTGTCTACCTTCCAGATACAGTTTGAATCCAGTAAGTACCATTGTTCTGTTTCAGAAGTAATACTATCAGGCAGTGACCATACTGGTCCATGACCTAACCATTTCTCTATTACAGAATCATCTGTCTACCTCGAGTTTTGAGACCATAACCTTTGAAAACTGGCTGATGCTACAAATAAGAAAGAGAAAATTGAGATATTTTGGACATATAAAAAGACATGAAGGGCTGGGGAAGACCATCATGGAAGGAGCATACCGGCAAGAGAGAGAAGACCATGGAGAAGATGGATTCAGGATGTAACTGATGGTTTGAACATACGGCTGCAGAGGCAGGAGATCTGGCCTATGAGAGAGAAATTCCGGAGGACTGTTGGGGTGGCAAGTTCTGCTCAGGACAAGCTATTTGATGATGATGATGAAATCACTTTATTTACATTTTCTCTATTTTCTTTGACTTGTATCATTCTTTCTGAGATATATACTTTATTTTTGTTATGTTCTTTGCTGTTTATGTGATCTATTATAAATCTGACTCTATTCCTTGCTCTTTCTTGTTTGTTTACTCCTAACTCTATTCCTTGTTCTTTCTTCTTTGTTTACTCCTGACTCTATTCCTTGCTCTTTCTTGTTTGTTTACTCCTGAGTAGATATACACGTAATTATTGTAAATCTGTTGACATCTCGTTCCTTTGGTTCCAGTGTCTGCTACTCACATTATAGTTATATTTCTTTTCTTCATTTCCTCTACTGAGATCCTCTGAAATCACTTATCTTGATACCTTCATCTCTCTGTCTCTTGTTGTTACCCACATGTCACTCCTTTGCAACACACCATAAGAAATGCTCTTTGCAACACACCATAATAAATGCTCTTTGCAACACACCATAATAAATGCTCTTTCCAACACACCATAATAAATGCTCTTTCCAACACACCATAATAAATGCTCCTTCCAACACACCATAATAAATGCTCTTTCAAAGGATAAAAGAAAATATCTTTGTTGAACTTTTAACTCTTAGTGGACCAGCGCCACGCTAAGTGGCTTTGAAGTGGAGCGTTTTACATTCCGCCACGCTAAGTGGCGTTTAGTTATCAAAACGTGAAAGCGATTGTAAAACGTGACTTTTACCCTGGTCCACTAAGAGTTAACCTAGATTTTGTTCTGTTTCAAATATTTTTTTTTAATTAACTATAGATTTTATAAATGTATCTATTTTTTTTTTTTTGTTTACAGTGTTTGGACATTGGACTGATCATTGTGATGATGAGCAAACATTTTAACCAGTCTTGATCTAGTCATTCTAAGCCCCCACATACAGAATATTGCTACACACTTGCAATACCAGATTGAGATCATCTCGGTGCATACTATAACTAAATAGTCTTGAATCTTTGCTAGATATCTTAGTAAATACATGTACATAATTAGATGTGTGTTGACAGGGAAAACCCCATTGAAAGAGAAAAGGTGAGAGGCCAAATAATACCTGGCGAAGAACCGTAGAAGAAAGGTCAGGGCTGAAGAAGGTAGCTCAGAATATAATTTCATGGAGAGTGACAGTTGCAGCTCTTTGTTCTACTGGGAACAAGGTTTTAGCAGTAGTAGAAACAGTTACAGTCCTCTATTCCACAAGGAACAACTTCTATTCCATTGAGAACAATGTTTAGTAGTAGTAGTAGTGAAAACAGTTGTGATCCTCTATTCCATGGGAACAACCTCTGTTCTACTGAGAACAGTGTGTAGTTGTAATAGAAACAGTTGTGATCCTCTATTCCATGGACACCTGTTAACAAACATAAACAGTTCGTCTCTATTCCAGAACAACTCGTTCATGAAAACAGTGTGTAGTTAATAGAAACAGTTGATCCTCTATTCCATGGGAACAACTCTGTCTACTGAGAACAGTGTGAGTGTAATAGAAACAGTTGTGATCCTCTATTCCATGGAACAACTCGTTCTACTGAGAACAGTGTGTAGTTGTAGTGTGAAACAGTTGTGGCGATAACAAGGTTTTAACATAGCAAGGTTTTAGTAGTAATGTAATGTCAGTTGCAACTCTATATTCCACTGTAAACAGGAAGGTTTACATCAGTAAACATGTTACCTCTGAAGTCGGGAGAAGGCATGGCCTGTACAACAGTGAACATTGATAATAAGGAAAGCTAGTTTTCATGCAAAATTCAGTCAAAAGTACCATACCAAGCGCCTTGACTACGGCTGAATTTATAGCGAGCGAATGCAAGAAGTAAACATGTATGGTGGAGAGCATCCTGCCAAGTGGATAATAGCACCGATCTCTCAATAATAAGGTTTGAATCCCAGGTAAGACATGGGATTTTTTTTTCTGTCAAGAGTAGAAAAATAAATCAGCACCTGTGACACTGTATGGCAACAGCTGTAGCATAGCAACCTTTGAAACCTTCAACCTATATTAAAACCTTCTAGCCACTCCCCTTACCAATGGTATAAGTTATATGACTTTGTTTGTTTGTTTAAAACATGTATGGTTTTTTCCAGAATACCAGATATGGTCAAACTTGTATATAACTGACTTGCAAAATCTTATCAATAATATATTTGTGATGTTGACTTGTTGTTTAATATATATACCAGGATTATTACAAAATCAATCTTCAATTTGGCTGGTTTAGAATAAGGAAAAATACAAAATAAAATTATATTACTCACAACTGTTACACACATAACTGCATGACTTTTCCCTTAATAGTTGTCAGTTCAAGGATTTGATGCAACATGGCACAACTTCTGTAACCCTTTATCAATGAATATTGTTGCTAAGATACCCAGCCAGTTGTTGACTCCACCCATGAGCTACTTGTTGGTTCTGAATCACGGAGTAGCGAGCCAGCTGAAGCACTGAGTAGCCAGCCAGTTGAATCATGAAGTAGCCATCCAGACTTTGATCTGGTCAAAGACAACAATCTCTGTGAATGTCTGTCATTAGTTTTAGTACCCACCTTTCACAGTACTTGTGCTAATCTCTGTGAATGTCTGTCATTAGTTTTAGTACCCACCTTTCACAGTACTTGTGCTAATCTCTATGAATGTCTGTCATTAGTTTTAGTACCCACCTTTCACAGTACTTGTGCTAATCTCTGTGAATGTCTGTCATTAGTTTTAGTACCCACCTTTCACAGTACTTGTGCTAACTCTAAATTCTCTACTGATTAGACACCTGCACAGATACATTGTCTCCAATCCTCTGTGTATGTCTTCATTAGAGGTATGCCCTTTACAGTACTTGTGCTAATCTCTGTGAATGTCTGTCATTAGTTTTAGTACCCACCTTTCACAGTACTTGTGCTAATCTCTGTGAATGTCTGTCATTAGTTTTAGTACCCACCTTTCACAGTACTTGTGCTAATCTCTGTGAATGTCTGTCATTAGTTTTAGTACCCACCTTTCACAGTACTTGTGCTAATCTCTGTGAATGTCTGTCATTAGTTTTAGTACCCACCTTTCACAGTACTTGTACTAATCTCTATGAATGTCTGTCATTAGTTTTAGTACCCACCTTTCACAGTACTTGTGCTAATCTCTGTGAATGTCTGTCATTAGTTTTAGTACCCACCTTTCACAGTACTTGTGCTAATCTCTGTGAATGTCTGTCATTAGTTTTAGTACCCACCTTTCACAGTACTTGTGCTAATCTCTGTGAATGTCTGTCATTAGTTTTAGTACCCACCTTTCACAGTACTTGTGCTAATCTCTGTGAATGTCTGTCATTAGTTTTAGTACCCACCTTTCACAGTACTTGTGCTAATCTCTGTGAATGTCTGTCATTAGTTTTAGTACCCACCTTTCACAGTACTTGTACTAATCTCTGTGAATGTCTCTCATTAGTTTTAGTACCCACCATTCACAGTACTTGTGCTAATCTCTGTGAATGTCTCTCATTAGTTTTAGTACCCACCTTTCACAGTACTTGTGCTAATCTCTGTGAATGTCTCTCATTAGTTTTAGTACCCACCTTTCACAGTACTTGTACTAATCTCTGTGAATGTCTGTCATTAGTTTTAGTACCCACCTTTCACAGTACTTGTACTAATCTCTGTGAATGTCTGTCATTAGTTTTAGTACCCACCTTTCACAGTACTTGTACTAATCTCTGTGAATGTCTCTCATTAGTTTTAGTACCCACCTTTCACAGTACTTGTGCTAATCTCTATGAATGTCTCTCATTAGTTTTAGTACCCACCTTTCACAGTACTTGTGCTAGCCTAAATCTCTCTACTGAATAAACACTTGCACAGACTACGATTGTCTCCATCCACTCTGTGTATGTCTTCCTTAGAAAGGTATGCTGGCCCAACAACACTACATTCAAAACTACATGACACCAGAGATGTGCTCCAGACAACAGTTGACATCATCATAAGAATGCGTCTGACTGTATAATCATCAAAAGAGCGGTCACAAGAAGTCTAAATCTCTCTGATAATTAGAAATTGTTTACTCTAAAATTTGAAGAAATTTGTTAGAAAAATCTGAAATTGTGAAGCAGCACTTTTCACTTCACTTGATTTTCAGTTTTTCAAATGAACGTCTTCCTTGTGCTTCCCCATCCCCTTGTCGTTCACATCTTTGTGGGTCCATCCCTGAATTTCCTGCACCAATTACTAATAGAACTGTCTCTCTATAGAACATAACTACACAGCACACAAGTGACATCAAATCTTGGCAATACTCTCCTTCTGCTTATGGAAAACTAATTACAGTACAAACCTCATCATTGCTGGCTAGAAGGGTGGTAACAGAATCAACGTTTACTAGACTGCAGCTCTTGAACAATTCCAAATTTAGGTTGGTGTCTCAAGGCAAAGGATTGACTTGATTGCACCTGGTTTCCCCATATGCTTGCATCCCTCTCGGTAGAATTGACAATCCACCTGCCAAGAGTGTTGCACAAACTCTGTAGCTCCAGCAACAATCCTAGTGATCTCCAGATAAAATTACAGATGTGACTCAGTCTGGATTCGAACCTTCAGAACACACTGTAAAAATCTTAATCACTTCATCATAGAAACCCCTTAGGTGGGAGTGTAGTCTACCTACACATTGCTGGTTGCTACAAACAATGCATCAAGTCACTATGGAAACTACCTTGATAAAGACCTTTTGGTTGAAACGTCGCTGTATATTGTTTTTGTACGTTGTAAAACTACAGTACTTTGTTTTACCTGTCTTGCCATTGCAACATAGTTTTACTCGGTCTTCCTTATATTGATACTAGAATATTATTACCAGTCAATTGAAGATTAATGATGAAATATTCCTGATATGTTTACAGTATGAAGAAAAAATCCATTGTTTCATATGTTGTGATAACAAGTAAAATATGTTACTGTAAAAACCTTACTGAACCACATCTTTAAATACTGCTTTTCTGTGACCACAAAAATAAGAATGTGTGAAACCTTATTTTTGAAGAATGAAATAATGTTGATAAATGATCTAGTAGCAGATTTGTTCTCTATAACAAAGTGATTAATTTATTTTGTTTATGTGATATACTGTATGATTTGATGGAAATTGTTTTCTATGTCTTTGTTTGCAAGACTTGATGTGTCTTTCAGGTGTCCACTGGAATATTTTTTTTTATTAAACTGTAGTCAGTTAAATGCTATGTTAATTACATTTGACACTGGTCAGATGCGTAGTAGTGGGATACCACAAGGCGGCCACACTATTAGTGTAAGAACACAATGAAGCTGACCTGGTCATCAGATAACACAAGGTAGTCAAGCTGGATTATATTATCAATTTATAATGAATTTTTAACCAAGAAAACCTTTAGTTTTTAATAAAAATTGGTTAACAGTCTTGGTAATTGGAGATAAGAATTCTCGGTATTGATGGTTAGCAGTGTTAATGTTATCTCCATGGAGATTGTCCCAGAGTTGTACTGGCAATGAAAGTGTAACTCTGATCCTCGTATGTCAGACATATGTATAAATGTGTCATAGCAAAACAAATGCTAGATTAGTTATTTGAAACTACCAATGAAACAAATACATCAAACAACAGCTGTGAAAATTTATCAAGAGCAACGAAACACCGGCCAGTCCAAGGATCTGTTGCTCCCTGCCACAAAATTTAACAGACGTTAGTCTCTGTGATTTATTCTTTATTATAAATTCTTTGTTCTCTTCCACCATTTAATTCTTTATAGAAATGTTGGGGTGAAAATGTAGTGATCTTTTGTGTTCTTAACACACATATTGTGGAATCACTTAGTATAGCTCATAGCAAAGATGACATTCCTATATCAATGATAGTTCTGTTCTTAGCAAATGCAACTTGACAGTGCTAAAACATTTGCAGAAATTAACAATGCTGAAAGAAGTCTATGCACAAGCAGAAGCTTTCTTTAACCATCATCAGAAATAGATGATAATTTTTTAGGCATATCACAAAACTGGTTAAGAACAGATGATGACACCTGACTAAATCAATGGAAAGACTTGTTGTAGTTAATAAAAGGGCAACGTCTTGGGATAGTTAGTAACTTGATTTTCTCTTGTACCAAAATTGTTGACTGGGGCCGTTGTTGTTTCTGACTTTCAGTCGATGCTTCGGAAGATCCAGAATGGTAGGTTGTGGCATGAGTAGATGTCTATAGAGGTCTCCAACCTCAAGAGACTCAGATGGATAGTCTTGGGCATGTGGGTGTTCATGGCAGGGAGAGAGCAGACATGCTGGCATCAATTGTTGGGAAATTTAAGATGGATAAGTGAGATGTTCTTGTCTCTTGACGACTTACTGTTGGATGAGGACACTAAAATTGATGTTGAATCAATCAACGGATTTTGAGAGTTTACAATTACCAGTTGTACATGTAGAGCTGGATGCTTGAGAGGAGTGTGTTTAAACAGGCAGCCACAAGTATGCATACTCTTCAACATCTGTTGAGGAAGACTGTGCACCTATGGGTCTACTTGGGGTGCTGTGACATCAGTTCAGTAACCAATAACTAAAATTGTTGTATCATTTGATATATTATGTCTGCATTGTATTGTTGGCTACAATTGTTGAATGTTTCTCCATTTCGCAACACATTTCCATTTCTCATCCAGGTTTATCTAGTCAACTTTGACAAATTACTCTTGCATATATTACAAGTCTCTATTTTCATCAATTCACTTGAATTGTGTTGGTTGATATTAATTTGTTTTTATTATTCCTTTTTGGTATCTTATTTCTGTGAATGAAAATCTTGGCACATCCTTGACAGGACTTTGCCATCAACAACAGTAAACGAGTTGGCGATTTTCTAGGCACCACTTACATGTTCTGTAGTTTGACATTACTTTCTGAAGCGGTGTGGTCTATTTTACCGTTTGTAAACATTCTCAAATTTGCTCACAAACTGCCCACCGCTGCATTTGAACCAGGTACGCTTGGGTTGTGATCAAGCTCGCTACCGCTTAAGCTACAGACACCCACTATTATTTCTATACTTATCCCATTTTTGTTTTTGTAATCTGTGAATCTTGTTTGTTTTGTACCATCCAGACATAAACTTTCTTAAACCTGTAAGAAAGACAATGTTATTTATGTTTGGGATAACTTGAACTAAGGTCTCTCTGGGAAATGTTGACAGTTGGTCTCTGTGGGAAATGTTGACAGTTGGTCTCTGTGGGAAATGTTGACAGTTGGTCTCTGTGGGAAATGTTGACAGTTGGTCTCTGTGGCTAAGTGGTTACGCCTTTGCCGTGCGTTCCGAGGGTAGTGGGTTTGAACCCAAACCACACTGTTCTGTTCACGGCTGCATTTTTCCAGAGACTCCTAGGATTGTTGTCGGAGCTACAGAGTCTGTGCTTTGTGCAATACTCTCGGCAGGTGGCATGCCATTTCTGCAGAGAGGACCGAGCCATATGGGGGTAAAACCTGATACAGTGAAGTCCATCCTTCAGCTTTAGAGCCTTTTTTTTAATGAACATTTTATTACATCCTAATTCTTGTCTGATATAGTAATCCTATCCACGCTCTCATTTTGTTTGAACAAATGTTGTGTTTTATATTCTTCCATTGTTATTAATTGCTTGCTAAAGATTGAAATATATTTTGTGTGTGACTAACTTACTTGTCATCAGTTCTGTATAATCATGCTCATTTATCTATTATCAAATGTCTGTCATTTTATTTCAACATAAATTCATTCAGTGCTTGAGATACTTGAATGAAATGCAAGTAGTGGTTATATTTATTGTGTGTGCAACAGTGATTACAGGTTGTCTGCCGTTGCATTGACAAGTCTGGGCCATGAGTGTCGGAATATTTCTTGTCCTGTCAGATAATCTGAGTATGAATGAATTCTCTTTTTTAGTTTCATGGCTAAAATGTGTTTCCATTTCTGTCATCCATTTTTTGGGGGGATAAAACTATATTTACCGGAGTAAAGATTGTGTGATGAATTGTACCAGGGTTGACTCTCATATGATGAATTGTACTAGGATTGGGACTTATATGATGAATTGTACCAGGGTTGACTTGTGTGATGAATTGTACCAGGGTTGACTTATATGATGAATTGTACTAGGGTTGACTTGTACTAGGGTTGACTTGTGTGATGAATTGTACCAGGGTTGACTTGTGTGATGAATTGTACCAGGGTTGACTCTTGTGATGAATTGTACCAGGGTTGACTCTTGTGATGAATTGTACCAGGGTTGACTCTTGTGATGAATTGTACCAGGGTTGACTCTTGTGATGAATTGTACCAGGGTTGATTCGTGTGATGAATTTTACCAGGTTGACTCGTGATGATTGTACCAGGTTGATGTGATGAATTGTACCAGGGTTGATTCGTGTGATGAATTTTACCAGGGCTGATTCATGTGATGAATTGTACCAGGGTTGACTCATGTGATGAATTGTACCTTGGTTGAGTTGTGTGATAAATTGTACCAGGGTTGACTTGTGTGATGAATTGTACCAGGGTTGACTCTTGTGATGAATTGTATTAGGGTTGAGATGTGTGATGAATTGTACCAGGTTGACTCATGTGCTAAACTGTACCATTGACGTTAATGAGTTGATTTATGCTATGCTACATATATAGTTTGTTTACTAAAGTCATAAAGCAGTCAAGACTCCATGTTGAGTTACTACATTTGTGCAATGTCTTGACTGCAATTACATTATGCCCTCCATTTATTTGACTACCTGTATTAAGCACAATCAAGTCACAGTCAACATATAAATATATAGTAGATTTATACTATTGTTTGTTGTTTATATTATATTTTTAACTACTTTAGGTTGGTGAATTTACCTCGCTTGAGAAGATAGAGATATAACAAATTGTCTTTATATTAGCAGGAAACAATATGTGTATTTAAGACATTTGTCAACATTAGAAATTTGATATTCATAAAAAATAGATTTTATTTACTGTCAAATCTTGCACTGCATCAAACATCCAAACTGTTTGTATTCATTAATTCTTCACTTGAAAACAAAACTTGACAGTTGTAAATCTTTTAAAGTAGGCTGAAAAGTTGCTGCCTGGGCAAAATTCATATTAAAATACAATTTCTATAAAAAATTTTCACCATCTTCAAAATTACATCAAGGACCCTCACTGAGGCTGCAGTTTGTTCACTGCTTGCAGATCAGGATACACATGGTTACTCACTGAGGCTGCAGTTTGTTCACTGCTTGCGAGACCTTCCTGTGTAAGAAAGAGATCGGAGCACACATGGTTACTCACTGAGGCTGCAGAGTTTGTTCACTGCTTGCGAGACCTTCCTGTGTAAGAAAGAGATCGGAGCACACATGGTTACTCACTGAGGCTGCAGAGTTTGTTCACTGCTTCGAGATCTTCCTGTGTAGAAGAGATCGGAGCACACATGTTACTCACTGAGGCTGCAGTTTCTTCACTGCTTGAGATCTTCCTGTGTAAGAAAGAGATCGGAGCACACATGGTTACTCACTGAGGCTGCAGAGTTTGTTCACTGCTTGCGAGATCTTCCTGTGTAAGAAAGAGATCGGAGCACACATGGTTACTCACTGAGGCTGCAGAGTTTGTTCACTGCTTGTGAGATCTTCCTGTGTAAGAAAGAGATCGGAGCACACATGGTTACTCACTGAGGCTGCAGTTTGTTCACTGCTTACAGATCTTCCTGTGTAAGAAAGAGATCGGAGCAAACACATGGTTACTCATTGATATCAATCAAACCAGTCTGCACCTTCTGATTACTATTATTTGTATGTGTACCCTTGATTTATCTGAATACATACAACACAAGATAGTGGTGGCAATATATTGCGTAACATATATTAACATGTGTTATTGTTTGGTACATTTTTCTATTTCTTGATTGATATTTTTATTATTTGATAAGTTTGGTGGGAATTGTTTTTGGTCTGTATTTCAAATGATTTAGAACACATTGTAACAATGAGTAAAATTGAAGGAAGACGAGACAGAGAGATACAATCTTAGACAGCCTGATTTCATGGCATGGAAGAGTGTCAACATCTGAGATGATAGCAAATACTAGGGGGGGAGGAGATCCTTGATCGCCTACGCCAGCCGGCACAATACCTGATGATGTATTCCAATGAATTATCTCATACACTCATAATGAAACTGTTATCTCCCCATGAGTGTACCCCAAATGTATGATTGATATGTACAAATATGCTAGTTGGATAGTGTACAGTATTGTATGTACACATCTAATGAATTCACTAGCAATGACACTGCAGAAACAAGTACTCCAGTGTATATATTGAGCCAATACATATGTATGGCAGTGAGTTATGGACAATGAATAAGATCACTGGAAGGCACAAAAATATGGTTTTACAGAAGAATGCTGAAAATTCCATGGACAGCGAAGAAAACAAATGAGGAGGTTTTAAATCAGTCTTGCACACAAAGAAACCATAAGAATAAGACAATCTCTGTTCTTTAAGCATATAATGCAAAGAGGAGGTTTAGAACATTTGACAACAGGTAACATTCAGGGAAGGAGATATCGTGGAAGACAGAGGGAGATGATGTTGGATGGTCTGACTTCGTGGTTCAACAAATTATTGATGCCAGAATTGATCAACTGCACAAAGGAGAAAGAGTTTGTGAAGATACATAATCGCCTACAGGCATGGCACTTGATTGATTGATGTATATCTTGTGAAATGTTGTTTTCTGCCAAGCAAAAATGTTGAGAAATGCAAGAACTTAATCTACATCTATTCCATTTGGTAAATATTAGTTCACCTACAGGTCACCCAACTGAATCCAACCAACCACTCCACTAAGACAATTTATCTAATCTTGTTCTATCAATCTCTGAGTAAGTAGCTCCACCTCATGGTATTGCACACACCCAACAGAGAGTGACATTGACAAAACCTCTGGATATATCAACCCAAAATGAGAGAAGAAGATGAGTTAAAACTCATATATTTCCTTGGGGATTGTAAGAATATTTTTTTTAAACTGATCTTGAACAATGTCAAAATGTATTTTCTTTTACTTGTCCAGTGTTTGATAGGTTGAGACTGTATGCGGCCAAGTTTTGTTTTTAAATTGCTTTCTCCATAATCTAGTAATATGCTTTTTGTCATGCACACAGTACACAAAGTTATTTGTTTTATCTACCTACAAAGTACTTGATAAATGTTAGTTGTCTTTGAATGCATTTGTTTCATTGCAGTTAAAATATTCCAGTGAGTGTTTTGTTCCAATCAGTTTATGATTGTTGAATACTTATATGCTCACTTGGTGCCTTGACTCTTGTATATTGATGTATTTCTTGTGTATATTCTCTCATTTGAATTAATTTTAAGTTTTGCCAACTTGTGATATTTTCTGACAATTTTTGGTTTCACAAATAATGATTCTGTTTGATTTCTTCAAGACTAGTGGTGTAGTCATCATCAGTTGCTAATGATTGCTATGATATAATACTTCTCTGCGAGCATATGTACACATGGCCGCCCGAGTTGTTACCGTGGCCCAAATTTGGGGTGTAATGAATAGAACCACTGTTGCCTGCCATGCATGTCGTAAGAGGCGACTAATGAGGTTTGACTGAAATCGGATACACATGTCCTAAACATGTACAAGTCTATGCATTTAGGGGCCTACCAAACCAATTTGCAACGTATACACTTTCTTGGCAAAGATCAAACATATCAAAAAGAGTGATTAAAATTGGTCGTAAAAGAACAAATGCAAAGATGAAGAAGAGTACGCATGGCGAGCTAGAAGGGGGCAGACAATCAGCTTGGTGGACAGAAAAAAATGCTTTAAAGACACTCTTAAAGTGTCTCTAAAATGCTTTGATATAGAACATGCTGTGAATCTCTTGCGCAAGATCATCAAATGTGGCGCTGTAACGACACCAGAGGAATGAGTATTGTCATACTATTGAGGCGCAGAGAAAGCAAGGTGCACGAAAAGACACAACACCCACGTGTCTAATCTTGATCATGTATGTCCTACCTGTGGTACAGGATTAGACTAAGTCAATTCTGCACACACTAGATAGGTGCAGCAACACACATCTGAAAGTGTTGTCATCATCACTTGTGATGGACGGCTATTATAATACTTTTAGTGTTCCTATTGCATTGTTCAACACAATCTTTGTCCCCACATTATGCTATCAGTGCCAAACCTGGATGCTGACATCAAATGATAAAAGAAAACTAGACATGGACAGAGATAAAGTGTCTACGCAAAATGCTGGGAGTAACAAGAAGAGACTGATTGAGGAATGAAGACATCAGGAAAATAGTGGGTACATCAGTACTGAACTTTATCAAGAAGCAACAAATTAAATGGTTTGACCACATAAGTAGATTACCAACAGACAGTGTACCTCAAAGCGCAATATCACTCCGATACAATGGATACAGTGGATACAGTGGATACAATGGATACAAAGCAAAAGGGTGGCCACACAAAAAGGGGAACCTCAGAGATAACAGAAGCGACGAAAGACACTGTTTATGAAGCACACACAAAATCTTGTTCTAGAAATCTCTTCTTATCCTGACGCTGCGAGGCAAAACATGATTAGAAGAAAGAAGTGCCCCTATGTTATATTTTGTGTACTATTACTATCTGTACCACCTATATATTGTGTGTAGTAAAACAAATCATGAACATCTTGTACCTACTACACTTATTCTGTGATAGTCATTCCTTGTATAAATTCATGTTTCTTATGTTTGCATTTATTTCAAGTCATAACTTCTTCCATTGTTCTTATACTGTCTCAGGATGGATGGTTGAATCAGATTTTATGTGTTCTGTGATTCCAGAATTATTTTTTGCCATTTCTTATCCTTACTTCAAGACTAGAGTTAGGTGCCTCTTGTTGTGGAATCTACAGCTGTCAATCTTCTCAGCATGGGAGACCATTCTGGTAGCTTACATACTTCTAGTATAGTAGATCTTGGGAGTCAAGACAGGCAAACACATCTACCATATCTAGTTGGTAATAGTTTTAAGAGTCTGGTTTTCTTCTTCTTCTTTCGATCACCCGCTATTAATTCAGGGAAAGTCATGACCCTGGTATTGCGCTTCTGACTGATTTTTGGTGGGCCTATATTACCCTTTTACAGGCACCCCTCAACCATATGGACAGCTCGCGACTTCCGAGGTACTTGAAGCGGGTCTGGTTTGAAAGATTCAAACACAAAAACTATTTAACAACTTGATATATATAACATGTGTTGTTCTAACTCTCTTCATATGTAAAATGTTATTCTGACACTGTCTCTCTCTCTCTCTATTGTAGATCTTTGATATCAAAACAAGCAAAATATCAAGTAATATTATTTCTTGCCATTAGAAAAAAAAGAATAAACACAAACTATTTAAAATGAAATATAGTTTGTTCAACTCTTATAGAAATGTTATTCTGAAAATGTATATTTTTCCAGAGTCTTGATAAAACATTGAAAAATCAAGTAAATATTTTCTTGCCAAGATCTTAAAAAACATTGTGGAAATGAAATATGTTTGTCAAGTCTTATAGAACATTGTGAAATGAAATATGTTTGTCAAGTCTTATAGAACATTGTGAAATGAAATATGTTTGTCAAATCTTATAGAACATTGTGAAATGAAATATGTTTGTCAAGTCTTATAGAACATTGTGAAATGAAATATGTTTGTCAAGTCTTATAGAACATTGTGTTGTGCTAGTCAGAGATAGATATGTTTATTTCATGCTGTTGGTAGTACGCTCAATTGTTCTTGAGTAACTAGACAAGGAACTCAGAGTAAGAACTAAGCATGTACCAGTGGAGAAAGAGCTTGGGAAGAGATACTGACGATGGATAGGATATAGAAGACGACTGGAAGCATTGCAAGACAGGCACTGTTTTGGAACCCGCAGGAAAGAGGAGTAGGGGAAGGCCTAGACAGACCTGGAGAAGAGAGGTAAAACATGAAAGAGTTGGAAGGGATGGCAAGAGAGAGGAAGAGCTGTGCTCCGTTGGGAGTTGAAAGGTGAAGAAGAAATAGACTTTTTTGTGTTCATTCTTTACAACCAATTTTAATCACTCTTTGTGATATTTTGATCTTTGACAAGAACGTGTATACGTTGCACTTTGATTTGGTAGGCCCCTAAACGCATAGACTCCTACACGCTTAGGACACATGCATCCGATTTCAGCCAAACCTCCTTAGTCGCCTCTTACGACATGCGTGGCAGGTAACAGTGGTTCTATTCTTTACACCCCAAATTTGGGCCCGGTAACCACTCGGGTGAAGAAATAGACAAGACTAAAGACACTGCTTCCAAAACTCACAGGATAGATTACTAGATGTGAGTATTGCATTATGAAAGAAAAGTGTTTTGCTCGTACCACTAGTGAAATGTATTCATATCCAAATACAATTGATTCTCCAGTCACCCAACAGAAGATGGGCAACTTTCTAAGTTGGGAAAAATGATCATCATCAATGGAACAACTGAATAAATGCCAGCTGATTTCAACTGGTGGCAGAGAAGCCATAAGTGCTTAGATGTTAGTTCCATACAGTTTTCCTTGGTGGCTTCAGACCACACAATCAGAACATATACCTCCTATGCCCCCATGATACCTGTATGTATCTTCCTCCTATGCCCCCATGATACTTGTATGTATCTTCCTCCTATGCCCCCATGATACTTGTATGTATCTTCCTCCTATGCCCCCATTTTTTTTTTTTTTTTTTCCGCTCAACTCAGAAGTTTCATCTCGAAACTGATTTTGCGTGAAAAATGGCTTTTCAATTTCTTACAATGCAGCAGCGTGACATTGTAAATTATTTACACTGGCAGCCGGTGCTCAATGTACTGTATTAGTATTCCTCGCCATACAGGCAGATTTTCTCCGACTTCAGAAAGTACTCTTATGTCCTGAGTAGACCTAGGGACTTTCCCAACAAATGCCGGACAGTAGGTTGAACCGAGCTATGAGCGTTCCTCACAGCTAGAGGCAGAGCTACTATCAACTACTTAGGCAGTCCCCCTATGCCCCATGATACTTGTTTTATCTTCCTCCTATGCCCCCATGATACTTGTTTTATCTTCCTCCTATGCCCCCATACTTGTTTTATCTTCCTCCTATGCCCCCATAATACTTGTTTTATCTTCCTCCTATGCCCCCATGATACTTGTTTTATCTTCCTCCTATGTCCCCATGATACTTGTATGTATCTTCCTGCTATACCCCATGATACCTGTATGTACTGTCCTATATTTATAGAGAGAAAAATGTCCCACTCAAGCTATCAGATGATGACTGGAACAAATAAACCTTATCATAATATGATATCAACTTGTATAATAAACACATTAGCCCATGTTACTGGTATCTCTTATCTATTGACAAAACACTTGCTATGGGTGGGATGTCTGTTCAGAAGCTTGCTAATGTTGACACTGCTGTTAGTTAGCCAAACAGTAGTTATGAAAACAACAATCATTATGTGTTCAAGAGCAAAACGAAGAATTAAGTTTCTTAACAGAACTGAATCAATGATATTCCCAAGGTAAGAACTCAAATCTATAAAAAAGGGCTGTTACAGAAAAACAGACCTAGTGTTAGGAACAATTTCAATCCAATATTCCATTGAGAACGCTGAATTGAAAAACTAATCTAAATGTTAGTGATAATGACATGCAGCTTAATGTTTCATTTGGAGAGGGACATAACTTCTTGCGATCACTATTTTGATGATTGTACCGTCAGACGCGTTCTTATGATGAAGTTGACTTGTGACGGAGCACATCTCTGGTACCATGTATTGTTGTATGGTCAGCATTCCTTTCTAAGGAGCATACAGAGGACAGTCTTAGGGACATGTTCTGTGGTTTGATGAGCGGTGCCACAGGGACACAGAAGGGAAGGCGACAAACGTAGCCTGTGTGTTTGTTAAGGGACATAACTAAGAGAGAGGCTATCATAGCCAATTGAAAGAAAACTAGCAACAGAACCTGACAGACAGAAACAAAACCAAGAAAATATCAAATACATTCTATACAACAGATATATTTACTTACAGCCGTCCAGTGTTGTACAATAGAACATAAACAAACAGCTGAACAAACTCACATTTCCCACACAAACTTTGGCCCTTTTATTGATTATTCATTCAACTGATTTCATAGCACTTCAAGCAAACCCATAGGTGCTCAGTCTTTCGTAACAGATATTGAATTGTATGCATGCTAAGTTGCCTGAGTGGTTACCGACCCAAATTAGGAGGTAAAGAATAGAACAACTGTTACCTGTCCCGCATGTTTTAAGAGGCGACTAAGGAGGATGAAGGTGGGGCTAGCTACCCCACACTGTAAAAAACACTGACAGCTACAGAAACTACAACCAAGAAAATTCATAGCTCACCACCCGAGAAAGGAGGATGCCACAAGATGAGACTCAGGAAGCAACCCAATGAAATTTGAAAGGAAATTGGGCTGCCAACTCACCTACTTTCAACCCAGAAGATCTTGAGGTCAAGAAAATTGGGAGAGATCTGGAAAAGATGGCCTTGGATATACAGGCTTGGAAGGCCTTGGTTGCGGAGCTATGGCTCCCTAGGGGCGAAGGGTGAAGAAGAAATGCGTGCTAGGCACACACAAAAATAGGTAAAGGAACCATTCTTCATACCTCGAGGTACATTAGGTCATACGGTGTTAGACCCGTATAATTTCATTGACTGTGGGTACACGATGAGTGATGTGGTCAACATCCAGCCACCTTTACTTCTCAGTGCTTTTCCCAATTGAGGCTGATCAACCTAAAAACTGTTATGTTCTGGAAAATATTTCATGTCCACTATGGAATTGAACCTGTACCACTAGCCTAAGAAACCAGTTCACTAACAACTGCGCTACTACAGCTCTCATGCATGCTAATGCTTTCTGTGAATTTCTGGTTAAACTGACACTTCATTATGCCCAATGGGTCCTACTTCTGCAAATTGTGATTAGAAATTTCCTCAAACCTAGCATAGCTATGTCATCAATTGCAATCTAGCATGTGGTCACTAAGAAACTGCAGTTTGTCCCACTTTATCCATCTCCAACAGCCTGACTAGTCATGAGTTTCATGCACACCTACCTGTTCTCTCACTACCACAAATATCTGCCTTATTATTAACCTAGTTCTGATTAACAATTTTAGGGGGTCTCTGGCATAGAGGTTAGACGCTCACCTTTCGTTGAAAAGTACTTGGTTCGCTCCTCGTGGAGCCATTAAGATAATTTTCCAGAGATCCCTGATCTCAGTGTAGGTGAGATCGAGTTCCTGGTCCTATTGGAGATGGACGATAAAATGTAAGTCTCATGTTCAAGTTGTGCATGTAAAAGAACCCTTGGTAGTTCCAAATTGCAAAGATTTTGTAGCTGCCCTGTCAAAATTCAGTAGAAAGATTTTTTAAAATAAAACTCCTACAAAATATTTTCACCATCTTCTAAATGACATCTGGGACACTCGCGGTGCTACAAAGTTTATGCACTGCGCTGAGATCTTTCGAGTACCTCGCCGGTGCTACAGAGTTCATGCACTGCCGCTGAGATCTTTCATCGAGTACCCTTGCCGGTGCTACAGAGTTCATGCACTGCCACTGAGATCTTCATGTGTAAGAAAGATCAGAGTATGCATGGTTACTCATCGAAGTGCAATGATGATGGTCCTATCAATCAATCAAATTTAGAACATACTTTCACTGGCAAAATATAATATACACTTCAGTCTCTCTCTCTTGCATGTGATCACCGCTTAGACTGATGTATTAGATTTCCCCATAAATCTCATTAATGTGGAAATCTGATTTATGCAGCCTTAGCATGGGTATGTTGCGTCACACCTTCAGCGCCATTTGGAACTCTGGTGCTTATCCTTCTGCAATGTGTCCGGTGTTAGTCAGCGTTTACTGGGTTCGCTCTCTGTCAGCCTTTAGCTGTCCCCAGCCGACCTGTAAGTACTTCAGTCTTAATAAAGAAATGGAAGTCATTGTTGCCAACAGGACAGGTTCAGAATGTTACACTTACATACACATAATATGTCACACAAATGATGCATCATTGATATTTTTATTTCCTAGTTGGGATTATTTTCAGTTCAAATGTTAGAAGAGACTTAGAGAATCATTCTTGCAGTCACATTATAAGCAATCTAGTATTGCATAGACAAAATACAACTGATGGATGTCCAGTCACATCACAGTCTAGTATTGCATGAACAGCGGTGTTCAGTTATACCTCAGTCTAGTAATGCATAGACAGCGTGTTCAGTTATACTCAGTCTAGTAATGCATGAACAGCGTGTTCAGTTATACCTCAGTCTAGTATGCATAGACAGAATAAGTGATGATGTACAACATACCACAATGGTCTAGCATTGCATTGACAGTGGTGTTCAGTTATACCTCAGTCTAGTAATGCATAGACAGAATACAAGTGATGATGTATAGATCATACCAGTCTAGTATTGCATGGACAGCTGTGTTCACTCATACCACAGTCTAGTATTGCATGGACAGCTGTGTTCGCTCATACCACAGTCTAGTATTGCATGGACAGCTGTGTTCGGTCATACCAGTCTAGTATTGCATGGACAGCTGTGTTTGCTCATACCAGTCTAGTATTGCATGGACAGCTGTGTTCGGTCATACCACAGTCTAGTATTGCATGGACAGCTGTGTTCGGTCATACCAGTCTAGTATTGCATGGACAGCTTTGTTCACTCATACCAGTCTAGTATTGCATGGACAGCTGTGTTCGGTCATACCAGTCTAGTATTGCATGGACAGCTTTGTTCACTCATACCAGTCTAGTATTGCATGGACAGCTGTGTTCGGTCATACCAGTCTAGTATTGCATGGACAGCTGTGTTCGGTCATACCAGTCTAGTATTGCATGGACAGCTGTGTTTGCTCATACCACAGTCTCTCCCTGTATGTCCTCTCTCTCTTTTGTTTTCCCTGCCGATTCCATGAAAGAGTCTATCTTGTACTATCCCTCAGGTTTTCTGAGCAGTGTCCTATCCAACGCCAGTATCTGTTCCTTATCTCTTAGTTCACTGGGATCTATCTAGTCCTCCCCATAAGCTGCTCATGTGTGACCCTGTCATATCATCGAATTCCCTCTATTCTGTGCAGATACTACTTGATCAATGTTTGCAATTTATTCATTTATTGTTTTAGATTTTCTCAATGTTTTTTACCCATGTTTCAGTTTTCTTTGATTTTAAGTTCTTTCTGGATAGATCTATTTGTTCTCTTCTCTGTCCATGGTATACAGAGGACTCTTCTGTAACACCTATACTCTTCTTCTTCTTCTGCGTTCTCACTAGATTGGGATTTCGATTCTCTAATAAAGGCCGCCGTCTGCCTCAGATTTTCAGCCATGCCATACAGTTTGTCTTGGACGCTGGTGTAAGTGGGCCACCTCTTTCTTCTCAGGTCTGCATACTGGGGGCAGTTCTGTAGGATATGTTCTGTTGTCATACTTGCCAGGCACAGGTCGTTGGTGCCTATCTTGAATTTAGTGTACAGGTGGTATCTCATTCTGTTGTGACCCGTCCGGAGGCGAAGTATAGCTGTCTGATACCTATATTCAAAATCACATATGTTTTCTCACTGCCTTGTTAAATGTTCATGCTTCACACCCATACATTTACCACTGGGAATATGCATGCTCTTAGTATTTTGGTTTGGTTATTGAACTTATATCACAGCAATCTGAGCAGACACATTTATTGCTCTGTATCCCCCAACAGATGTCAAAGGGTATGCATACCGATGGTTTCTGTAGATCGCTGGTTAAAAACACTTCTCTCTCTGCCCCTCAAGCATCCAGATCTACTAGTACAATGTGTAATTCCAAACTCCTTAAATTGCTGAATTGAGTCAACGTCAATTTTTGTGTCCTCATCCAATCTTAGTATTCTAATCTTTGTTTTCCTATCCGATCCATTCCATACTGTTTTATTTGTTCAATTGAAGAAGCACTCGTTGTGTATGATCAACGTGATCATATCTTATTAAGTCACATATGGTTTTTGATGTTAATAAACAATTGTCTCAATGTAACTACATTATAAAAACAAATAAATCATATATATAATTATTAGATAAAATACATGTTTAAAAGTAGTTCAAGACAACACAATGTTTCATTATATAATCTTGGATATTTACAACGTACATGGATTCATTCTTGTTCAAAAGTCATCTATAAATAGAATTATCATCAATGAACTCGTAGAGAATTTGTGACCGCAGGTTGAGATTTCACAGCAGTCTCGATGCAAACATTTGAACTGCTCTTGCTGTTAATATCACCGTAACTACTATTACTGTTACAGCCGCATGTGAAAACACTGTTACC
Source organism: Arion vulgaris (assembly GCA_020796225.1). Classification (NCBI taxonomy): domain Eukaryota; kingdom Metazoa; phylum Mollusca; class Gastropoda; order Stylommatophora; family Arionidae; genus Arion; species Arion vulgaris. Next base: position 86,306,353 of record CM036754.1, on the reverse strand, counting down.
ACTTGTGTTATTGCTAGTATCTCCACCTCCATTCTTATCATCATTATCTAAAGGTGGTCTGCTCTTCCTTGTCATACACAATCTACTTTTGGCTTTCAACTGAGCTCGCTTGTACTTGAGTCTACTCCACACAGCCTTGCACATGTTCTCTAGTGCAGTATCTCGTGATCGAATGATTTGACAAAACTTCCATGTATATCTGAGAATGAAAGTTTTCAAAATACTTCAATAAATCAACAAGAATCATACATCTGCATGACTTACTAAACCGTTTTTTTTAAATCTTAAATTATATTTTTCTTCTTTGTTGGTTCTGAAAAGGAGATTTGTAGTGTTGGATTACAGTCTATACTGAGGAAGATTGAAATTGGCTGGGCTCAGAGACAATAGTTGGGGTCGCTAAGGAGGTCTAGGCTGATAAAAATCAGTTTTATTTTTGTGTCGGGGCATGCAGGTGTACAGGGAAATGAATGTGCCGATAGGCTTGCAGGTATGGCTGCAGTAAAAAAGTGGGTGAGCAATGGACCAGGCTGATATCCTGAATTCCCACGGGAGAGAGAATGTGTACATGATTCAAGTCATAGGTGTGAATCTACAACACTAATCAGACTGTAGAATTCCAAGTCAAATGTGATGTAGCTAGACAAGAATGCTATACTGGTAGCCAAAGAAGAATAGTAAACCAACAAAGAACCGGTGTCGTTAGTTTCCACATGCTGAGAGACATACTGAAGAGATCGGAACACTTATGGACTAATTGGTTTGATATGCAGTGATGATGATCCGACGACTAAATTAAAAACTAAACAGTTTAAGCAAGCTACTGGATACAATATATGTGCCTTTTGGCCTAGTACATCCGTTATCATCACTGCATTTTTAGTCACTGCAGTTATGCAGTCTGTTGTAACACATATATTCAAAAACATCTTGTTAAATGTCCAAGTTTCCCACCCATACATTGCCACTGGGAATATGTAATAGTTTGTTTAAGTTATTGTAAGACTATGTGTGTGTATTTGTAATTTCCTACATCCCATTTCTATATCTTGCTAGCAGTGAGCTGGGATATTCTTCTTCAATGATCCAGCGGCACTTGAGCTCTTGCCCTTCGACCCAATGCTAGGTAGTGGTATCTGCATGTGTTTCAAAGTTGTTCTTTTGTTCCGTATAATGTGTTCCATTTATCTGGCCTTGGAGGAATGAGGGTCTTCCTGATATCATCTAGTGCTTGACACCTGAAGAGGTGGTGGTGAACGGTTTCATGATGAAGTGCACACAGCTGGCACTCTGGAGTGTGTTGTGGTTGAATTCTGTTCAAGTGATTATTGAGTGTTATGTGTTGGGTTCGAGTCTAAAAATGGTGCTCTGATCTCTTCTTGTAAGGTGGTTGATGTTGTCATTAAGGTTAGGGAAAGCCATATGGCTGTACACCTCTCTTCAGCCAAATTTCTTTATTTGTTGTCATTAGGATTTGCTTTGCTGTATGGAGAGTTGTTGCCGTGATTGGTTGAGCTGGGATATTCAAAACTGTTCCCTTTTTCTATTTTCTCTCCGTTTATAAAAATATTATTTGTCATGTAGTTATTATTGTTGCCACATTGAGATATAGATTTTGTTTGTTGCTTTTCTCTTGCCCTGCCATTATTAATTTCTCAATAACTTTTACACACAAAAGACTTTCTCAAAAAGAAACAAATAATACGACTTACTGTACACAGATCTGACATCTCCTAAGATGTCCACGTTGTAGAAGACTCCATGACCAGAAGATGTAACAACGGGCCATTAAACTTTCATTGCCAAGCTCAATGGCCAGCTTTAACTGTTGACTTGAGATCCTCCCTGCCTGCTCTGCCTGGGATCAACAAACAGTACAGACATCATAAATCATAACAATAGTAAACCCAGTAATATATAACTTTTGGACATTAGAAATGTTCCTGGCCATGCAGGTCCCTGAGATAACTGTCTTCTTCTTTTGTCATCACAATGTTACCAGGTTGTTGCCCAGTGTCATGGTTTTCTGTTTTTGTCTTGTGCTATTCTGGTGGCTTGGGTGATTTGTTATGTTTGCACTTTGACAGTATTCTCTGTTGTGCCATCTAACCATCTTTTTCGTGGTCTTCCTCTTGCCTTCTTTCCTGGTGTTCTGTTGTAGAAGAATCTGTATACTGTGGATGTATTCTTATTAAGTGGTAAAACCACTTCATCCTTTGTTTCTCAATGTAATTCAAGCTAGGTTCTGTGTCAACTTTCTTTCTTATGCCGATGTTTTTTATTATGCTTTTGAACAACTTTCTTATGTCTTCCATCGTCAACTGAATTCTATTACTTTCTAATTGCATGTACGGATTACTTTCTGCTGTCCTGTAATAGCATTACCTAATGATACCCTTACTTAATGATACCATGTACATAGTCTTCTTTGCGTTCGTTCTTACGACCAATTTTAATCACTCTTTGTGATATGTTTGATCTTTGCCAAAAACGTGTATATGTTGCACATTGGTTTGGTAGGCCCCTAAACGCATAAGACTTCGACACGTTTAGGACACATGCATCCGATTTCAGCCAAACCCCTTAGTCGCCTCTTACGACATGCGTGGCAGGTAACAGTTGTTCTATTCTTTACACCCCAAATTTGGGCCCGGTAACCACTCTGGCGCACGTACATAGTATTACTTCCTGATATCATGTACATAACAATTCTTCCTAATGTCAAGCACACTATTACTTCATGATGTACAATATTACATGTCATGTTGTACTACTTTCAAATGTCATGTATACACTATTACTTCCAACTGTAATGTATATAAGGTATGACTTCCTCGTTTGTGCCCATTAAATACAGAGAAGACAATCACATTTGTACATACATGATGGATGAATGTCTCTCCCAGAGAAGAGTGAGCACCACCAAGTGTTGACAGCCAAGCAAAACCTTCTTCTAAAGCAACATGCTTGCTAAGTTGTGATCAAGACCATCTTTTAGGTACCCGATGTAAAAAGCAATTGTTGTATCCAATATATACTAGAAATGTGAGATCAAAGTAAATTATTTGTATTACACAATATACAATTTGAGGGTGGCTTTGGGTTGATTGATAGAATCATCATAATTGCACTTCGGTGAATAACCACGTGTGCTCCAATCTCATCCTTTCACAGAAAGATCTCAGCAGCAGTGCACAAACTCTGTAGCACTAGGGAGGGTCCCTAAGTTTAACACCAAGCTTCCAGTTCTATCGAAGACGGACAATAAAAAATAGGTTTCTTGTTAAAGTTAAGCACACTTGGCCGTTTAAAATTGATAATACCAAGCTGACTAAACATCTTTCTGGACAAAATGCATCAATACCAATTTTTTTTAAAACTTCCAAAATTTTGCTATCCTCAAAATTATATCGAGAATGATCATCTGTACTATGGAACTCATGCACTGTCACTGAGATCTTCCTGTGTAAGAGAGAGATTCAAGCACACATGGTTGGGTATTCACTAAGCACACATGGTTGGGTATTCACTAAGCACACATGGTTGGGTATTCACTAAGCACACATGGTTGGGTATTCACTAAGCACACATGGTTGGGTATTCACTAAGCACACATGGTTGGGTATTCACTAGCACACATGGTTGGGATTCACTGCACACATGGTTGGTATTCACTACACACATGCTTAGTATTCACTACACACATGGTTGGGTATTCACTAAGCACACATGGTTGGGTATTCACTAAGCACACATGGTTGGGTATTCACTAAGCACACATGGTTGGGTATTCACTAAGCACACATGGTTGGGTATTCACTAAGCACACATGGTTGGGTATTCACTAAGCACACATGGTTGGGTATTCACTAAGCACACATGGTTGGGTATTCACTAAGCACACATGGTTGGGTATTCACCAAAATTTAAATGATGGTCTTATCAATCAGTATTCTTCTTCGTTCATACATCAATCACTTGTTAAACTCTCTTTGTTCATACATCAATCATTGTTAAACCCTCTGTTTGTTCACATCAATCACTTGTTAAACTCTCTTTGTTCTACATCAATCACTTGTTAAACTTCTTGTTCATACATCAATCACTTGTTAAACTCTCTGTTTGTTCATACATCAATCACTTGTTAAACTCTCTCTTTGTTCATACATCAATCACTTGTTAAACTCTCTTTGTTCATACATCAATCACTTGTTAAACTCTCTCTCTTTGTTCATACATCAATCACTTGTTAAACTCTCTCTTTGTTCATACATCAATCACTTGTTAAACTCTCTTTGTTCATACATCAATCACTTGTTAAACTCTCTGTTTGTTCATACATCAATCACTTGTTAAACTCTCTTTGTTCATACATCAATCACTTGTTAAACTCTCTCTTTGTTCATACATCAATCACTTGTTAAACTCTCTCTTTGTTCATACATCAATCACTTGTTAAACTCTGTTTGTTCATACATCAATCACTTGTTAAACCCTCTGTTTGTTCATACATCAATCACTTGTTAAACTCTCTTTGTTCATACATCAATCACTTGTTAAACTCTCTGTTTGTTCATACATCAATCACTTGTTAAACTCTCTGTTTGTTCATACATCAATCACTTGTTAAACTCTCTGTTTGTTCATACATCAATCACTTGTTAAACTCTCTGTTTGTTCATACATCAATCACTTGTTAAACTCTCTCTTTGTTCATACATCAATCACTTGTTAAACTCTCTGTTTGTTCATACATCAATCACTTGTTAAACTCTCTGTTTGTTCATACATCAATCACTTGTTAAACTCTCTTTGTTCATACATCAATCACTTGTTAAACTCTCTGTTTATTCATACATCAATCACTTGTTAAACTCTCTGTTTGTTCATACATCAATCACTTGTTAAACTCTCTGTTTGTTCATACATCAATCACTTGTTAAACTCTCTCTTTGTTCATACATCAATCACTTGTTAAACTCTCTGTTTGTTCATACATCAATCACTTGTTAAACTCTCTGTTTGTTCATACATCAATCACTTGTTAAACTCTCTGTTTGTTCATACATCAATCACTTGTTAAACTCTATCTTTGTTCATACATCAATCACTTGTTAAACTCTCTGTTTGTTCATACATCAATCACTTGTTAAACTCTCTTTGTTCATACATCAATCACTTGTTAAACTCTCTCTTTGTTCATACATCAATCACTTGTTAAACTCTCTCTTTGTTCATACATCAATCACTTGTTAAACTCTCTCTTTGTTCATACATCAATCACTTGTTAAACTCTCTCTTTGTTCATACATCAATCACTTGTTAAACTCTCTCTTTGTTCATACATCAATCACTTGTTAAACTCTCTCTTTGTTCATACATCAATCACTTGTTAAACTCTCTCTTTGTTCATACATCAATCACTTGTTAAACTCTCTCTTTGTTCATACATCAATCACTTGTTAAACTCTCTCTTTGTTCATACATCAATCACTTGTTAAACTCTCTCTCTTTGTTCATACATCAATCACTTGTTAAACTCTCTCTTTGTTCATACATCAATCACTTGTTAAACTCTCTCTTTGTTCATACATCAATCACTTGTTAAACTCTCTCTCTTTGTTCATACATCAATCACTTGTTAAACTCTCTGTTTGTTCATACATCAATCACTTGTTAAACTCTCTGTTTGTTCATACATCAATCACTTGTTAAACTCTCTGTTTGTTCATACATCAATCACTTGTTAAACTCTCTCTTTGTTCATACATCAATCACTTGTTAAACTCTGTTTGTTCATACATCAATCACTTGTTAAACTCTCTGTTTGTTCATACATCAATCACTTGTTAAACTCTCTGTTTGTTCATACATCAATCACTTGTTAAACTCTCTGTTTGTTCATACATCAATCACTTGTTAAACTCTCTGTTTGTTCATACATCAATCACTTGTTAAACTCTCTTTTGTTCATACATCAATCACTTGTTAAACTCTCTGTTTGTTCATACATCAATCACTTGTTAAACTCTCTGTTTGTTCATACATCAATCACTTGTTAAACTCTCTGTTTGTTCATACATCAATCACTTGTTAAACTCTCTGTTTGTTCATACATCAATCACTTGTTAAACTCTCTGTTTGTTCATACATCAATCACTTGTTAAACTCTCTGTTTGTTCATACATCAATCACTTGTTAAACTCTCTCTTTGTTCATACATCAATCACTTGTTAAACTCTCTCTCTTTGTTCATACATCAATCACTTGTTAAACTCTCTCTTTGTTCATACATCAATCACTTGTTAAACTCTCTGTTTGTTCATACATCAATCACTTGTTAAACTCTCTCTTTGTTCATACATCAATCACTTGTTAAACTCTCTCTTTGTTCATACATCAATCACTTGTTAAACTCTCTCTCTTTGTTCATACATCAATCACTTGTTAAACTCTCTGTTTGTTCATACATCAATCACTTGTTAAACTCTCTGTTTGTTCATACATCAATCACTTGTTAAACTCTCTGTTTGTTCATACATCAATCACTTGTTAAACTCTCTGTTTGTTCATACATCAATCACTTGTTAAACTCTCTGTTTGTTCATACATCAATCACTTGTTAAACTCTCTCTCTTTGTTCATACATCAATCACTTGTTAAACTCTCTGTTTGTTCATACATCAATCACTTGTTAAACTCTCTGTTTGTTCATACATCAATCACTTGTTAAACTCTCTGTTTGTTCATACATCAATCACTTGTTAAACCCTCTGTTCATACATCAACCACTTGTTAAACCCTCTCTTTGTTCATACATCAATCACTTGTTAAACCCTCTCTTTGTTCATACATCAATCACTTGTTAAACTCTCTCTTTGTTCATACATCAATCACTTGTTAAACTCTCTGTTTGTTCATACATCAATCACTTGTTAAACTCTCTCTTTGTTCATACATCAATCACTTGTTAAACCCTCTCTTTGTTCATACATCAATCACTTGTTAAACCCTATCTTTGTTCATACATCAATCACTTGTTAAACTCTCTGTTTGTTCATACATCAATCACTTGTTAAACTCTCTCTTCGTTCATACATCAATCACTTGTTAAACTCTCTGTTTGTTCATACATCAATCACTTGTTAAACTCTCTCTTTGTTCATACATCAATCACTTGTTAAACCTCTCTTTGTTCATACATCAATCACTTGTTAAACTCTCTCTTTGTTCATACATCAATCACTTGTTAAACTCTCTGTTTGTTCATACATCAATCACTTGTTAGACTCTCTCTTCGTTCATACATCAATCACTTGTTAAACTCTGTTTGTTCATACATCAATCACTTGTTAAACTCTCTGTTTGTTCATACATCAATCACTTGTTAAACTCTCTCTTTGTTCATACATCAATCACTTGTTAAACTCTATCTTTGTTCATACATCAATCACTTGTTAAACTCTCTCTTTGTTCATACATCAATCACTTGTTAAACTCTCTCTTTGTTCATACATCAATCACTTATTAAACTCTCTCTTTGTTCATACATCAATCACTTGTTAAACTCTCTGTTTGTTCATACATCAATCACTTGTTAAACTCTCTGTTTGTTCATACATCAATCACTTGTTAAACTCTGTTTGTTCATACATCAATCACTTGTTAAACTCTCTCTTTGTTCATACATCAATCACTTGTTAAACTCTCTGTTTGTTCATACATCAATCACTTGTTAAACTCTCTGTTTGTTCATACATCAATCACTTGTTAAACTCTCTGTTTGTTCATACATCAATCACTTGTTAAACTCTCTTTGTTCATACATCAATCACTTGTTAAACTCTCTGTTTGTTCATACATCAATCACTTGTTAAATTCTCTGTTTGTTCATACATCAATCACTTGTTAAACTCTCTGTTTGTTCATACATCAATCACTTGTTAAACTCTCTGTTTGTTCATACATCAATCACTTGTTAAACTCTCTGTTTGTTCATACATCAATCACTTGTTAAATCTCTGTTTGTTCATACATCAATCACTTGTTAAACTCTCTCTTTGTTCATACATCAATCACTTGTTAAACTCTCTCTTTGTTCATACATCAATCACTTGTTAAACCCTCTGTTTGTTCATACATCAATCACTTGTTAAACCCTCTGTTTGTTCATACATCAATCACTTGTTAAACTCTCTGTTTGTTCATACATCAATCACTTGTTAAACTCTCTTTTGTTCATACATCAATCACTTGTTAAACTCTCTGTTTGTTCATACATCAATCACTTGTTAAACTCTCTGTTTGTTCATACATCAATCACTTGTTAAACTCTCTGTTTGTTGATACATCAATCACTTGTTAAACTCTCTGTTTGTTCATACATCAATCACTTGTTAAACTCTCTCTTTGTTCATACATCAATCACTTGTTAAACTCTCTGTTTGTTCATACATCAATCACTTGTTAAACTCTCTCTTTGTTCATACATCAATCACTTGTTAAACTCTCTCTTCGTTCATACATCAACCACTTGTTAAACCCTCTCTTTGTTAATACATCAATCACTTGTTAAACTCTCTCTTTGTTCATACATCAATCACTTGTTAAACTCTCTCTTTGTTCATACATCAATCACTTGTTAAACTCTCTCTTTGTTCATACAGCAATCACTTGTTAAACTCTCTCTTTGTTCATACATCAATCACTTGTTAAACTCTCTCTTTGTTCATACATCAATCACTTGTTAAACTCTCTCTTTGTTCATACATCAATCACTTGTTAAACCTCTCTTTGTTCATACATCAATCACTTGTTAAACTCTCTGTTTGTTCATACATCAATCACTTGTTAAACTCTCTGTTTGTTCATACATCAATCACTTGTTAAACTCTCTGTTTGTTCATACATCAATCACTTGTTAAACTCTCTCTTTGTTCATACATCAATCACTTGTTAAACTCTCTCTTTGTTCATACATCAATCACTTGTTAAACTCTCTCTTTGTTCATACATCAATCACTTGTTAAACCCTCTCTTTGTTCATACAGCAATCACTTGTTAAACTCTCTGTTTGTTCATACATCAATCACTTGTTAAACTCTCTCTTTGTTCATACATCAACCACTTGTTAAACTCTCTGTTTGTTCATACATCAATCACTTGTTAAACTCTCTCTTTGTTCATACATCAATCACTTGTTAAACTCTGTTTGTTCATACATCAATCACTTGTTAAACCCTCTCTTTGTTCATACATCAATCACTTGTTAAACTCTCTGTTTGTTCATACATCAATCACTTGTTAGACTCTCTCTTCGTTCATACATCAATCACTTGTTAAACTCTGTTTGTTCATACATCAATCACTTGTTAAACTCTCTCTTTGTTCATACATCAATCACTTGTTAAACCCTCTCTTTGTTCATACATCAATCACTTGTTAAACTCTCTGTTTGTTCATACATCAATCACTTGTTAAACTCTCTGTTTGTTCATACATCAATCACTTGTTAAACTCTCTGTTTGTTCATACATCAATCACTTGTTAAACTCTCTCTTTGTTCATACATCAATCACTTGTTAAACTCTCTCTTTGTTCATACATCAACCACTTGTTAAACTCTCTCTTTGTTCATACATCAATCACTTGTTAAACTCTCTCTTTGTTCATACATCAATCACTTGTTAAACTCTCTCTTTGTTCATACATCAATCACTTGTTAAACTCTCTCTTTGTTCATACATCAATCACTTGTTAAACTCTCTCTTTGTTCATACATCAATCACTTGTTAAACCCTCTCTTTGTTCATACATCAATCACTTGTTAAACCCTCTCTTTGTTCATACATCAATCACTTGTTAAACCCTCTCTTTGTTCTCAATTTGTACCTTGGAGCATGCATTATTGTATTAGTTAGACGCCTACAAACCATTTGTCAGCACATCTGTTTCTGCATGCTTTTATTCATGCTCAACAAAAAAAACCTGACCTACAGCAGTGCATCCCCTAGTCGAGTCAGAACCCTGTTAGTCTCTGACCTTGCAGTCAAAGTTTCCCAATCTACTACCCTGGGAGGCGTGATTGACTTGTGTGTTCTAATAGTCATCTGCAGGATACTAATTTTCCCTTTTTACCATTTCTAAGAAAGATCCCAACTCTACTGGATGAAAAGTAAGGCACAGAACACATCTTGTAGCCCTATCAATTGGTCAAACACAATATATCCATAATTAAGATCTCACAAACAAGTGACAGGATGGAGTTTCTTCCTTTCTTCTTCATCCCATAACATGGATGTCATGCACTGGGATACTTTTCGGTTTGTTCAGTCAATAATCATACTCAGATTAGAAGGCTTGAGGTTTCTATTAAGGCTGTGGTGTAAAGTACCTCTGGGATGTGATATGGCCATATTTGGTTTCTCAAAGCTGTATACGTAGGTAGAGCATGCTTGTAATATGCTATTTGCTCGGTGTGTACATGTTAAATATTATAAATATTAAAGGGTTTAAAGTTAGTTTAAAGTTGGTTAAAAGGGTATAAATGTTAATTATACATAGAGCCAATACTGACATACGAATGTGAGTCATGGACAGTAAACAGATAGAGAAATCTCTGGGGACTGCCTAGAGTAGTTGATAGTAGCTCGGCCTGCTAGCTGTGAGACGCCTCATAGCTCGGGTTCGAACCTACTGTCCGGCATTTGTTCGAGTCCCCTGGTCTTACTCAGGACGATAACGTGAGTACCTCTGAAGTTGGAGAAAATCTGCCTGTATGGCGAGGAATACTAATTACGAGTACATTGAGCACACGGCTGCCAGTGTAAAGTAATTTACAATGTGCACGCTGCTGCCGTTGTAAGAAATTGGAAAAATGGATTTTCATGCAAAAATCAGTTTCAGAGATGAAACTTCGTCCGAGTTGAAAGCCTAAGAAAAAAAAAAAGAGAAATTCTGGAGACCACAGAGATGTGGTTTTACAGAAGAATGATGACAATCCCATGGACTGCTAAAATAAAAAGTGTGGAGGTATTGAATAAGTCCAAGAAACAGAGAAAGCTAATTATCAATATAAGAAAGAAGGTAACATCATTTCTCAGGGAGGCTTAGAGCACATTGTGACAAACGGTAAATATCGAGGGAAGACGAGACAGAGAATTTTGGACAGCTTGACTTCATGGCACTGAAGAGCGTCAACATGAGATGATAGGAAACACCAGGGACAGAGATTTGTGGAGATGCATGATTGCCTTTGCCAGCCAGCACCTTATGATGATATATTAAAGAGATGTGATGATAACACACTTCTTTTTCTTCTTCAATGATCAAATGGCACTTGAGCTCTTGCCCTTCGACCCAATGCTAGGTAGTGGTATCTGCATGTGTTTGAAAGTTGTTTTTTTGTTCTGTATAATGTGTTCCATTTATCTGGCCTTGGAGGAAGGAGGATCTTCCTGATGTCATCTAGTGCTTGACACTTGAAGAGGTGGTGATGAACGGTTTCATGATGATGTGTACACAGCTGGCACTCTGGAGTGTGTGGTGGTTGAATTCTGTTCAAGTGGTTATTAAGTGTTATGTGTTGGGTTGAGTCTAAAATGGTACTCTGATCTCTTCTTGTAAGGTGGTTGATGTTGTCATTAAGGTTAGGCTGGCCATATGGCTGTACACCTCTTCCGTGTCTCCCATGGCTCATCTGTTCAATCAAATTTCTTTATTTGAAGTCATTAGGATTTGCTTTGCTGTATGGAGAGTTGTTGCCGTGATTAGTTGTTCTTGATTTGACCCTTTCTTGGTTAGCCTATCTGCTTTGTCATTTCCAGGTGTATTTGAATGTCCTAGGATCCACTGCATAGTTATTTTGATGTCATGTGATGTAACAAGTCTGTCAATATCTAGGGCTACATGGGAGTTCAGATCTTCTAGAGCTTGAAAGGCAGACATTGAATCTGTGAAAATGATGAGAACACAACCTTATTTGACTACTCTTGTATCATTAAGCAAAAGACAACAAAATATGTTGTTTTCTTCATGACAAAACAAAAACTAAACTATTCATCTATCACTTTGATTAGCATTGCTCTCATTCAAGATGACTAAATCAAGAAAATGTGAAACAGGCAACTTACCAAGCATAGTCTATTTTTTGTTTTGGCCACACAGCAACCAAGTCAATCATGTAAGGCACCGAGAGGTAATTTTCCCAAGTATTTCTCTCCTCCTGTGTCCATTTCTCATAGTCTGGAACACAATTTCTGAAACCGTTGTTCTTACAGATGTAATGCCAAAGTGTCTAAATACCCGACTTTTGAATATTCCGAATTAATACATGACGCCAAATGAGCATCCACTAATATTGTGCTGCGAAACATTGGAAGTACAAAGTAGATCACATCGCGAGATTGACTCTGACCAGAGACTGAACCTTCAATATCAAGTTCTAAGTTCGGTACAGAGAATCTCCGCACAAGACCCTTTTTGGTTCCAACTGTTGGTGATATCGGAATTGGCTTTTGTTTGTTCTGCTTCAGAAATACAGGAACAAAGTTCTCATGAGCATGGCAGTAAAATGAAGCTGTATCTGAAGATAAGATGCTGTTATGGCTCATGAAATTAGCATCCAAAACTAATAAGTTTTCACTGTTTGATTCGGCACTTATCTGCTCAACCATAAACATCAGCTTGATTGGTCCTCTGGACATATCCATTTCAAACGGGGCAAGTTCTCTAGTGTAGGTCTTGCATGCCCAGATACGGTCAAATGTTCTGAACACAACAAACAGTCGAGGCATTTTGAATAGTTAATAAACTCACAACTCTGTATCAAATTATTACGTCGCTGCAATTTAAACCATTGCGTGTAAAACCTAGCTGCATGAGTCTTTACTTTAAAATTGTATTTGAGTACTAAAGAATTCCAGTTCTGTAAGTTTTCTTGCTTTTACGTCATTTCTCTCATCTAGACCGTGATTAGAGTCTTAAAATTTCTCTTTGATGTAAGAAAAGTAATTCGACAAGTTCAGTTTTCATGGTAACAAAATATCTCTGGTACAAATTTCTGTTATCAGAATACACCCGTAACATTCAATCAATCAATTAAAATTAACTAGCACTTGTCGTTGCTCATTATTGTGTGAGTAGTATGTAACAATAACTAATATTTTATAAACAGTGTGCAGAGTGTACATAACAATATAATTGAATTTATTAATTGATCACTTATGCTAACTATGATTCAAATTTGTGAATTATTTAATTGTTAATGAAATTTATAAATACACACAACTAAAAATATTAACAATCCTTCAAACATATAAGTGAGTCTATGAGAACAAGCAAGAGTCACATTAACCACAATGAGAACAATTTAAACAGGAACATATGAATATATCCTATCATGACGTATGATGAGTCCTAGGATGTCTTAAAATAACGTATAAGTTTATTTTCGTTCCAAAATGCGGTCATGACTTCACCGACTTTAAAATATATAGAATTAGTAGCCTTCTGGCCTTCGTACACACGGTACTGAGTACTCAAATAAGAAATATATCGTCATAATTAAATTTTAAAATAGTCCAAGTGTGACGTGTAAAATAGTATCTTTATTATTAATTTAATAATTATTAACAATTTTTTAAGTATAAGTGAGATAAATCACTCCACAACTACTTGAATTTGAATATGTAAGTTAATGTAACAAAACAAGTGACAAGTTAAGCGAGAATCACACACTGAATCATTTAATGAATGCATATAACACAACAGTACTCGACTGTGTTTTACTCTATCGATATCGTAAGATGTGTGGACACTTACTGTAACTGTTTTCTTCTTACATGCATCTTAAAATAAGTTTAATTTCGGTCAAAAATGCGGCCATGACATTATAATGATTATTGACATGACTTCACCGACTTAAAAAAAAATTATCCCTCCTCCTCCTACAGTCTACTTTCCATTTAGGCGAGACACTACTGTCGATGTTCCTTAAAATGTTTCTAAAGTATCAAATATAGTATATCGAGATCAAATTCACCATCAAATATTGTACACAGCTATAAATGGCATTTATAATACTTTAAAAAATGTATTATATTATAATATGTAGCACGCAACCGATCACAACGGTTGTCCTATCATCGACTATTTTTGTAACTGCCGAAGGTAGATAACTCTAAACTACTCTGGCTCAAAAGTCAAGTAGGTGGCTCGGTGAGACATAAATTCCACTCAATTGAGTAGTTTGGAATTATTCCGTTTTTCTAGCTCTTTGCTTATCTTAATGTGAGGTCGCCGGCCCACCGTCGACCTTAACGATATTGGAAAGGAGACGGGTTTTATTTTCGCAATCCAGGAAACGACACGACAGTTGTAGACCATAATTCTTTTTGGTACAACCAAGTTCAACTTCTACGTGTTCTGTCGTAAACTGGAATGTTTCATTCACAGGGTCTCACAAAGATAATCTCGTGCAGGCGTTGTCCATTATAATTATAGTGTTCGTTCTGTTTAACAGTTTCAGTCTGGAATATCTTCATTGCACTCCGGACATGTCCATAGGTGATCCGATCTCCTTCGCAATATCTCCAACAGCGTCCAGCGACTGACCGTACCAGTTCTAGTTTGATTGATGAAGACTACTCGTATACCTGTTGTACCGTTCTTTTCTTGCCACACCAATCTTCAAACCCAGTTCTCGCAGTCTAGTAGTTGACGTGGATTGGTTTAGATGAAGGTCTTCTCTGCGACCACGCTCTATGAGGGCGTTCACGATGTCAGCTCTGTCCATTGGCTGGCCCTCTGATATAGCGGTAGAATACAGTCGATGTGTTTTTATACCAGTGGTCCTAAATTTTCACAACAGAGATGAAGTGTCTACGGGGAATGTTGGGAGTAACGAGAAGAGACCGGTTTGAAAATAAAGACATGGGGAAAAAGGGGGTACAACATCAGTACTGAACATCATCAAAAAACAACAAAAGCAGATTACTAACGGACAGTGTACCTCAAAGAGCAATGTTCCCTCGACACAATGGATACAAAACAAAAGGCCGGCCTCGCAAAATGTGGACATCAGAGATAACAGAGGGACGAAAAACACTGTTTATAAAGGCACAAAAGTCAGTTCTATAAATCCGTATTATCTTGACTCTGTGAGGCAAAACGGGATTAGAGTGAAGAATGCCCCAAAAAATTGATGAACTCCATCCCTTCCATGAAATCATTCATTTTTCTCGATAGAAGTTTAAAATAATAAAAGTAAGAATTATAGAGGTAGCAATATATCATTTTTAATGAACTGTCTACTATTGGTTATTGAACTGACGTCATTGTACTCTCGGCAGTGCCTGTCGTGCTATGATACAGAAGGCAGCCGCATCAGGCGGAACCGTAAGGGGGCATAAGCGAAATCAACATCACAAATGAAGGTTATTTTAAAGAAAAAACATTTAAGGGGTGGCATTTCGAAGACTTGCATCATACTGAGAAAATATACCGTACGGCCATCGGTCTTCCCAGCAGTTGTCGAAGAGTACGCATACTGATAATATTGGTGGATCGCTGGTTAAACACACCTTCTACCTGTCCTTCGTGCATTCAGTTCTACTTGTACCACGGGTAACTCCTAAACCGCTGGATCGATTCATCATCTATTTGTGTCTTCATCCAATAGCAGTGGGAAGAACATTCCCATCATCCATCTTCAACTCTCCGACAATCAATGCTGTTGATGCAAGTCTGTCTGCTCTAGCATTTTACTCTTTATTAACGGCAAGGGTGACTCCCCTCTTCTTCCTTAGTGATCCAGCAGAAATTAACTCTTGCCCTTCGACCCAATTCTTTGTGCATGGCGTTCACATATATTGTTTTGGTGGGGAAGGAGGAGAGAAATGCATTTTAAAATTTAGTTAGTATTTTTTAGAGGGAAAAAGATCGATTTCGAGTTTCTATGCTAGAATTATAAAATTTTCTTTTTAAACGTTTAAAAAATAGCAAAATTTAAAAAGTGTATCACATATTTCCAACTATCATGTCAAATAAAATGAATTTTTTGATTTCCAGGGGAATTTTTTTTCATGGTTTGGGCCCAATCTGATATAACAATAAAAGTTCCCTTTTTGGTTGAAAGGGGGTGCCCGGTTAAAGAGGCTTTTTAATCTACTAAACAAACAAACAATGAAAGTGCTAATAAGACGAAAAATAATGAATCTTTTCAAAAGTTAACAAAGTTCCCTTTCCCCTTTTTGTTGTCTTAAAGTAGTTCTTATCCTATTTCCACTATTGTTGTCTTAAAGTAGTTCTTATCATATTTCACTTTTGTTGTCTTAAAGTAGTTCTTATATATGATAAGCAAATGTAAAAATACTTGATAATAAAGATTTTAAACAACAAACGATAAAAAAAACTAGTCATAACAGAGATGAATGTCTATGGAATGCTGGGTGTAAAAAGAAGAGACTGGTTGAGAAATGAAGACATCAGGAAAAAAAGTGGGTACAACATCAGTACTAGACTTCATCAAGAAACAACAAATTAAATTTCTGCACGAGCAGATTACCATCAGACAGTGCACCCCAAAGAGCAATACTGCTCCTTGATACAATGGGTACAAAGCAAAAAGGCCGGCCAAAAGATGGACCCCAGAGATAACAGAGGCGACGAAAGAGACTATCTACGAAGGCATACTGACCGTTTTAGAAATCTCTTCCTGACCTGACGCTTGAGGCATACAGGATTCGAGAAAGAAGAAGAAGAGAAAGAAGATTTCTAAATCCATGCTTTCATTTTAAATGTTGGGGTTTGTTAATACGACAGACTTCCAAAACTTATCTAAAAAATAACATTTTCATGTCAAATAGTTTGTTTAGTAGGGATTAAAGCCTCTTTAAGCCGAGGCACGCCCCTTTCAACCTAAGGCGAACCTTTTATTGGTTATATCAGAGCGTGTAGGCCAACAAACATGAAAAATAGAATAGCTCCTTTCGGAGAATCAGGATAAACCAATCCTATAATTATATATAGTGGACCTAGAGTAGTTGATAGTAGCTCGGCCTGCTAGCTGTGAGACGCCTCATAGCTCAGGTTCGAACCTACTGTCCGGCATTTGTTCGAGTCCCCTGGTCTTACTCAGGACGATAACGTGAGTACCTCTGAAGTCGGAGAAAATCTGCCTGTATGGCGAGGGAATACTAATTACGAGTACATTGAGCACACGGCTGCCAGTGTAAAGTAATTTACAATGTGCACGCTGCTGCCATTGTAAGAAATTGGAAAAACGGATTTTCAAAAATCAGTTTCAGAGATGAAACTTCGTCTCAGTTGAAAGCGGACGAAAGAAAAAAAAAAAAAAAAACGTCATGGGTGAAGGGAAAATCATATGCAGATGAGCTGGCTGGACTGGCCCGCATTTATGGCAGGGAAAATTATGGACATCACAAATGTATTCTTTGAAAACTGAATTAGAGACATTAATTGAAATGATGTTTAACTGTGGACAAGCAATAGATTCTGTCTGTGGGGCAGAGAGAGAGAGAAGATGTACCAAATAATGCCTCTCATGAAACATAAGTGTTGAAACACTGGTATGGTTGCATTGAGGTGGGGAGGAAGGGAGAGGTGGGAAGGGGAGAGGGGGGTAGTGTATATGGGTTTGTTCAATGTGGGAAGATGTCAATTTGAAGATCTGAACTGAACTGAATAAGTCTTCAGTTTTGAAGTTAATCACGCCTGAGTGGTTACGGGGCCCAAATTTGGGGTGTAAAGAATAGAACCACTGTTACCTGCCACGCATGTCGTAAGAGGCGACTAAGGAGGTTTGGCTGAAATCGGATGCACATGTCCTAAACGTGTAGAAGTCTATGCGTTTATGGGCCTACCAAACCAATGTACACGTTCTTGACAAAGATCAAACATATCACAAAGAGTGATTAAAATTGGTCGTAAAGAACGAACGCGAAGAAGAAGAAGTTAATCTATATCTAGATCCTCTTCATGTTCCACTTGACACGTGCGACTTCCACAAAAGATTTCTATTGTTGCCGTTCTGCCACCTTTCTATTAACTGTTTACTACATCAGGCCACAATCTTTCAACTCTCTTTTCATGATTATTTTTCCTGTTTCCTTTGAACATCCAGACTTTCCTTTCACATCTGCTGTACATCAGAGAGTTGTCCTAGCCAATACTACTACTAGCATTTGATATATAAGCCCAATCCACCTCCAACTTCATCTTTTAATTAGTTATTAGTTACATAGGGTCTCCAATGATGCACAGTTTATTCGTTTTAAAAGTTCTTCATTTACTATTGTACTTGGCCAAACAATTCGCAGGATTATTTTTAAACATTTATCATGGAATGTCTGCAGCTTGTGTATGATGTCGTGGGTCATTTTCCAGCAGTCACTACTGTATAATAGCACTGTTCAGGACTTCTATATTGGAGATGTGATCTTGCCATCGGATGTTGTATATTCATCTGAGACAGCGCATGTGGAAGGTGTTGAGGAGATGTTCTTGTCTAGCATATGTGGTCCATGTCTCACTACCATACAGCAGAGTGCTGAGAACACAAGCTTTATATACTTGTGTCTTGGTGTTTCTTGTGAGTGTCCTGTTTTCCCATACACGCTTTGCTAATTTAAACATAGCAGTGGAAGCCTTCCCAATGCGACCACTAATTTCATCATCGAGGGAGAGGTTGCTGCTGATGACAGAGACAAGGTATGTAAAGGTGTTGACTACTTCAAGCGTGTGACTACCAATGTTGATAGATGGGGCTCTGCTAATATCCTGGAACATTATATTTGTTTTCTTCAGGCTGATGGTCAAGCCGAATTCATTTCATGCTGCAGCAAATCTGTCCATGAGGTGTTGTAGCCCTTCTTCTGTGTGTGATGCTAATTAAAGAACATAAAATCAAGTTAAAGAGAGTCGACTATTAAGGAACATAAAATCAAGGAAAAGTAAATATTTCGGACATATCAAACGACACGAGTGTCTAGAGAAGATAATTTTGGAGTGAATGTTCCCCGGAAGAAGAGTGAGAGGAAAACCTAGAAGACGATGTGTGCAAGATGTTATTAACGATCTGAGAATTACTGCTGTTGACGCCTGACGGTCAACTTGCACAAAACAGAGTTTTTTCAGGACTGCCGTTATGTGGAGCAAAGTTCCGAAATGTACAAGATACTTGATAATAAAGATTTCTAAAACCATTCTTTCATTTGAAATGTTGAGTCTGTTAATACGACAGACTTCCAAAACTTATCTAAAAATAATAACATTTTCATGTCAAATATTGAAATGCAACCACTGTGCAAGAAATTTACAATGTTAGAATCTGTAGCTGTGAGCGTTTTGTATATAGTTTTCAAATTAATCTATTAAATATAAAATCAAAATCGTTATTTATTATTCATTTTTTTACAGAATTCCAAACCTTTGTGAAAGTGCAAAAATTGTAGTTCATTTGTATTGTATTAAAATAATTTGAATATAACTATTTACGGTTTAAAATTAAAGTTGTCTCCCCTTTGTCACATATGATTTGTTTAAAATTAAGGATTTCCTCCCTTGTGTACCATTGTAAATAATTTTTTTTAATGACAACTTTAGTGCATTAAAAGAAAAACTCTCCGTGCATATAGGCGTGTACATTATATGTTCAAGACAACTAAAAATATTGCACTATCTGCCGTGTTGCAGCTGCAAAAAATTAAATACTACTTTTTTTTTTTCTTTCGTCCGCTTTCAACTCAGACGAAGTTTCATCTTCTGAGAACGTGATTTTACGTGAAAATCCGTTTCAATTTCTTACATGGCAGCCGTGTGCTCAATGTACTCGTAATTAGTATTCCCTGCCATACAGGCAGATTTTCTCCGACTTCAGAGGTACTCACGTTATCGTCCTGAGTAAGACCAGGGGACTCGAACAAATGCCGGATAGTGGTTTCGAACCCGAGCTATGAGGCGTCTCACAGCTAACAGGCCGAGCTACTATCAACTACTCTAGGCAGTCCCCCGAAATACTACTAAAATCACGTTACAAAGGATGAAAGTTTCTGAAATTTTATTTTTCGAGCAATAAAGGGACGTAATCTATGGAAGAATAGTTTTGAGTCGTAGAAACAAGAGTGATGTGCACTTCTGCAGCACATGCACAGTGTTACCATCAAGTTTACCTCTGCCATCTCTCTCACTTCAGTAAACTTCCTTGACATCACTGTCTCCATCGGTGTCTCATCTCTCCTTACCACTGTTTACTATAAGTCCACTGACTCTCATAACTACCTTCTATATACATCATCACACCCCTTGGCTTGTCGCAACTCTCTACCCTTCTCTCAGCTACTTCGTCTCCGACGCCTGTGTCATGACGACGATGATTTTCGTCACCGTGCTAACGAGATGCTCGACTTCTTTCGACGCCGTCTTTACCCTGAGGAGGTTCTCATCAACGCTCTTCGGCGTGTCCTACCTATCTCTCGTCACACCGCTCTCTCCCCTTCTACCCGTCCCCCCTTGTGACCGTACCAAATTGGTGCTCACCTTTCATCCCCACAACGACCCTGCTGTCCGTATCCTTCTCCGTGAGCTGCGGATCTTCCGGGAAGACCCAGCTTCCTCGCGGATCTTTCTCTCTCCTCCCCTGGTGGCCTTCCGGAGGGACAAGAACCTACGCGACCTTCTGGTACGCAGTAGGCTCCGCCCTCTGGGGACACGTGGGGACTGTCACGTGCTCTAGGTCCCGTTGCTACACCTGTCCTTACGTCTTCCAGGCCACTACTATCTCCTTCCCTAACACTTCCTTTACTATCCGACAAGGCTTCACTTGTGTCTCCCGCAATCTTATTTATGCTATTCTCTGCAAGCGCTGTGGGATGGCATATATAGGTGAGACAGGCTTGCGCCTTGGTGACCGCTTCGCTGAGCACCTCCGGGATATCTCTAACAGTGCACCCACCCCGGTAGCTGTCCATTTCAATGGCCCCTGTCACCACGGCAGGTTAGATGTCTCTATCACCGGTCTTGTGTCGTGCTCCTCCGATGACCGCAGCAGGTTATCATTGGAATGTCGGTTGATTGACCGTTTGGGTGTAGTGTCACCCAAAGGTATCAATGTACGACTTCAGCACGCGTAGTGTCTATGCCCACTGGTCTTTCTTCTTCTTATTTCATTCTCTCTATTTCATCTATCCCCTCCACAAACCCATTGACTCACTACCATTTCCTCTTCTGTCTGTCCACTCTCCAGCCACCTCCCTGTTCTTATTTATATCTACGCAGTATCACATGACACTATCATCCCTATTCATCGTCAGAATTCGGCTCACACTCTAGGGTGTCATTTTTGACACTTCTCTTCCCTCTGTTCCAGCCATACGACATTGGATTCTGCCTGTGTTCGTTTCCGGGACACACAGGATGCATATTAGCCAAGTAGGGCTCGAGTCGTTCTTGGTGAACGGTGGTCGAGACATTCCTAGTTTAGTCACTGGGACCCGTTCTAGTGTCATGTTCTATCCCATTTTCTTCTACATACTTATCTTCTGCACGTTATCGTCTGGTATACATATCTGTGGGACACTTACAGTGTAATACTGTTGACAACCCCCACCCCGGAACATTGGAGTACATACCCGCCTTTGTTATCAGAGAGTATGCAATCCATATTAGCCGAATAGGGCTCATGTTGTATGGGGGTGTACGTGTTTACACATCAGTATGCTATGTCGGTCATTAACGCTATTATCTCACGTTTCTTCCACCTACCTCTCCTGCTCTTCCCACGTGGGGTCTTTGTTCCCACCTGTACAAACAATATCTTACGTAACCTGCCACTGACCCTTTCCGATTGACCAGCCAATCAGTAACCTAATAGTCTTCCTATTTCTGTCCTTCTATCATTCACGAGATGCTGACCAAGAGCCACGCAGGTACGTATGCCAGTATCTCTTGATTCAGATCATTTATTAGTATCATGTTTTAGTTAATTTAGTTTTTGTGTTCTTGATAAAGGTCTTAAGCACCGAAACGTTGAGTGTGGTTTTTTCATATCTTATAATTAATTTTTCCTTCTTATGTAATACTGTACATACCAGTCTTTGCTCTATCGCCTATTTCCTCAGTATTACCGCAGCCACCCTAACGATTTCTCCAGATCTGATCTGATCCAGTCTGACTACCTCAGATTTGTTGATTTTCGTACATTGCAACAGGAGTGAGGAATTTTTTTTTAAAAAACACTACAT
The DNA here is from genome assembly GCA_020796225.1 of Arion vulgaris. Lineage (NCBI taxonomy): Eukaryota > Metazoa > Mollusca > Gastropoda > Stylommatophora > Arionidae > Arion > Arion vulgaris. The sequence goes on along the minus strand of CM036754.1, from coordinate 86,284,094 downwards.
ATGGACGACAACATACGGAGACATTCAAACGTTGCTAATGAAAATCTGGGAATAAAAACGAATAACGAAATAAATGTAACACAAAAAAACACATAAAAACTAGAAGTAGAAAAGAAGAGAAACAATAAAAATCAAGTAAATATATAGCTTATAGACATGCAACATATAGATTACAAGGCATGAGAAGAGAAAGTACTAAGAAGCATAGGAATATAATGCGTTGAGTCCATGTGGTCGCAAGGTACCATACAACGAAATAAACTGATTCTCCAGAGCAAATCGACTACAATCATCCGAGGAACATGCTCCGATGGTGTGACCTGACATCGTGAGCTCCTAAATGGCCAGTCCACGCCCATCACGGCGCTGGAAACAATCACAGACCTCCAACCAATAACAGACCGCAGAGACAAAAAGTTACACAACTGACGGAGAAACTCAAGCGACTCAACATCCACCCAATGTATGACAGAATGAAAGGATTATGAAGGGGCAGGCTAAAGAGAACCAGCTTCCCAACGCACTGATTCAAGACCACTTGGTCCTAGCAAACTGCAAAGCCAAACTTATATCGGCAACCGATAAGAGTCGCCGTGGAGACCAAGATGCCAGAACTAAGAGAATCAACTCCAGTCATACAAAAAAGGGGTACCAAGCGAACTGCGAAAGGAGAGCGGTTACAGAAGAATTCATAGCGACAGAGTACCCTGAGAGTGCGTGGACACATGTGTACACAGACAGATCGGCAAAGAACGCGATTAGCAATGGAGGAGGATGAATAGTGCTTATTCTCAAAGAAAGTGAGGATCATGAAGGCGATAGCCATAGGAAAGTATTTAAACAACTACCGTCAGAGACGAAGTGTAACAGTATTACTGTTCCTGGGGATAAATTCCTGAATATATTGTAGTTGTTTGTTCCTTTTTTTATTCCCTTGTGTCTATTTTGTTGTGATGACAGTTGATGACAGCTCATCAGTTGTCACGAAGATTACCTGAGTGGTGAACGAACTCAGGGTATTGGATATTTTTGAGCGGGCAGTGAGATTTGAGATTGAGTCTGGGACTGGACAACGAGTTGTACTGTTTTGGCAATCTAGGTGATGATATATTCTACAAGACTGAAATCGTCGTGAGTCCCTGTCGTTTGATTAGACAACGTAGTTGGTACTGTTTTGGCATCAGTGTGATATTTTTTCTACTGTGTTTGCATCTGTGTGATGTATTATATTTTACAAGACTGAAAAAACGTCGTGAGTCACTGTCTGTTGATTAGATAACGTCATTTCTACTGTGTTTGCATCTGTGTGATGTATTATATTCTACATGCCTACGAAGAACGTCGTGAGTTACTATCTTTTTGGTTAGACATTTCTACTGTGTTTGCATCTGTGTAATGTATTATATTCTACAAGTCTGAAAACGTCGTGTGTTACTGTCTTTTTGGTTAGACAACGTCGTATCTCCTGTTTTGGCATCTAGGATAATGTTATATATTCTACAAGACTGAATTCGTCGTGAGTCACTGTCTTATGTCGTCAGCGTGATTGTTGTACTGTTTAGGTCACGGTGTGATCCTAAAGTTATGCAAGACTGGTATTTGTTGTTGTGAGGCTCTTTGTGCTACGAAGGACAAGGAATACGGACCAGGAGATTAGCTTAAGGTAATATTATTAACTGCTAAATTTGACTTTTCAATAAGTTTGATTTATGTGAGATGTGATTTATTATTATTGTATTATGCTGCATTATGTTTATGAATAATGATTATGTAAATTTCAATGTAAAATAGATGCCTTATAATTACTGTTCTTGAATCGTGACGTTGGTGTTAGTTATTTGTGTAGTTGGTAATTAGAGTGTGTATTGATTTATGTGAGTGGAGTTACTATTAGGTGTGTTCGTTTGTTGAAGCAGGCATCAGGGGTGTTCGTTTCTGTTGTACCAGCTTGGAACGAGGCAGGTATCACTGTATAACGACGATCAGAAAATACTGGTACAGAAGCACTAATAATAGCGCTGAAATGATCCTAGAGAGAAGCAGCGACTCATGTAACAGTGATATTCACTGACGCACTGTCGGCCATCACGGCACTAAAAAGCTCAGCCAGAACAGAGCTAAACAAGCTTAAAACGATCCTCAGAGTATTAACAAACTCATTGAAACGCAGTCATACAGTGGATACCATCACACTGCAATATAAGCGAAACGAAGAGGCAGGAGGCGACTGCCGCAGACTGATTACGAAATCAGCTACGAGGAGGTTAAAACAACCATTGGATGGCGATATAGAGAAAAGTGGTCGCAAGACCACCTCAACACAGCGCCAAAGATGGGTACTATTCTGTCGAGCAATACCCTCAACACAGCGTAGAGATGGTACATGGCCCGACCACCTCAACACAGCACCAAAGATGGGTACATGGTCTGTCCTCTAGCAAGATCACCCTCAACACAGCGTCAAAGATGGGTACTATGGTCTGTCCCGTAGCAAGACCACCCTCAACACAGCGTCAAAGATGGGTACTATGGTCTGTCCCGTAGCAAGACCACCCTCAACACAGCGTCAAAGATGGGTACTATGGTCTGTCCTAGCAAGATCACCTCACACAGCGCCAAGATGGACATGGTCTGTCCCGTAACAAGACCACCCTCAACACAGCGCCAAAGATGGGTACTATGGTCTGTCCTGTAGCAAGACCACCCTCAACACAGCACCAAAGATGGGTACTATGGTCTGTCCCGTAGCAAGACCACCCTCAACACAGCGTCAAAGATGGGTACTATGGTCTGTCCCGTAGCAAGACCACCCTCAACACAGCGTCAAAGATGGGTACTATGGTCTGTCCCGTAGCAAGACCACCCTCAACACAGCGTCAAAGATGGGTACTATGGTCTGTCCGAGCAAGACCACCCTCAACACAGCGTCAAAGATGGGTACTATGGTCTGTCCTGTAGCAAGATCACCCTCAACACAGCGCCAAAGATGGAAACTATGGTCTGTCCCGTAACAAGATCACCCTCAACACAGCGCCAAAGATGGGTACTATGGTCTGTCCTGTAGCAAGACCACCCTCAACACAGCGCCAAAGATGGGTACTATGGTCTGTCCTGTAGCAAGACCACCCTCAACACAGCGCCAAAGATGGGTACTATGGTCTGTCCTGTAGCAAGACCACCCTCAACACAGCGCCAAAGATGGGTACTATGGTCTGTCCCGTAGCAAGACCACCCTCAACACAGCGCCAAAGATGGGTACTATGGTCTGTCCCGTAGCAAGACCACCCTCAACACAGCGCCAAAGATGGGTACTATGGTCTGTCCTGTAGCAAGACCACCCTCAACACAGCGCCAAAGATGGAAACTATGGTCTGTCCCGTAACAAGACCACCCTCAACACAGCGCCAAAGATGGGTACTATGGTCTGTCCCGTAGCAAGACCACCCTCAACACAGCGCCAAAGATGGGTACTATGGTCTGTCCTGTAGCGAACAAGTTGTTATATTCCTCCGCGGTACCGTCTATAACAGACTATGGGCTCAATCTACAACAAATTTAAAATTGCACAACTAGCCTGTGTCACTGCGAGAAGGCGGACATGACGGCAGAGCATCTACTGCAAGACTGCCAACTGCTGGCAAGCCTGAGAAACGAGACCTGGTCGGAAAATGCAGAGTTTAATTAAAAGCTCAACGGAGGGACGGTCCCTAAAAACAACAGCAGAATTTATGGGGAAATCTAGTACATCAGTCTAAGCGGTGATCGCGAGAGAGAGATGGGAAAACCACAATTATCGAAATAGGGGGAAGACTGCAGTATATTTGTTGTGTATGTTCATTTCCCGTTCCTACCTCTTTTAGCATATAATATATGTTCTTTTGTTTGTATTTCTATTACTATGCCTTCCCTACAGTGCGTGTTGAATTTTCTTCGTTTTTTTTTTTTTTTTCGTCCGCTTTCAACTCAGACGAAGTTTCATCTCTGAACTGATTTTTGCGTGAAAATCCGTTTTTCCAATTTCTTACAATGGCAGCAGCGTGCGCATTATAAATTACTTTACACTGGCAGCCGTGTGCTCAATGTACTCGTAATTAGTATTCCCTCGCCATACAGGCAGATTTTCTCCGACTTCAGAGGTACTCACGTTATCGTCCTGAGTAAGACCAGGGACTCGAACAAATGCCGGACAGTAGGTTCGAACCCGAGCTATGAGGCGTCTCACAGCTAGCAGGCCGAGCTACTATCAACTACTCTAGGCAGTCCCCCTTCGGTCTTATATCTCGGTTTCCTTTAGCCTCCTGCCGACTGATTTGCGTCTGACTGCCATTAGTTATGCTATGGTTACTTTTAAAAAACTCGTTTCTGTTCTCATCGCAATTTCTCTTTACGTGTCAGCGACTTAGGGTTATTCCCAAAGGCTTTGTTTCTAACTTTCACCCCTCGGCAGGCTTGTTATACCCCAGGGAGCAGCGAATGTTACAGAAGCTAGAAACCAAATGTGCGCTACAACGTATGCGTTGTATTGCTGCTAATCATTCTCATCTTCTTACTGACTTGGACTCCTCACAGTCCCTACTTCTACAGCGTCTACAATTTCTCACTTTTAGCATATGCTCCTTTCTCCTTATTCGTTTCATTATCCATGTTCTTAACAGACAACTGCATGAATTTATGTGTACCCATCACCAACAAAAACTTAACCTTCTTCGCCCTGTACCTTCTACCACTCCTTCCAATTGTCCACTACGATCTTCTCCTCCCACACAGGTGGTTTGCATACCTCCAGACCTTCCCTTATCGGACAGCGAGAGATGTGTTTTAAGTAAGGGTCTCAAGTTTGTTCCTCTCCGACCCACCATTGACCTACTCTACTCTTCAAGATGTGCACCGTTTTCACCGTGGTTTACGGCTGAAATTTCATTTTCGGAACCAGGTTGACATTGACCAATGTCATAACACGAGTATGTTCGCTAAATATTCTACTCGCAAACATGATTGGACACCCAACCCTGGTGTCTCCAACGCTCTTGATATCTACATCAAGAATACTTTACACGATATTGGACTGCTCCACCCCAAACGCCTAGGGCATTCTAACATGTCTCCGTCCGAGTTTCGTGCTCTATCACACCTCCGTCGACGTGTTGACATTGTTATCAAACCCGCCGATAAAGGCGGTGCAATAGTGGTATAGAGCAAAGAACTATACCTTCAGGAAGGCCGCAACCAATTACTTGACACTCAGTTCTATTAAACTAGTTCTTCTGATGTCACACTATCTAACAATAGTAAAGTCCGTACAGTAATTAAGAACTTAATTGCCTCTAACGACCTTCCTACCGGCGCATCATCACTTTGTGTCATTGATAGCTGTTTAGGCAAACCCGCATTTTATATGCTCCCCAAAATTCATAAACTGAACAATCCGGGAAGGCCCATCGTTTCTGCTTGCTCTTGTCCTAGGAACATATCTCCGAATTTCTTGATAGTATCTTCAATCCTATAGTCACCACACTACCTTCATTCTTGAAAGATACGAACCACACCTTGTCTGTTTTTCGTCTATTGAGTTGTTGCCTGGCAGGACTTACCGTCTCTTCCTCCTTGATGTGTGCTCATTGTACACCTCCATACCTCATTTCGACGGACTTCAAGCTCTCCAGTTCTTTCTCGACAGGAGAACTAATCCCCTTGTCTCCACCTCGGCTCTCCTTCGTCTTGCAGAACTAGTTCTCACTCTCAACTCCTTTCAGTTCAATGACCAGTTCTTTGAGCAGATCAGTGAGGTCGCTATGGGTACTAAAATGGGACCCAGTTATGCTTGTCTATTCATGCGTCATCTTGAACACCTAGTATGGAATTCCTATGATGGCCCTCTTCCGTCTGTGTATCATAGATACATTGATGATTGTATTGGCATTACCGATATGCCTGAAGCCGATTTGTCACGCTTCATTAATTTCATTGTCTTCAATCCGGCTATTCGGTTTACATCTCACATCTCTACCTCTTGTGTCAACTTTCTTGACATCACTATCACTATCATCCTATCCACCATCACTACATCAGTATACTACAAGCCTACTGATGCACATGGTTTTCTTCTTTATACCTCTTTCCATTCCCAGGCTTGTCGTGACTCTTTACCATTCTCTCAACTCTTGCGCCTTCGTCGCCTCTGTCGCGAGGACGATGATTTTCTCGATAGAGCTCACGAGATGTTTGATTTCTTTCGTAAGCGCTTATACCCGGATAAGGTGCTTGCATCTGCTATGCGGCGCGTTCAGCAAATTTCTCGCCAGGAGGCTCTCTAACCAGCATAGAACTTCAATTCTGACAGGGTGAAACTTGTCTTAACTTTCCACCCTCATAGTTCCCTTGTGTAGAAAGTCTTATTCCGTCATCTCTCCATTCTTCAGTCTGATCCTGGGACACGTTCAATCTTCCAACACTATCCTTTGGTGGCGTACAGACGGACAGAAGTCTTAAGGATATGTTGGTTCAAAGTCGCCTCAAGCCTAATATCCAGTCATTTTGGCACCATCCAGTGTGGCCGTCTGCGCTGCAACACGTGTGCTTATGTAATCAGACCCGCACTGGGTCTTTTCCAAAGCCACGTTCGTTATTGAAGACAGTTTCACGTGCGAGTCCGTAATATTATCTATGCCATTATCTGCAAGCGGTGCAACAAGGCCTATATTTGGGAAACCGGCAGGAGACTCAGTGACCGATTCGCCCAACACTTGTGCGATATACGCCAATGCTCTGTGACCCTGTAGCTACCCATTTCAATGATACTGGCCATTCAGGAGCTTGCGATGTCAGGTCACAGCCATCCGATCATGTTCCTCTGATGATCGTAGTCGATTTGCTCTGGAGAACCGTTTTATTTCGTTATATGGTACCTTGCGGCCTCTTGGACTCAACGCATTACATTCCTATGATTCTTAGTACTTTCTCATCTCATGCCTTGTAATCTATATGTGTATTTCTTCTTCTCTTCACCCTTCGCCCCTAGGAAGCATAGTCCCAACCAAGGCCTTCCAAGCCCGCCTATCCAAGGCCATCCTTTCCAGATCTCGCCACTCTCTCCCCGTCCTCTTGCATTCCATCTCTAACTCCCGTCTCCAGGTGTTTCTGGGTCTTCCCTTACTTCTATTGCCCTGGGGGTTCCATCGGAGAGCCTGTCTCACGATGCTGTCAAGGGTTTCCTCAGTGTGTGTCCTATCCATCTCCACCTTCTGCTCATTATCTCTTGTTCCACCTGCCGTTGTCTGCCTATCCACAGTTCTCTGTTTGTGGTCCTGTCGTACCATCTCAGATGGAGTATCCTGCGTAGACATCTATTGATGAATGTCTGCAACTTTTTGGTGTTCACCTTAGTTGTTCTCAATGTCTCTGCTCCATACAGAAGGACAGACTTGACATTTGAGTTAAATATCATTATCTTAGTTTTATTCCTAATCATTCTTGAACTCCATATGTTCTTCAGAATGGCAAATGCTGATCTTGCCTTTTGTATTCTAACCTTAACATCTTCATCTGTGCCACCTTGAATGTTGACGACACTTCCCAGATATGTAAATGTCCACCTCTTTTAGTGGTGATCCTCTCAATAAGATTTGGTCTCTGGAACCAGCATTTAATCTCATGATCTTTGTTTTCTCCCCATGAATAGTCAGGCCTAGTTGCTGTGAGACTGTTTCTAGTTTTGTTATTTTCTCCTGCATCTGCTGATGGTTGTGAGAGAGGAGTGCTAGATCATCTGCAAATCCAGATCCTCCAATTGACTCATCATGGTCCATTGTATTCCATTTCTTCCCTGGCAGTTGTTGATCTCATTATCAGTCAATAGCCAGCAGGAAAAGGAAGGGCGATAAAAGGCAGCCCTGTCGCACACCAGTTTTTATTTCGAAGGCCTCTGTCAGTTTTCCTTCATGCAGTACTCTAGCCGTTGTCTCCTCATACATTTTCTTTATTAAATTGGTTAGCTGTCAGTTTTCTTTCATGCAGTACTCTAGCCGTAGTCTCCTCATACATTTTCTTTATTAGGTTGGTTAGCTGTCAGTTTTCTTTCATGCAGTACTCTAGCTGTAGTCTCCTCATACATTTCTTTATTAAATTGGTTAGTTTCTGGGGACGCCATAGTGTCGTAGAAGTTTCAGAGTGTTTCCTGTCGAGGCTATCGAATGCCTTTTCATAGTCCACAAAGTTTATGTAGAGGCATGAGTTCCACTCGATGCTCTGTTCCACTATGATACGTAGCGTCGATATTTGATCTGTGCAGGATCTGTTTTGCCTAAATCCTGCTTGTTCATCCCTTAGTACTGCATCTGTAGTTTCCTTGAGTCTCTCTAGGATGATTCGACTTAGTATTTTGTCTGGTACAGACAGGAGCATTATTCCTCTACAGTTCGAGCATTCTTGGATATCACCCTTTTTAGGTAGTTTGACTATATAGCCATCTCTCCAGTCTTTTGGTATTTCTTCCCTCTCCCAAATTTTTCCCAACAAGCCATGTAGCATGTCTGTTGAGATGTCAGAATTTGCTTTTATGGCCTCTGCAGGTATACCATCTGGGCCTGTAGCTTTACCATTTCGTAGTTGGAGAATGGCCTTTTTTATTTCCGCTTTGCTTGGCTTGCTACAGTCGATTGTTAGATCTTTTGCAGCTGGATCTATGTCCGGTTGGCCTAGTGGAACTGACCTATTTAAAAGGTCTTTGAAATGTTCTGCCCACTCTGCATCTGATCTTGAGCATTGCCGAGTAATCTTTCAGCCTTGTCCTTAATTGGTTTATTTATTTGTTGGTATTTCCCTGTCAATTTCCTTGTGTTATCGTGTAAATCTTTCAGGTTACCCTTAGCTGCTCCTCTTCTGCTTCTCTTGCCAGGTCATCTATATACTTTCTTTTATCTGCTTTTATACTTCTCTTCACCTACCTGTTGGCATCTGTGTATTTTTCTTGTGCTGCGGCCTTTGCTGATCTTGTTCTGCTATTACAGGGGTCAGCCTTTCTGCCTCTTCTCTCTGTTATCTTATCTAACGTTGACTCTGATAGCCATTCCTTGTGGTGGCATATCTTTTCTCCAAGGGTAGTTTCACATGTACTAGTCAGGCTTCTTTAAGCCAGTGGTCTTCAATACTTCCTTCATCAACTTCTAGGGCCTCGAATTTGTTGGAAACCGTGACACTAAATACATCCTTTCCCTTCTGCTCCTTCAGATGTCCCACATTGTATCTCACCCTGTTACCATGCGTGGTCGTCATGAATCTCTTGAGTTTCATTCGCACCTTTGCTATAACAAAGTGGTGATCAGAGGCCACATCTGCTCCTCTATATACTTTTACGTCGTACAGTGACCTTCTGAACTTCCCCGTTATGCAGATGTGGTCGATTTGGTTTTCTGTCCTGTGGTCTGGTGATATCTATGTAGCTGTGTGGATTCTTTTGTGCTGAAAAAGGCTACCTCCTATAATCAACTGGTTTGCTGCGCAAAGATCCACAAACATCTCTCCATTTTCATTTATTTTCCCTAGTCCGTGTTTGCCCATGGTTTCCTCGAAGCCCCAGTTGTCTCTGCCTATCTTTGCATTAAAGTCTCCTAGCAAAATAGTAAGATCCTTACCTTTAAATTTGCCTAATACACCCTGTAACTTATTGTAAAACTCTTCTTTTATTTGTTCTTTGCTGTCATTTGTTGGGGCGTAGCATTGGACTATGTTCAGTTTAATTTTTGCATTGGAGGTTTTGAAAGTTGCCAGGATCATTCTTGGTCCTAACGACTCCCATTCAATTAATGCCTTTTGTGCTTGTTTGACCAACATCAATGCTACTCTCTCCCGGCTACCATTCAATTAAAGACTTTTGTGCTTGTTTGGCCAACATCAATGCTACTCTCTCCCGGCTACCATTCAATTAATGACTTTTGTGCTTGTTTGACCAACATCAATGCTACTCTCTCCCGGCTACCATTCAATTAATGACTTTTGTGCTTGTTTGATCAACATCAATGCTACTTCCTCCATGTGTGGTGCGTCTTCCTCCTCTCTTCCTGAGTACAGTAATGATTCCCCCATTTTAAGTCTAGTGTGTCCTGCATTTGTCCATCTGGTTTCGCCCAGTCCCAGGATGGCCAGTCCATATGTCCTCATTTCCCGTGCCACCTGTGATGTCTTCCCAGTTTCGAACATCGTGCGGACATTCCAGGTGCCAATCCTGGAGATCTTCCGGGTTGAAAGAAGGTGAGTCGGCATCCCGATTTTCTTTCGAATTTCACCGGGTCGCTTCATGAGTCCCTCTCTTGGGTCCCTCTTCTTCCTCGGGTGGCGAGCTTTGAATTTTCTTGGTTGTGGTTTCTGTAGCTATCTGGTGTTTTTACGGTGTGGGGTAGCTAGCCCCACGGCCAACTTCCTCAGTCGCCTCTTACGACATGCATGGCAGGTGACAGTGGTTATATTCTTTACATCCCTAATTTGGGCCCCGGTAACCACTCGGGCGATATTTGTATTTGCTTCATATATATAATTTATATTTTCACTTGATTGTAGATTGTTTCTCTTCTTTTCCACTTCTAGTTTTGTGTTGCACTCATTTCGTTATTCGTTTTTATTCCCAGTTCATTAGATACATTTGCATGTTTCCGTTATCGTCCATTTGTAAGTGTTCTCTATAATTCGTCACTCCTGTTGTGTCGTTTGCTTGATAAAGGCCTTTTGGTCGAAACGTTGCTGTTTATTGTCACTGTTTCTGTATTTTGTAAAACTATAGTACTTTGTTTGTACGTCTTAAAACCACAATTCCTGTTTAATGGGGGTTGATTTTTATAATTGTTTGATATAACACTTAAGGTTTACTACAATTTTACAAGTCCATGGTTATTTATTCCATGTTGATAATTATTGATATTTCTGAGTGCTAATCTTAAATTGTAACATAATATAACCTCGATTTATTTAGAAAAGTTGTGTTGTTTTTAACAGGAATTTGTCTATATCTAACAATACTGGAATGTGAGGTCACGCAATAGTTGTAGTCTTATTTCCTAGAATATTTAATTAAGCTTATTTCCTAGAATATTTAATTAAGCTTATTTCCTAGAATATTTAATTAAGCTCTGCCTTATGTTATCGGATGCCCTGACAGAAACACACAAAAGCAACATAAGTTGAAATAAAAAGTATAAATATGCTTCATTGTGTATTATTAATATTATTAATGATGCCAAGACAAAAACAACGGAAATACTTCTCAAGGACCTCCTTTTCGCTGACGATGCTGCCTTAGTCGCCACAGTGAGACTACACTGCAATGTCTAATTAATAATTTGTCAAGGCATGCGACCTCTTTTCTCTGACAATAAGTGTCTCCAAAACAGTTGTATTATGTCAGGAGGTAAGACATCAAATATCACTTTAAATGGCAACCATCTAACACCAGTGCAAAAATTATGCTATCTTGGGTCCACGGTCACTGCCAGCCTTTCTCTTGATGAAGAAATCAACGCTCGTGTAGGGAGTGCGCTACTACATTCGGCATACTATCAAAGCGAGCGTGGGACAACAAAAATTGACATTGCAGACGAAAACTCAAATATATCGAGCCTGTGTAATTAGTTCTTTACTATATGGCTCAGAAACATGGACAGCCTACTCAAGACACGAGAGGAGACTAACATCTTTCACCTTCGATGTCTCCGCAAGATTATGAACATCAGGTGGTACGACAAGATAACCAACTCCTAGTACCAACTAAATTGTTCATCAGGCATGCTCAGCAGTAGACGACTAAGATGGTTGGGACATGTGAGAAGAAGGGAAACTTATCGCATACCAAAACAAATGTTGTTCTGTGAACTTTCGGAGGAAGAGGCACCAGGGCAGACCACTGCTCAGATATAAAGATGTCTGCAAAACCTCAATGAAAAACTTTCTATAGATCCCAGCACATGGGAGGACTAGCTGATGACAGAGTTGTGTGGAAAGCCAAATTACGGAAGGGCGCAGAGTCTTTTGAGAAGAGACTTATGTACGAGCTGAACAACAAGAGAAAAGCGAAAACTCAGAAGTTGTCACAGTAAAACACTTGCCTATTGACCGTCTGTAAAGATGAAAAGGGCCATATATATAAATGATGTCAAATTATAAAATATTCCTGGAGTAATAATAAATGCTGCCCATTGAGCTATCGCCGTCAGTCTTGGATATGCTTTAAGGTTGTGCAAAACAGGATGAGCACCATTGGATGGAGTAGAGTACTGGCCAGTTCTGGTTCATTGATGTTGACGTCTGTCATTTCATTCACTGAGTCTGGTCCTATCTCTTTGTCCAAAGTTGATTTTCAGCAGTTTACAGTGAGGTAATTGTTCTACGAGAGCCGCTGTAGCGTAGTTGTTAGTGAACTCGCTCCACAAGGCTGGTGGTCTGGGTTCAGCTCCGCAATGCGGTGGAATTTTTCCCGACCACGACGGCTCTCAGGTCGACCCAGCCTCAACTGGGCACCAGACACGCTCTGGGAAAGCAAAGGCGGCCGGCGTGTTGCTGACCACATCACCCATTGTGTGCCGACGGTCAATGAAAAATACAGGCCTAACACTGTATTGACCTATATACCACGAGGTATGAAAGGGTTCCTTTACTTTTACTAATTGTTCTACTGATACATATACAGTTGCTCTACTCATTATGGCCGTTAGGGAATTATTGTGTTATTGTATATGTCATGTCTGTCATCCAAGATGTCTAAGTTTCTTAGCTTCTGTTGTAGTTTTTTTGCTTGATAAAGGCCTTTTGGTCTAAATGTCGTGTATATTGTTTTTATTCTTTGTAAAACTACGGTACTTTGTTTTTAACGTCTTTCACATTGCTACATAGTTTTACTGCAGTCTTCCTTTATTGACATTGCTACATAGTTTTACTGCAGTCTTCCCTTATATTGACATTGCTACATAGTTTTACTGCAGTCTTCCCTTATATTGACATTGTTTTACTGCAGTCTTCCCTTCTATTGACATTGTTACATAGTTTTACTGCAGTCTTCCCTTCTATTGACATTGCTACATAGTTTTACTGCAGTCTTTCCTTATATTGACATTGCTACATAGTTTTACTGCAGTCTTCCCCTATATTGACATTGCTACATAGTTTTACTGCAGTCTTCCCTTATATTGACATTGTTACATAGTTTTACTGCAGTCTTCCCTTCTATTGACATTGTTACATAGTTTTACTGCAGTCTTCCCTTATATTGACATTGCTACATAGTTTACTGCAGTCTTCCCTTATATTGACATTGCTACATAGTTTTACTGCAGTTTTCCCCTTATATTGACATTGTACATAGTTTTACTGCAGTCTTCCTTATATTGACATTGTTACATAGTTTTACTGCAATCTTCCTTATATTGACATTGCTACATAGTTTTACTGCAGTCTTCCCTTATATTGACATTGCTACATAGTTTACTGCAGTCTTCCTTATATTGACATTGCTACATAGTTTTACTGCAATCTTCCCTTATATTGACATTGCTACATAGTTTTACTGCAGTCTTCCCTTATATTGACATTTGCTACATAGTTTACCAGTTTTCCCTTATATTGACTTACTGTTTTACTGCACCTTCCCTTATATGACATGCTACTAGTTTTACTGCAGTCTTCCATTCAATTGACATTGCTACATAGTTTTACTGCAGTCTTCCTTATGTGGATAATACTATTATAGCAAATGACCACATTGTTCTACAGCTCTAACAAGTTGCTACTGTTGATTATAACACTCAGAACCCAGGAATGTCCACGGCAGATGGTCACAAGCGCAGCATGCTACCAGCTTTGCTCTTGACAACCCCTTCCAGAGTGGTCAAGATTGTACATTGTATTACTATAACATTGTGCACAGCAGAGTCTGTACAACAGTCAGTGTGCACAACAGAGTCAGAGTGTGCACAACAGAGTCAGCTTACATAGGTGTCCTCAGTGCATGACTGGAACACACTTATGAAATGTTGACAAATTTCTTCTTCTTCTTTGCGTTCGTTCTTTCAACCAATTTTAATCACTCTTTGTGATATCTTTGATCTTTGCCAAGAACGTGTATACGTTGCACATTGGTTTGGTAGGCCCTAAACGCATAACTTCTACGTTTAGGACATGCATCCGATTTCAGCCAAACCTCCTCAGTCGCCTCTTACGACATGCGTGGCAGGTAACAGTGGTTCTACTCTTTACACCCCAAATATGGGCCTTGGTAACCACTCGGGCAGTTGACAAATTTAAAAAGAAACATCAGAAAGAAACTATCAATATTCTTTGGGCATGTTATTTGAAAAGAAAATCTTGAATACACAGTAACAACAGGCCAGAGATATAGGAGAAAAGAGATAGAGGTCAACAAAGAGAAAAAATTATGTACAGCTTAACATCTTGACACAGAGAGCTGCAGTAACATAGTTGTTAGTGAACTTGCTTCTTAGGCTAGTGGTCCGGGTTCAATTTGAGTGAAACATTTTTCCGACCATAACGGCTCTCAGGTTGACCCAGCCTGAATTGGGTACCTGGAAAAAGAACTGGGAAGTAAAGGCAGCCGGCATAAGGTTGACCACATCACCCATCTTGTGCCGATAATAATAATTCCTCTCGTACTGTTATACGTTACATAGAGCCTGCAAGTAACTTCTCCATACCGCTCTATCCTGGGCAACTCGTTCAATCTCCTCCATGGAACTGAGACCGATATTTCCTGCCTCTCTCAGCAAAGTTCGTTTCAGGGTCTCCTTTGTGCCGATAGTCAATGAAAAATACAGTCCTAACACTGTATTACCCAATATACCTTGAGGTATGAAGAAATGGTTCCTTTACTTTTTTGTTAACATCATGGCATGGCATGAAAATAGTGTCCGAACTCATGGCTAGAAATAGAAACAGAGAGTTAAAGAAGAATATGATAATCACACGCCAGACTGGCATGACACTTGATGATGATGACAGATTTAGGATAGCTCCTGCTATATTTAAAACATTTAAATTGATGTTTGAAAGTGTATGCAAAAGAAGAAAAAACATCTGATTAAAATTAGTCCAGGGCATGCCTATAAGTGCTCGGTCCATTTCAGAACACTGCTAGTGCCAGCATTAGTATGCACTTACAAAGTAGCTCTAGTAACGATCATAAATTTTCTCCAGGTACCAATTTTCAGCTAGGTATACTGAAGAATTGACCATACCTGGATTTCAACACCTCCTTACATGTGTAATGATATAATGCAACATATCAACCACTGTATGATGCAAGGCTTTCAGAGGAAGAACAAGGTATTACACATCCCTGGATGAATGAATGTCCTCACTGGTTTTCTTTCCTAAGTCATGAATGTTCTCATTAGTTTTCTTCCCTAAGTCAAGTTTGGTTTCTTCCGTCCGAATGTAAATTGCTTCCGTCCTGCCTTCCCGCATGGCACAAAATCTGGCTGCTGTAAACAGGAAGTCACTCAATCTAAAAGAAAAACGGCAAATAGTTTATTTTAGTTGTTGACTAAGTTTGATTAGTTTAGTTTTAGTTAATGTGTAATTTAGTATAGTTTAGTTAATGTGTAATTTAGTATAGTTTAGTTTTAGTTAGTACAGTTAGTTTTAGAAAAATTACATACTTTGGTTACATCAGGCGTCACGATGGCCTGGAAAGCACAATTCTAGAGGGCAGGGTCCCAGGGCTGAGAGGCAGACCAGGAAGAAGATGGCTACAAGATATTAAAGAAACCATGAACATGACCATTGATGAAGTGGGTGAACTGGCAAGAGAGAGTGAATTTCAGATGTGCTGCAAAGAGAGCAACGTCCTATAAAGGATACGCACCTTGATGATGATGATGAGTTTTAGTTAATGTGTTATTATCTCATAAAAGCCAAGATGCCATCAACTCCCTGATGTCGAAGGGGCAGGTGAGATGGGCAGTCATGTTGCTCGGATGCCTGATAAACGCATCCTAAAACAGTTGATGTACGACAAGCTAGACGGGGCGGATGATCGGTTGGTGGAAAGAAAAACGTTTTAACACTTTCGCTGCCACCGTGACAAAAGTCGGCGATCAAACTCCTTTGCTGCTGCCGCGGTGCCGTCGAGCTTCTTTTAACAGGGAGATCGCTTAGCAAGTGAGTCGCGTGATACTACTTCGTATTGTTCCGACGAGCTCTCCAAAATGGCGGATCTAACAACACGCGTAAACGTCAGGATAAGTCCGATTTTTTGTAAGTAAACAAAAATTTTTTTAATGGACGACGTAGCTGATGAATAGTGATGTCCAAAATGACTCTTTTTCGGACTTTTTAGCCAGTGATAGTGTTAAAACGAACTCTGAATGTGATATGAATTTGAACTGTGATTCACGTGCAGGTTTATAGATCGATAGCAGTATTTAAATTTTAAATGGAGTAAGTGTATGCAAGGACACTGATTAAAAAGTCGGATATCCTATATGTGGATAGGTATGAGGATTAGTTACTTACAATAGCTCTAGTGATCATAAATTTTCCCATCCCAACAGGTTGGGTAACTGAAATATTGACCATACCGTGGATTTCAAAGTTCTAAGTTAATGATTATTTTACATATCAAATTTGTCACTCTGAAAAACAAGATCAATCCTAAAAATTTCATGGCTTCACTAGATGTTCCATAGTTTCTTCCAAGCAAGTTGCGTTCTTCCGTCGAAGTGTAAATGCTTCAGTCTGCCCCTCGCTTACACACATATATGGCGTAACAGAAACTAACTAAAAATAAAGGGAATATTACTTACCTGTATAAGGATAGTTAGTTTAGTAAACAATTTGAGATAGTTTAGTTAATGTCATTTGTATAGTTTGTTATTAGTACAGTTAGTTTTAGAAAAATTGCATGCTTGGTTACTCAGGGTCACTGCTGGAGGCATTGTAGAGGCAGGAGTCTCAGGACCTGGGCACCTGGGAATGGCTGTATTACCATCATCCATTGACAGGGGGTAACTGCAGAGGGTAAATTCTGATGTGCTCAAAGGGCACGCCTTAGTCCACTTGATGATGATGTGTTTTAGACATGTTGTTGTATCTCATAAAGGAGTTTGTGTAATACTCTCTGCAGGTGGCATCCATTTCCCGGAGAGAGACTGAGTCATATGGGGTAAAAACCCTGCACAATGATTAAGTCAATCTTTCGGCTTTAAAACCCATTTTATTCACTGTAACTTTGACCCCAAAATGTATCAACTTGCAAAATGATTAGTTTTATCATAGTCACTAGTATATGGCCCTTTGAGGGATTAACTCACATTGACCTAGAAAATGGTCAAGGTCAGTCTCAAAACAGTCAGCTGTAGCACAATGGTCAGTGCACTGATCTCCTAGACGTGTGGTCTCAGTTCCAATCCCATGATGAGATATTTTTTTCTGACCAGAAATGGCTCTTAGGTCTACAGAGTCTCAATTGAGTACTAGAACAGTTCTTGGAAGTAAAAGGAAGCCAGTGTGATGTTGACCACATCGTGTACAATTAGTTAAAGTATACAGAAAAATCATGTGAAGAAAAACAAACGGAGGATACAACCCAGAGCATGACAGTATAAATACACTAAACAGAAAAGTGCAGACCAGTCTTCAGACTTAGAACGGAACACTGCCATCTAAGAGCACATCTCATAGAATGGGTCTCAGGGACTCGGCTGCCTGCACCTGTGGAGCACCAAAGCAGTCCCCAAAGCACATCCTGCAAGACTGCCCCAGCCTGAGCAGTGTGAGAATGGAAATCTGGCCAACAGAAACAACCCTTCAAAACAAACCGGTGAGACCTCAGCGCATGGCACTGTTTTTGACATATACCAGTGTAGTTGCATAGCAAGGTGATCTGAAGAAGAGGTCAAAGTATAAAACTGTGGCCCTAATGTACCACATGTTTTGAAAATGGGTTTTATTTTTACCTGTTTCAGGACAAAATTGTAGACAATGCATGAATTGTTGATACCGTCACATTGTAAGAATTACTATTATATAATACCTGTTCATATACCTCTGAAGTCAGAGTAAGGCTCGCATGAATAGCGAAGAACAACACTGGCGATAAGGAATCAAGCCTTCACCCAAAAATCAGTGAGAGGTGTCATATTAGATGCCATGACTATACCTGAATTCATAGCAGGAGAATGAAAACAAACAACATACCTGTTCACAAATTTCAGTGTTTCCTCATCTATTTCTTTATCTCTGACCAGAGGTGTTATGCTGTAAAACATGCAAAGTTTCATTATCACAAGCAGTGGCGACTCATCATTAAGGGTCAGTGGGCGGACCCCACAAAAATAATGTGTAACATGCATTTATTATTTTATAAAATATTTATTCATAATTATTACTTTTAATGTGATACTGATTAGCTTTGAAAGTTGAATATATAAAGCTAATATCATATACAGTCTGAAATTCTGCATCTTTCCTCAGTAATTATTATACTTCCATTTCCAATGCCCTATTTTTAGGGCCAGTAGAAATGTGGTCTATTTAGACCGTCTGTTAACATAGGTGACTCTCTCTTGACTGGTTATTAGGACACACAAATATGTGATTTTTATTTGTTCAGTAGGAAAATTTGTATGCTGCCAAGTCAGTGCACAGTTAAATGGTGTTATGCGTAAAAATGAGTCTGGGTGCATAAATACTAAATGATATATAAAAATAATAATAAACAATATAAATAATTAACTAACCATCATAGAATAGTTTACGATAATCACCGGTTTCATTAATATACATCTGTGTACCACAGTGTACGTTTAGATAAGTTGAAGAGTTCTGCCCTACATATTCTAGTAAAGGGGATAACTCACAGATTAGTCAAATAATAGTAAATACTAAAATATAACCTAAACCAAAACCATGATTTTTCTTAAATTGCTTGGCCCCAACAACAAATATTATCACGAGCCGCCACTGATCACAAGTGTTCACAATTTCTCATAAATGCTAAGTCTTACTTCCAAACTACAATCTTAATTATAAAACTGACTGTCTGTTTATGTGTCACAGGAAATACTTGAGAACAACAAACTCTGGAATCATGAAATTTGGGCCTCTTATTCCTGCAGAAATTTGTAGATCAACATGAGCATTTGAAACTTTTTTTCTTCTTTATTTATCGTTTTATCGTCTGTCTTCAATAGGACTAGAAACTTGATCCCACCTACACCGAGATATCTCTATAAAAATATTCTGGTGGTTCCACGAGGAGCAATCCAAGTACTTTGGAATGAGGGAGAGCACCTAACCTCTACGCTACAGAGATCTCCAAGTCATTAGCTTTACACCTGCATGTTTTATATGTTTAGGGTCATGCAGCAGGGGGACTAGCCTAGGAGTGAAAAAATTTGGAAATAGTTCACCCCCTCACAAAATTTTTTCTGGCACTGCTAATTTGTAACTGTGGGAGACGCCTCATAGCTCGGGTTCGAACCTACTGTCCGGCATTTGTTCGAGTCCCTGGTCTTACTCAGGACGATAACGTGAGTACCTCTGAAGTCGGAGAAAATCTGCCTGTATGGCGAGGGAATACTAATTACGAGTACATTGAGCACACGGCTGCCAGTGTAAAGTAATTTACAATATGCACGCTGCTGCCATTGTAAGAAATTGGAAAACGGATTTTAAACAAAATCAGTTTCAAAGATGAAACTTTGTCTCAGTTGAAAGCGATGAAGAAAAAAAAAAAAGTCATGGTGAAGGGAAAATCATATGCAGATGAGCTGGCTGGACTGGCCCGGTTTTATGGCAGGAAAATTATGGACATCACAAATGTATTCTTTGAAAACTGAATTAGAGACATTAATTGAAATGATGTTTAACTGTGGACAAGCAATAGATTCTGTCTGTGGGGCAGAGAGAGAGAGAAGATGTACCAAATAATGCCTCTCATGAAATATAAGTGTTGAAACACTGGTATGGTTGCATTGAGGTGGGAGAGGAAGGGAGAGGTGGGAGGGAGAGAGGGGTAGTGTATATGGGTTTGTTCAATGTGGGAAGATGTCAATTTGAAGATCTGAACTGAACTGAATAAGTCTCAGTTTTGAAGTTAATACGCCAGTGGTTACCAGGCCCAAATTTGGGTGTAAAGAATAGAACCACTGTTACCTGCCACGCATGTCGTAAGAGGCGACTAAGGAGGTTTGGCTGAAATCGATGCACATGTCCTAAACGTGTAGAAGTCTATGCGTTTATGGGCCTACCAAACCAATGTACACATTCTTGACAAAGATCAAACATATCACAAAGAGTGATTAAAATTGGTGTAAAGAACGAACCGAAGAAGAAGTTAACTATATCTAGATCCTCTTCATGTTCCACTTGACACGCTGCACTTCCACAAAAGATTTCTATTGTTGCCGTTCTGCACCTTTCTATTAACTGTTTTACTACATCAGCCACAATCTTTCAACTCTCTTTTCATGATTATTTTTCCTGTTTCCTTTGAACATCCAGACTTTCCTTTCACATCTGCTGTACATCAGAGAGTTGTCCTAGCCAATACTACTACTAGCATTTGATATATAAGCCCAATCCACCTCCAACTTCATCTTTTAATTAGTTATTAGTTACATAGGGTCTCCAATGATGCACAGTTTATTCGTTTTAAAGTTCTTCATTTACTATTGATACTTAGCCAAACAATTGTAGGATTATTTTTAAACATTTATCATGGAATGTCTGCAGCTTGTGTATGATGTCGTGGGTCATTTTCCAGCAGTCACTACTGTATAATAGCACTGCCAGGACAGTGATTCTATATATTTCAAGTTTTGTTTTAAGATTTAATCTTTTGGCTTTCCAGAGTTTGTTGAGCATGGCAAAAGTTTCACTTGCTTTCTTGATATTTCCAATTATGTTCGAATCACCATCATGCAATACTGTACTTCAGGTATGAAATGAAGGTGTAGCATATCCTTTATAGGACGAGCTATCAACCACAGTAAACAGTCGCTGATTTTCAAAGCACCACTTATATGATGAGTAGTTTGTCATTGCTTTCTGAACGTGAGGTTCCTTACCTTTGTAAGAATCTTACGGAAATGAATTTAGCTCCAAACTTGCCCTCCGGGGTTTGAACCAGGTACGCTTGCGTGTGATCGAGCTCACTACGCTTGAGCTACAGACGCTGACCTTTAGGTTGAAAAGTTAACACTGAAATTTTACAAATCTGGGGAAAATATGTTTTATTTTATGTAAGCTAATCTAGTAAACCAGGTAACTACTCTCGTTCTGCTCGCCTGCAAACAGATCTGGCAAAATGAAGACTACACGATGACTTGCCACCAGACTTGAAAATAAGAGAAGAAATAAAACCAACAATAAGAAAACAATAAACAAATAACAACCGGCAACTGAATAATAGACACAGAATCAGTAACAGAATATATTTGAAGTCAGAGAAGGAACACTGTATGGCAGGGACACTGATTAAAAAGATAGCAGGCCTTCATGCAAACTCAGAAGCATCAAAGTGCCCAAAATATGTCTGAATTCATAGTGGGCGAATGCAAGAAAAAGCAACAGAATAACAGACAAAGTTTACACTGAATGTAATTATCATATATATACTACTAGCACATTAGACTAACTCAATATCTATACTACGAGCGCATTAGACTAACTCAATAGCTATACTACTAGCACATTAGACTAACTCAATATCTATATACTAGCATAGACAACTCAATATCCAGCGCATTAGACTAACTCAATAGCTATACTACGAGCGCATTAGACTAACTCAATAGCTATACTACTAGCACATTAGACTAACTCAATATCTATACTACTAGCTCATTAGATAACTCAATAATTCTGGCATTAGACTAACTCAATAGCTATACTACTAGCGCATTAGACTAACTCAATAGCTATACTACTAGCTCATTAGACTAACTCAATAACTATACTACTAGCTCATTAGACTAACTCAATAACTATACTACTAGCTCATTAGACTAACTCAATAGCTATACTACTAGCGCATTAGACTAACTCAATAGCTATACTACTAGCACATTAGACTAACTCAATAGCTACAATTTAGACACACAAGCATATTTGCAAAGCGATGATCAGTTTTGATATCAAAGTCTATAAAGCGAACCTCCCAAAAATAACAGTTCTAATAACCATTTTATGCCCGAGTGGTTACCGGGCCCAAATTTGGGTGTAAAGAATAGAACCACTGTTACCTGCCACGCATGTCATAAGAGGCGACTAAGGAAGTTTGGCTGAAATCGGATGCATGTGTCCTAAGCATGTAGAAGTCTATGCGTTTAGGGGCCTACCAATCCAATGTGTAACGTATACACGTTCTTGGCAAAGATCAAACGTATCAAAGAGTGATTAAAATTGATCGTAAAGAACGAACGCAAAGAAGAAGAAGATAACCATTTTAAAATCCAGACTAGCACCTCTGAAGTCGAAGAAGGCATGCCTGCATGACAGGGAACATTAATAATAAAGAAAGCAGGCCTTCCCGCAAAAGTCAGAAGTGCCATACCAGGTGCCAAATTCATAGCATGCAAACGCAAGAAGAAGAAACTGAGCTCATCAATGTCTTTGAAAAAAAACGTATATAGAAGAAATTCTTAAAATATAAACAACAGAAAAGCACAAATACATCCATAATACAAGAATTAAACATTGAAAATTATTGGCAGTGGAAAAAATAGGACAATGAAAAGTGAAATAA
The DNA here is from genome assembly GCA_020796225.1 of Arion vulgaris. Classification (NCBI taxonomy): domain Eukaryota; kingdom Metazoa; phylum Mollusca; class Gastropoda; order Stylommatophora; family Arionidae; genus Arion; species Arion vulgaris. The sequence continues at coordinate 86,261,353 of CM036754.1, read as the reverse complement.
TTTGATCCTATACAGTGTTATGAATATTTCGAGAAGACAATCATTGAAGGGTGTATACCAGGAAAGAGAAAGATGGGAAGGACAAGAAAAATGTGTGCAAAGATTTAATAGATGAATTGCAAATGGATCCATATCTGTAGCATGATAGCTTACATCAGATGTATTTTGAAGAGATGTAAAAGCATGAAGTTGCCATGTAAGCAAAGTTCCATAAGAGACATGATACTGAATAAATAAATAATAGATTTTACTAACACATCTCACAAACATGATAAATATAGTTAAGGTGCAACAAAGTGTTAACTTACTGGTAAAATGAAATTCTTGAGCGGTGGTAATTGGTCCGTCATTTCATCAATCCATGACTCCAAATCAGAAACAAACTTACGATTAAACTGAACCTGTTCTGCAATTTTGAAAAAAAAGTATGTATAATAAGTCAGTGAGGGATAAGTCAGCTCTATCAGTCTCCCCTATAACCAGTCAGGTCTGGTGCCATGATACAGTCCAAGTACCTTTGAAGGTACTTTATCAAATACCTCTAGTCAGAGTAAGGCTCGTCTAAATGGTAAGGGATGCTGGAGATAAGGAAAGCAAATGTTCCTCCAAAAATCAGTCAGAGACAATATATTGCCATGACTATGTCTGAATACACAACAGGTGAACAGGAAAAACTGAAATAGTGTTTGAATTATGTTTCATTAGGAACACCGAATCGAATAAAAAAACGTATATAAATTATATTATTAGAATTACAATTATTTTCAATTTCCTATCTCTAGCTATCTCCTGCAGCTTCCTCCAGCTCTTCTTTATATTGTTGATATCTGCCTCCGTTAGCAAGTATATGGGTGTAATAATGTAATAATGTTACACACGACCTTACTTAAATGAGCTGTCCGAGCAGAACTGAAAGGTGTGGCAATATTTGAACCTACATCTTGTAAAGCACACTGGATCTGAAAATAAAAACAAGTTAATCTACTTCTTCAATCACATTAAAAATATGTTAATCTACTTCTTCAATCACATTAAAAATATGTTAATCTACTTCTTCAATCACATTAAAAATATGTTAATCTACTTCTTCAATCACATTAAAAATGTACACGTATTTAATAATACTAAAAATAATAATAATAGCCGTCCATCGCAAGTGATGATGACAAAACCTCAGACGTGTGCTTCTGCACTCTATGGTTGTGTGGAGGACTAGAGAGTCTAATCCTCGAACACAATTCCCTACCACAGGTGGGGCATACATGATCAAGGTTTACATGATCACGGTTAGACATGTCGATGTTATGTGTTCTGTCTTCTTCTTTGCGTTCGTTCTTACTGACCAATTTTAATCACTCTTTGTGATATGTTTGATCTTTGTCAAGAACGCGTATACGTTGCACATTGGTTTGGTAGGCCCTAAACGCATAGATTTCTACACGTTTAGGACACATGCATCTGATTTCAGCCAAACCTCCTTAGTCGGCTCTTATGACATGCGTGGCAAGTAACAGTGGTTCTATTCTTTACACCCTAAATTTGGATCCTGTAACCACTCGGGTGCTTAACATATTTTATATAGTGTTAATACTTGCCAGCTGTAACTTGTCTGTCAACTGATGTCCGGCCTCTTTACAATGTTCAGCAGACATTCTGAAATATCAAAAGGCAAGAATCATGCAACTAGACATTCCCCATAAAAAGAAATCTGTTGATATGTTTTTAAAATTAAAATGTATATGACTGACAACAATGATGTGTGTGGCTTTTTCAGGTGGAAAAATAATAAGAGATGCCAGTGGGCTTAGAGACAACCACAAGTAGTTTGACAATGGACATGCAGGCGGTTACAGAGGCGGTGATGTGGTTATCTCATAACTACTCTTCTGTTTTCATACACAGTGACTCTATGAGTATGATTTGTAAAATCAAAACAGGAATGGTGAGATGAAACCGGGTGGAGGTTACCGGTACAGACAGGGATCAGAGAAATCACCTTTATTTTTTTTCTCCTGGGCACGCAGGAGTTGGTGGTAATGACCGAGCTGATAGATTGGCTTCTATGGCTATGATATCAGAGGAAGCTGTAGTGGACCGAAATGACATTCTTAATGCAATGAGAGAGTCTTTCAGAACAGAGGAGTTTCAAGGTTGTGAATCCCAGTCGCTGAACAGATTGAGAGAGATGGGTGTCGATATTGGTATAGTCCAAAAAGAACGACATACCAAATATGCAAAGAGATTGATTAATCAACATCGAATTGGTGTGTTGGGCGGCTGGGCTCTGCTGGATTTGTTGAGATGGAGATCGGAGCATCTATGGACATGTCTGTCTTTTTATGGTGGTGGACAATGATAACAAGGAAAGCAAGCCATCATGCAAAAAATCAGTCACAAACGCCATACCAGACTACGCCTGAATTCATAGCAGGCAAATGCAAGAAGAAGACCTCAGCAGAACAGACCAGATCATTATATTTCGTCTATGTACGGGCACCTGAGACAACAGACACACATAAACTAGAATAAGTCTAATAGCTCTATACCAGTGTCAACAGACACCACAGCATTATCTCCAAAACTGTCCTCTCCTGGGTGAACTGAGAAGCAGCATGTGGCCACACCAAATCAGCCTAAATACTTTGCTTTGTAGAAACTTTAAGGTCCTCAAACTGACTGTCCAATTAATGATTCCCAATGGAAAACTTTATTAAACACAACACAAAACAAAAAACATAATAAAATAAAAACGACAAATAAAAATGTATAACCCAATAGCAGATGAAAGTTCATCTGTTTGCAAGAGCATCGAAGATGATATCATCTTTGGCTTTCTGACACCTGTAAATGTCACGCTGCTTCCTAATATATAAAACAACATACAAACAATAGCAGTTCTATTTATATAGTATTTTAAATAGCAATTCATACAATGAAATATTATATGTGATTAGGTCTTGAAACTAGAGAATAACGACACATGTAAATGCAAAGTATTTTAGCTTTACAAAGTACAAAAACAATATTCAGTGACGTTTTGACCTAAAGGCCTTTATCAAACAAAGGATACTCCTCCTTCTTCTTTGCGTTCGTTCTTACTACCAATTTTAATCACTCTTTGTGATATGTTTGATCTTTACCAAGAACGTGTAAACATTGCACATTGGTTTGGTAGGCCCCTAAACGTATAGACATCTACATATTTAGGACACATGCATCCGATTTCAGCCAAACCTCCTTAGTCGCCTCTACGACATGCGTGGCAGGTAACAGTGGTTCTATTCTTTACACCCCAAATTTGGGCCCGGTAACCACTCAGGCAGAAACAAAGGATACAAAAGAAGCGAAGACATTCAGAATTTCTTTAAGGCAGACATAACATATACAGTGAGACAATAAATTACTAATGGCCTTAAAATGAAAATATGTGACTACACTACAAATGTAACTGCTCAGTCTAAACTAAATGACAATATGACTAATAGTTGCAGAAAAATGATAAATAGTATTATCAATATAATGAAAGACTGCATTTAATTATGTAGCAATGGCGAAACACGTAACAAAACCCAATTAATTAGTGTTTTAACGTGTTCGCCATTGCTATATTTTACTGCAGTCTTCCCTTATATCGAACTGAATGCATGGTTTTCCTCATGTACTATCAGGTTCACATGGGCCCCATAAGCCCAGTCAGATCGCACTCAGAACTAGCTGGGTAAATGACAAAGTCATATGGATGGGAGTACCTATCAATTAGGCTCCTTATTTCTACACCTGTAACTGTCTGAACAATTCTTAGAGATTACTTAGAACGCCCTGGATAGAGAAAAGAAAAAACAAGAAAATACAAAACTTACGTATTGTGGAGCATTATCTTATAAACAACATCATGTCATGGACAATGAAGTATTTTGGTCCCGTTAAATGACACAGTGGTTTGGAGAGAACAGAAGGCATGGTTCTTGGGGGTAGAGACAGGGGACCAAGATGAAGGTGGCAGCTGAACATCAAAGAAACCTTGAACATAGCATTAGAAGAGGCAGAAGAATTTGCTAGAGACAAGAGTTTTTCAGGTAGGCAGTGATGAAAGCGCTGTTCAGCAAGGGAATGTTACTTGATGATGAACCGTATGAACTGTCTGAACACATTGAGATAACATGCAACAGTCATCAAAAATTGAAAATGTTGGAACACATTCTACAAGTAGGCCAGCACATCCGGTTTCTACAACGCTTTTTATTTACTAGGGTAGCTTACCTAGGTCCTACATCAGTTGTCTCTTACAACATGCATTGTAGGTTGCAGTGGTACTATTCTTTGTTTCTCTTGCAGGCCCCGGTACCACACAAGTGTAATGAGATATGGGACTTCTTGATTTTGTCTGCTTTGAATTCAGGCGTTGTCAGGGCACTTATGATTTATTATGGACAAAAAAGAAAGAAGATGCTAGACATCTCAACTTCATGGACAAGAATAAAGTCAGTAAAAGAACTGGTAACACATGCACAGACTAATGCTATGTACCTTTATCCCCTGTTCTTGTGTATATCTTTTTGTAGTACCTTATTGGGCACATTGTCAACCTGGTTAAGAAATAACATTTGTTTTCTCTGAAAATTCTCGGCCAAATCATCACTAAATTATACAGAAACAATTGTGTCCAACCATTCATCATCATCATCATCTGTTTTTGGTCATCAACTAATGATGCATGCATTTACCTATCAAGTCTGGTGATCACTTGTAGGGTAGCAACAAACAAGTTGAGCACATTAAAAAAATTAGCAGCTTAAAATTGGATTGAGTATGCTGCAAAGCCACTGTCCAGGCAAAATTAATTTTTAAATGATTTTTTCTAATTCCTAAAAATTGTTTACTGTTTTCAATTTTAAATCTGGGACCTTGTCATAACACAGAGTTTTTGCACTGCCACTGATGTCCTCCTGTGTAAGAAAGAGATCAGAGAACACATTATTGCTCATCAAAGTGCAATGCTATTGGTCCTATCAATCTTTGATTGCCATTTCTTTTCCTCCTCCAAGACCCATAAAACTAAAGTTTCGGAGTAACTCAATTTTATAAGAACAGGATAATTCAGTTTCAACATCTAATTATTACTGTGTCTGCTCTTCTTCATTCACGTTTAAAGATGGTCTCTGTTACAGTGTGTCAAAGTTGACAACAAGACAGTGATATCTGCATTTTTCAGCCCAACACATTCATTTTCATTCGTTTTCCACTTATTGCTTTTCAACAATCAGAACCATAATCGCCCAAGTGGTTACCGGGCCCAAATTTGGGTGTAAAGAATAGAACCACTGTTACCTGCCATGCATGTCGTAGAGGCGACTAAGGAGGTTTGGCTGAAATCGGATGCAAGTGTCCTAAACATGTACAAGTCTATGCGTTTAGGGGCCTATCAAACCAATGTGCAACGTATACACGTTCTAGGTAAAGATCAGGCACATCACAAAGAGTGATTAAAATTGGTCGTAAAGAACGAACGCAAAGAAGAAGAAGAGAACCGTAATGTACAATAAAGGCTAAAAATTATTGCCTCTGTTAAAAAAGTTAATTGCATATCCTTTACAGGACTTTGCGAATCAACCCCAGCTTTTAACACTGTTTGTGATTTTCTAGGCATTATTACATTCAGTAGTTTGCCATTGCTTTCTGAAAGGGTGGTGCCATCATCCTTTGCAAAATCCTTTTGTAACAATTTGCAACCAAACTGTCCGCAGCGTGATTCGAACTCAGAAAACCGGGATTGATAGACCGAGTCCCTATCCCCTAAGCCACAGACGCCACCATTGCTACTGTAAGAGTGTGTTAATGTTTTGGTGCAATATTTCTACAGATAGGTTATCTATAGACAATAATATAATTCCTCTTGTACCGTTATACGTTACATAGGGCCATTAAGACTATAGATGGGAACAAATCTAACAACGCATAAATCTGTTTACTCACATTAGCCAATCATGTCAACAAGATCAATGGGGGCGAGAAAGACGACAGCAGAGAGATTTAAATTGCATTACAGTATAACTTAATGATAAGAAAGATTTCACTACTGCGTACTGACATTAGTGATGTTCAACTGACATCGCTTGCAGATTTGGATGCTTACAGTTACGACACTGACAGTAGACTTGACAGACCCCTACATGATGATTGAAAACTGGATATAACAGCCGTCTCTGCATTGAAGCATTGGGATCTTCCCTGATTGCTCATTCCCTTTCAGCTAACTGAATGATGTTTCTGTTTAATTCTGCTAATTTTAGTTCAAACACCAAAAACAGATTTATTCATTCATTTTGATTTTACATTCGCATCTAAACTTTATTTTAAAGTAAGTGACAATTCTTGTCCTTATCGTAGTAAGACCGTAAGACGGTAGTCTATTATAATTATAGTCAGCGAGTCTCACCTGGAAATATGGGAAGAAAACATAATAATCTAGACATCATGTCAATGGCACTAAAATAAACCAAGTGAAAGAATTCAAATACTTAGGAAGCATATTCACAGAAGACGGAAAACTGGATAGAGATAGAGGCTAGAGTACAAGAAGCAAATGCTGTAACCTACCAGCTATCCCATTGTTAAGGCACTCACAATCTCACTGACAGCTAAACAACAGATGATCAACAGCATTTTTATACCTACTTTGTGTTACCAGAGCCAAACATGGACATTGAGCAAAGCGCAGTCACAAAAATAATTTCATGTGAAATGTTGCCTCGAAAAGTTACCAACAATACAAGAAATGACAGAATCACCAACATCAGCATAAGAAAGAAAGTTGCACAAAACCGTGCTTGAATTACATAGAGAAACAAAGAATGAAGTGGTTTGGTCACTTTAAAAAGAGTGCATCCAAACTCCACAGTACAGAGTCTTCTACAACAGAACATCGGGAAAGAAGGCAAGAGGAAGACCACGGAAAAAATGGCGTAACAGAATCCTGTGAAGAGCAAGATAACAATCACACAAGCCACCAGAACAGCGCAAGACAAAAACAGAAAACCACGACACTGGGAAACAAGCCGGTAGTCGGTAGCAGCTGCAGTGTGTCACTGTGTGTGACGACAAAAGAAGAAGTCTCACCTTACAGTTGTTGTGACATATTTTTTCGCTATAATAAAAGCGATATATGGAGCTCTTTTTATACTGTTCATTTTAGTAAATAAGAAATGTATCTGTCCCTTTTAACTATCTACAATGTTAGGATTTCACTCTACAGGCTATCTCCTACTAAGTTGAAGCAGTAGCGGACAGTGAACAGGCCATTGACTTCTATCAAGGGAGAGCACTCTCATTGCTTAACTTTCAAATTCTTTTCAGTAGTCGATCCTGGAAGAAGAATGAGAGAAGACCTAGAAGACGATGGGTGCAAGATGTCATTGACGATCTGAGAATAACTGCTGCTGACACGCCAGTCATCGTGCACAGAATAGAGGCTTTTCAAAACTGCTGTTATGGACCAAGTTCCGTAGGGACAAGTTATTGATGATAATAAGTCGATCTTTTGTCATTCAACAGATAACAGCATCGATACCTATTACTCACAGCTACAGAGATGCGACGAAAAACACTATTTATGAAGCGCGCATAAGGGTTCGTTCTAGAAATCTATTCTTATCCTGACGCTGTGAGTCAAACAGGATTGGAGAAAGAACAAAAAGATATTACTCGAGTCTCCTGGGCGACGCCTAGGGGACGAATAACAGATAAATGACCGAGAAACGGAGACGGCACAACGAAGCGTCTAAGAACGTAAACCCTAAACCCACGTCACACAGTCAATGGTCGCACCATAGATGTCCACTCGCCAAGACTGCAAAGGCGATGAATCTGCTTGTGTCGGGTTGACACAAGGGAAGGCTGCAGTAAAGGTAAACTCTGTACCAGAGGCTTAGCGCAGGTGACCAGGTTGGGTAACACTGACCAAGTGCAAAATCAAACTGAACAGTATGATTCGCTTTTGTTCGGCCATAGAGGCCCTCAGGTTTTGACATAGAACAGTATCGTTGGCATACTTCCTCAAGGTAGAATATTGAAGTATGAAGAATGTGTTCTGCAGTCTCTGGATTCGGTTCACAAATCATCATCAAATAGTTTGTCCATGAGCAGAACTTTGCCACCCTAACAGTTCTTCTGAATTTCTCTCTCATAGGCCAGATGTCCCACCTCTACAGCCCTGATGTTCAAATCATCAGTTACATCTTGAATCCATCTTCTCCGTGGTCTTCCTCTTCTCCTCTTTGCCGGTAGGCCACCTTCCATGATGGTCTTCTCCAGCCTTTTGTGTCTTTAATACATAATATATATTTCTATCAGTGAATTTCCTCGTGATTCCCAAATATGGTATGAAAACAGATTCTTAACTGCCTTTCATCACAGTTAGGGATTCGCTGTGCAGCTCTTCTATCCTGGTGATTAAAGGAAGCGTGCCGGCTCATCAGGGTCTCTTTCACGGAGCAGTTAAGCATTTTCTTTGCATCTAATCCAACCCATGTTGTAATTCTGTGAGTGCATTTTATTCTCTGATTCCCTAGGATTATTGCAGAGGCTGCGGAATCTGTCTCTCTCTAGCATGTGACACGCAGATGCTTAGGGCATCTGTATAGCGCTCTGATTGATGTTTTACATGAAGGCCTGCTTTCCTTATTATCAGTGCCTCCTACCATACAGGAATGCATTCTCCGACTTCAGAGGTACTAGTAGTTTAGATCCTCAATATTAATCTGTAATGTACTAATAGAAGCTGGAAAATAAAAACTCAAAATTGTTTCGCATTGTCAATGTTTTATTTTTGTATTTGCAACAATATCAGCATATATATATATATATATAAAACAAGGATGAGAATAGGTAAATAGAAGAAATAAATCTGCAGAAAGAAGCTACACAACTTGAAATAAAGACAGTATGTAAGTTTGTGTGTGTGACTGAATTATGCACAAGTTCTCTCAGTGACTTCTGACTGTCAACAAATATACTCATGCTATCAGCACAGGGATAGCAGGAAATAAAATAATTTGCCAGTGTGACTAAATAAAAAGTGGTCTCTGTGGCTAAGTCCTCTCCTTACATTCCATAGGTAGTGGTTTGAAACCCCACAGCTACGCTCTGTTCACATGTACATCTTTTCAATACTTTTATTCAAAAATTTGTTTTGCAACACTCAGTAAATGGTGTGCCATTTCTGTGAAGGACAAGCCATGAGTAAAACCCGGTGCAATGAAATCAATCCTTCGGCTTTAGACTAAATTTTAAAAATAGAAAGATAGCACAGAAACAAATTTTAAAAATCTATTGACAATGCCAGATAATGAGTGACTGACTAAAAAATTAATATTTTAGAAGGGATACTATCTATATATTTTAGAAAATGATAAGAGGAAATACACAGAGACGAACAATATCTTTAGAAAATATACTGTCTCAATTAGAGAAAAAAGTTCAATTATGATAAATATTAACTCTTTTTGGACGAAGTACATATAGTTAGGCAACAACATATCTGGTTTGATTGGACCATCATCATAGCACTTCAGTAAATAACCATGTGTGCTCAGATCTCTTTAGTACACAGGAAAATCCCAGTGGCAGTGCATGAACTCCATAGCACCGGCGAGGATCCCTGATGTCATTTTTAAGATAGTGAAAATATTTTTAAAATTTTATTTTAATATTGTCTATGAATTCATTCAACACATTTGCATATATCGCTTATATATCTTCATGAGAGATGATTTGTACACTCTAATGTTGTTTTGTTGCTTTGCAAAGATCAATTTGTAGTAACTTACTAGGTTTTTCTCTTACATCTTTAGTAGTTGTCAATATTGTTTACTTATTTCCTTTTTTTTGTTATTTCAATGATTAAATATTACTTTGAATTGATGGAACAGTTTCTCTCTCTCGTGTGATCACCCTTAGACTGATGTACCAGATTTCCCCATAAATTTCATTCATGCAGCCTTAGCATGGGTAGGTTTTGTCACATCTTCAGCCACATTTGTAGCTCTGGTGCTTATCCTTCGGCAATGTGTCTGGTTTCAGCCAGCATTTACTGGTTCGCTCTCCGTCAGCCTTTGGCTGTCCCCAGTCGACCTGCAAGGCAGCAGGTTATGGAACAGTTTGAACATGCTCAGTACAGTAAATAAAATGTTTCACAGTAGTGTCATTTACTTTTTGTTTAGTAAGTTTTTGATATACGGCAATGAGCATTTGAAATAATTTTTCTAATGCTTTTGCGAACATGTCACAAACAACTACTAGAGTTTGTCTTTGCAATGTAAATACAAATTGAGTGTCATCCCTTAAGTGAAATAAAGTCAATTTGGCAACTGTGTTTAGGGACAACAAAGAAGAATAACTATAGTTCTGGGTTCATTTACTGAATAGTACATGACATTTTAAATATATATAATTAATATGACATAACTGACGTTATTAAATGCTAACTCCACAGTATACAGTCTTCTACAACAGAACATCGGAAAGAAGGCAAGAGGAAGACCACGGAAAAGATGGTTAGATGGCGTAGCAGAATCCTGTGAAAGAGCAAATATAACAATCACACAAGCCACCAGAACAGCGCAAGACAAAAACAGAAAACCACGACACTGGGCAACAACTCGGTAGCAGTGTGATGACAAAAGAAAGAAGAAGATTAAATGCTAATATAAACATTTTGAAAATTAGTCAAAGGCTAATATTGAATGAATAACAAATATAACGAAACAATTCAAAATAATAATCACATAGATGCATGATGCCTGAGAATATATACTGACCCGAGGTATCTTTATTTTCATATTTAATTATAATTTTATAGAAACCCTTCTGGTATAAGACATTTACCTGAATCTTAAGAAGAAGCACCAAGACAGACTTGGCAGAAATGACTCGTAAGGTGGAGTCATCATCAAGGTGCGTATCCTTTATAGGACGTTGCTCTCTTTGCAGCACATCTGAAATTCACTCTGTCTCTTGCTAGCTCACCCACTTCGTCGATGGTCATATTCATGGTTTCTTTAATATCTTGTAGCCATCTTCTTCTTGGTCTGCATCCTGGGACCCTGCCCTCTAGTATTGTTCTTTCCAGGATAGCATACAAAGGTGGAGTATGCATAATAAATGTGGGGAGAAAGATTCTTCGGAAGGTCCAAAATGTCAGGTTTCAGTATTAGTGAAAGTTGTCTATGGAGATTGAAAACCTCCATAGACTCATGTGGATATACTGTCCTGTGCATGCAGATGTTTGCAGCAATAAGAGAGAGGATAGGTTTGCATCAACCGCAGTGATTGTTGGGAAGTTGAGGATGGATAAGGGGATGTTCTTCGGTCTCTTCAAGACTACCTATTGGATGAAGACACTCTTCTTCTTCTTTGCGTTCGTTCTTTCGACCAATTTTAATCACTCTTTGTGATATGTTTGATCTTTGCCAAGAACGTGTATACGTTGCACATTGGTTTGTAGGCCCTCAACGCATATATTTTTACATGTTTAGGACATGTGCATCCGATTTCAGCCAAACCTCCTTAGTTGCCTCTTACGACATGCGTGGCAGGTAACAGTGGTTCTATTCTTTACACCCCAAATTTGGGCCCGGTAACCACTCGGGCGGATGAAGACACTAAACTAGATATTGAATCTATCCAGCGATTTAAGGAGTGTGAATTAGCCGTTGTACAAGTAGAACTGGACGCTTGTTAGAGTAAGGAGTGTATTTAACCAGTAAGCCACAGGAACCATAATTATGCATACCCTTCAACATCTTTGTTGTGTGATACTAAGCACCTATAGGTCTGCCCGGAGTGCTGCGACACTGGTTCAGTAGAAAGATACCAGCAGATACTTTTGTACATTCTATTTCAAACACCCATTTTAGTGTCAGATATCGCCCGTGTATTTCCGGCGCCCACATTGGGGCAAAGAATAGTAACACTGCGACCTACAAGGCATGTAGTAAGAGGTAACTTATGTAGGGGCCTAGGGAAGGTACCATAGTAAATAAAATGCGTCACAGAAATATGTTGTGCTGGCCTACTTGAAGGCGCATAACTGGCACAATGTACAATCTTTCTTAGGCTCTGATAGCATACAAATCACAAAGAGTGGTTGATATGGAGCGTTCAAAGAAGAAATGTCAAATATTACTTATTATAAATCAGGTTTACGACATTAGCACACAACTCTACGACACATGAGCACAGCTATCCAGCACACATTTAGTCTATTCATCGCCACCTTCCCCCGCGTTGTACCACTCTATCCCACAGTTCTCTGTTTGTGATTTTCTAGTGGAATATAGGGATGTAACTGTTGCTCTCCACCAAATTCTATTCTGGGCTGCCTTCTTCAGCTATGCAAACAAGGTTTTGATATCCTTCCCTACAGCTCTTGACCATGTATTTTTTTTTCCACACCTCTCTTCCCATGTTGGTTCCAGTCAAGTGCATGTCTGGTTATGTTAGTTGATTGGTTGTTTCCTTAGAGTGTATTTAGTTGACCTCTAGTCTCCTTCCCTACAGCTCTTGACCATGTAGTGTTTGGTTTGCCCACTTTTCGCTTGCCCTGTAGGTTCAAAATAAAATTGCATGTTTGGTTATGTTGGTCAGTTATTTCCTGAGAGTGTGTTCTATTGACCTCTAGCTGAATTGGTTTCTGTCCTGTTATCTTCCATCATTCTGTATTTATTACTTTTGGTCATCTGATGTGAAATATGTAGGGAGACATCTGATGTGAAATATGTAGGGAGACATCTTGAATGTGAGAACTAGTGATGTAGGGAGACATCTGATGTGGAATATGTAGGGGAGACATCTGATGACGACTGTGTACATCTTGGTCACATGTCAGATCTCAGAGCAAAACAGAGTTGACATTTGCGATGAACAGTCCAAGCTCATACAAACAGTTATATGCTTGAACAGCACTTGGACAGAAATGTAAGCAACAACTGACAGCACATAGGCTGCAATTAAGCACACCTGACAGCACATTAACAACACTTGGACAGCAAGTAAGCACACCTATCAACACTTGGACAGCAAGTAAGCACTCAATGAATAAAACAAACAAAATGTGAAATATGGAAGAACACAACCTTTGATTATATCTCCATGTACTGGTTGCTTATAATGTAGCAAGACAAGCAAGTAAATACACACATGAGTATCAACTTTGCCAGAATTCTTTACCCAATGAGAGTAACTTCCCCTTATTGTCAGTGACCCCATAACCTGAAATGTGCAGGAACTGAAAGGTTTTTTTTTCTTCCGAACATCTGAATATTCTTGAGGAAAAAAAATTAGCAATGCCATACATCGAAACAATAAGCAAAGATTGAAACTGCAATGTGTTATAATTTTTCCTCTCCTTCCTCCACCTCTTTGAGGCTGACCATCTCAACTTGACCTTTGCCCTTGGTTTCAGCACTCACAAGATCAAATACCTCTCTGTAACAGCCAGGATCAACTAGAATCACCTGAAAGTAAATTTTTAAAAAAAAACATAAATTAAAGAAGTGTCAAATATCTGCAGTTTTTTTTTGGCTGAGGCATGCTGCTTCCAGAGCAAGTCTCAATGGTGATTGTGACGTGTCAAAATATCTGTGGGCCCAGCATAAGTTCTGAAATGTTACCTCATACATAGTCTATAAACAGTGTTGTCCAATGTGGTGCCAGCGGCACATTTGGTACATCCCTGGCACCCTATTTTATTCATCCGGCTTTAATGTTAATCAAAATCCCCCCCCTAAAGTTAATAATTAAATACAAACCATTTCCAACTCATCATCAAAGTTATCTTCTTCTACTTTCAGTGCCAGCTTACGCAGATGTTCCCGGACTTTCTTGCCCTCTTTACCTATTTGACGAATGAAAGAAGTGACAGCCATGAGTAAAGACTTGAATGATGATAAATATTTGAGAAAATATCAATATAATATATTCAAGAAAAGAATAAATGGAACAATTATTCATGTAAGAGGGGAAAAATCAATAACATTTATTGTTTTTTGTGGTTTTTTCCTGATCCAGAAGCACTTGAGCTTTCAGCTCTTTGGCTCGGTGCCATGGACATCGTAACCCTTCGGTTCGATGCCACAAACACCGTGAATCTGGGGAACCTGTGGCTTTTCTGCCAGCCTGCAGAATTGAACCCGCACACACAGAGGGCTAGTTACCCGCAGTCCAATGCGCTACGAACACGCTGGACATTTATTGTTTGATACCATCTCCACATCAATGGTCGGCTTCAATGGATCTCTAACACTTCCTGTGTCTTGACCTACTTACAGTTGTGCATTCTACCAAAAACGTTCTTTGTTAAAGCCCACAAATTAAAAAAACTATACTGCAATATGCCTCTTGCCCATTTAATCACTTTTCCCTTCAATATGGTTTTAAGAACACTGTCATGTCTCTTTACAAGTCCAAAATGTTTTGACTCCACTAAATCGCCTTTAGCAATGGTTTCTTCATCATCACAGATATTTTTTTTAGTTGCGTTCTTTGCGGCCAATGTTATCATTCTTACTGTGATATATAATTGATCTTTGACAAGAACATTTGTTTACTTTGTGCAATTATGCGCCTATGGTGACTAGGCTGGCACATCCGGTTTCAGCCAGCATTTTACTTACTAGGGTAGCTTGCCCTAGAACGATCCATTGTGCTGTATATTTTGGCTTGGATCTACGCCTTTACAATCATCTTTTTGTCATATATTTGGGCTTTATGATCTACTATAAAAGAGCTGTTCAGCTTTTTTGACTATGTTCCGGATTAGGAACATTGTCACGGATATGAGAGTTACCCAGAAAGTAATGCCACATCATTTTTATAATATCCAAGAATAATGATATCAAAGTGAAATTATATGTTTGTTTTTTAAATTAAAAAAATTAACTCCTAGTGGACCAAATGCTACACTACATGCCTTTAAGTTGCAGTCCTATGTTACATTGGGAATAGAAAGGAATAGCAAGAAGATACATTCATTAATATTTATGCTTAATTAAGCAGAATAATGGGTGATCTTTATAAAGATGAATGTCAGATGGTTACTGCTGCCCTCCATTGGATCTCTGGGACTTTATTTACTGGGGCAGTTGTTGTGTCTGACTCTCAGTCATGCTTCACAAGATCCAGAAGGGCAGGTTTCGGTATGAGTGGATGTCGTCTATAGAAGTTTCTAACCTCCAGAGGCTTACGTGGATATACTGTCCTGGGCATGCAGGTGTTTACGGTAATGAGAGAGCGGACAGGCTTGCATCAAAAGCATCGATTGTTGGGGAGTTGAAGATGGATAAGGGGATATTCTTCGTCTCTTTGCGACTGTCTGTTGGATGAGGACACTAAAATTGATGTTGAATCGATCAAGCGATTTAGGTAATTTGGAGTTACCCGTTGTTCAAGTCGAACTGGATGCCTGAGAGGCAGAGTGAGAGGTGTGTTTAATCAGTGAGCCACAGGAACCATCAGTATGCATACTCTTCGATATCTGTTGGAGGAGACTGAGCACCTATGGGTCTTCCCGGAGTGCAATGGCGTCAGTTTAATAACCAATAACCAAAATAATTCACAAATTTTCTCTTTTTTTTAAAGTTTGATTCATTATTTGGCACTGACCTGGTACTACTATCCGAAGCTTCATGTGTGCTCTCTGAATTTCTAGGGTACCTGTTTCTTTCAGTTGTTTTATGACTTCTAGGGCCTGAAAAGTATTAACAATTAAAAAATTATGCGAAAAATGCTGTCTGTCTGTGTTACTGCTTTTTTTAAGGGTAGTGTAGGACAGGATGGGACATGTGCCTGTGGAATTTAATGGCCACATGGCTAGTGCAGTCACCGCAAAACTGTTACGGTTAGGTTTTTCTTTAAGCCTCCGACAGAAACAACTCCTTGGCCTTACCTTGGCTTAGTCTACAATATTATTAAACAAATAAGGATTGAAGAGAGAAGGCAAACCCAGTTATTGTTAACCCAGTGTCGTGGTTTTATTTATTTGTCTTGTGTAGTAGTTGTAGAGTAGTTGCATAGCAGAAATTGGTCGCAGAAGAAGAACCTTGTTAGAAATTGTGACACAGCATAACAAAAGGCTTATACTGGTTGCACACGTGACACTTCTTGTGAGGCAATGCGCTATGTCCTTGGATTGCCAACGATGGCCACGAGACACAAAGTCGCACAGGTAAAGCGTATCTGAGAGTTTCTGGACACAAATCATCCTCTGCACAAATCCATAAATGAGAACAAGGGAATGCGATTGAAGAGAGGTCGATCCTGGATGGCCGAGGCAGAGGATATTATTAAACAGGTCTGTACTCTAGATGAGCTGAGGCACGGTGACGAATGGATGCCTATATCAGAGGATATGACTGCTTACGCCAGGGTTATCAGCACACTTGGACGCCGCTGTAGAGAATGGGCCCCGGGCGTCGTCAATGCAGAAATTCTTGCACTCGTGGATCAGCACTCCCACCCAGGTGATATCATTATCTACACCGATGGCTCTGTCAAGCGTGGCACCAGATCATCGTGGGCTTACTCAGCACAACGAAACGGTCACACACTTCATGAAGACTGCGGGCTTTCGAGACAATGATATCGAGCATGACTATGGAGATCACCGCTGCCTCCACGGCTCTGTCATGGGTGGCTGAGCAACAGGTTACCCATACGATCATCATATCAGACTCGATGAGTATGCTTCAACTGATTGCATCTGGAAGTATGCGTGTGGAATGGGTGGACATCATTCGGAGATCACATCTCAAGAAAATGTCTTGGCTGTACACGCCTGGACATGCTGGAGTGCGGGTAACGAGCGTGCTGACTCTCTTGCAAACAGTGCCCCGACTCAAGTGGGCAGAAGCATGGACAGAGCCGATATCATCAATGCGGTACGCTCTCAATTGTGTGACATGGGCGGGTCTCAGACACTGGAACGAGTTCGAGAATTAGGTGTTAAGTTTGGACATGCCAGACAGTGTCATCTTCGTGGTAGAGAGAGAAGATATAGTAATCAACTTCTCATGGGTACTGTGAGCAAATGGACTTTGGGATGGCTGCTGCAACGGAGGACAGAGCACGAATGGGAATGCCCAATGTGCCATGACGTCGATCGCATAACATAACATAACAAAAGTCCTATACATGACGAGAGAAGTAGGGTTGTTACTATCTCTCTCATTTATGCCTGGTTGCGGCATATGCCCTCAAAGAATACATGCAAATTCTTCTTGTATTTGACTTGTTCATGGTTGATTGGATTTTGTAGCTAAAGTTTGATGCCAGCTGGGGTAAGTAGTTAAGTCGTTGTCTTGCGTTTTGAAGGTTGCATGTTCAAATCTGGACCATGCCATTCTGTTCACTGTGCATTTTTGTCAGAGATGCCTATGATTCTTGCCGGAGCTACAGAGTTCAAGCTTTGTGCAATACTCTCAGTAGGTGGTGTGCCATTTCTGCAGAGAGGGACCGAGCCATATGGGGTCAAATCTGGTGCAATGAAGTTAATCCTTCGAGTTTAGACCGGTTGGGGTAGCAGACTTCATGCCAAACTCTATCTTAGCCATCTCTTATGACATGCTGTGAAGGTCACAGTGTTACTATTCTTTGTTTTCCTTTTGGCAGTCAGCAACACATGAGCTAGTTGTTAGTCATATGATTACAAAAATTATACTTGCAGATTGGTTATTGGTTACTAAACAGATATCATTGCACTCTGGGCAGACCCATAGGTGCTCAGTCTCCCCAACAGATATCGAAGAGTATGCATACTGATGGTTCCCGTGGCTCGCTGATTAAAAACACCGCTCACTCTGCCTCTCAGGCATCCAGTTCTACTTGTACAACGGGTAACTCCAATTTGCCTAAATCGCTTCAACATCTATTTTAGTGTCCTCATCCAACAGACAGTCCAAGAGACCGAAGAACATCCCCTTATCCATCTTCAACTCCCCAACAATTGATGCTGTTGATGCAAGCCTGTCCGCTCTCTATTACCGTAAACACCCGCATGCCCAGGACAGTATATCCACGTAAGCCTCTGAAGGTTAGAAACATCTATAGACGACATCCACTCATACCAAACCTGCCCTTCTGGATCTTGTGAAGCATCGACTGAGTGTCAGATACAACAACAACCCCAGTAAATGAAGGCCCAGAGATCCAATGGAGGGCAGCAGTAACGGCCTCAACCTCCATCCTCATACTAGAAATACTTACAGAACAATACAAGAACAAAAAGTGAATGATAATTGATGCTGTTAGAACCTACCTGTTGTTTTGTGTTTTTAGAAGGCTTGACTGAAAAATGAATAGATTTCATGGACTTTTCTATCATTGTCACTGGGTATGGTCTCTTTGTTTCTGGGTGGACACATTTATCAGCAACTATTGTTGCAATATCACGAAACATTTCATCCAACTGGGCCGCTCTCTCTTTCTCAGATACTTGCAACTCCCCTTTGCTAAGAATCTATACCCAAAAACAAAGAATGTGTAAGGATAAAAAAAAAGAATCAAGGCAGTTAATTTCTTCTTTGAGTGCTCCATATTGACACATTGTTAAACCACTCTTTGTAATTTGTATATGATTTGAGCCTAAGAGCGATTGTACGTTGCACCAGTTATGCAGATACAAATAGGCCAGTACATCCGATTTCTGCGATGCTTTTCATTTATTAGGTAGCTTCCTAGGCTAGTACCTCAGTTGCCTCTTACGACATGCTTGTAGGTCGCAGTGGTACTATGTTTTGCTTCCCTTCCGGGCCCGGCACCAGACAAGTGAATCATCTCTTACGACATGCATTGTAGGTCGCAGCGTTACTATTCTTTGCTCCCTTGTGAGCCCCGGCAACACACCGTGAAGACAGTTAACGAGGACTAACTAACTTAGTTCATTTCTATCATAGAGTGTAGAGCAGTGCTCAGTGTCATGGCACCCATGTCATATATTCATGGTGTCATATTTTACTCTACCAGCTTTAAAGTTAATCTAGATTTCTAGATTGTCAGTTTTTTAGTTGCACTCTCATAAACACGATCTTCCCACTTTCACAATTTTGTTCTATTTTGTAACCATTCTACTGCTCCATAACCCAAACTGTAGCTTTTTTCCTGGATAAAGTGTCAAAATTTCAACTATACAAACTTACTATTGTTATTAATAGTAGTAGTGGTCTCGCAAACACCCCCTGGCACCTACAACTTCACAACCTTCATTCAGATTCGTCCCAATATATAAAAAAGTTGGACAGCACTGGTGTAAAAGTTGATGAGAGAGTATACACAATTCTATTAGCTATTCTGCAAGACAAAGAATATTTATCGCAAGCAAGAAAATATAGAAAATGTGAACAGTTTTGAATATGTTCAGTGTAACCAAGAGATAAAGGAAATCAGTGTGGTGCCCACAAGGGAAGCAAAGAATAGTACCACTGCAACCTATAATGCATGTCGCAAGAGGCGACTGATGTAGGCCCTAGGGATGCTACCCTAGTAAAAAAAAAGTAGCGTAGAAATCGGATGTGCTGGCCTAATTGTAGGTGCATAACGGCACAACGTACAATCGCTCTTAGGCTCAGATCACATACAAATTATAGAGTGGTTGACAAGTGGTTGATATGGAACGTTCGAAGAAGAACAAACATGACCGTACAAAAAACTTCAACAACTAAAAACAGTATGGAACTGATAGGTAAACAAAGATCAGAATACTAAGAGCATGCATGTTCCCAGTGGCAACATATGGGTGTGAAATGCTGACATTTATCAAGGACACCAGGCCTTCATGTAAAAATCAGTCGGAAGCACCATAACTACTCCTGAATTCCCAGCAGGCTGGCTTTAAAAATAAGGATTTAGTATCAAGATCATAGAAGGTTACTTACAAGTTTACATATTTCTGGTTCATCATCAGTATCAAAGATCTTCTTCAACTCAGTAAGTTTAGCAAATTCACCTTTGGATACATTAGTAAACACTTTCTGTGTCTGAAGTACTTCATCAATATCAGTCTCTCTGTGGAACAATGTTACAAAAATCAGATATAATATGCAAATCTGATGACTGTGAACAGTTCTAAATGAAGCAATACAATGATCATGTTATGGTCATCTGTAGCTTAAGAGGTAGTGAGCTCGATCACAACCCAGGCGTACCTGGTTCAAACTCCGCTATGGGCAAGTTTGGAAGCAAATTAGTTCCCTTGGATTTTTACAACGGTAAAATAGACTTCACCACTCGGAAAGCAATGATAAACTACTGAACGTATAAGTGGTGCCCAGAAAATCTACAACTTGTTTACTGTTGTTGATGGCTATGTCCTGTAAAGGATATGCCACGATTTTCATTTTTTTCATGGTAGTTTTGTTCATTACTATGTCTACATTGTGGAGGGTCTGGCCGAATGTATTAGAGCACGGGCTCTCATGCGGAGATCCAGGTCCAATCCTGGTGCGGCAAAGGCGTTTTTCTATCGGGGCATAAAAATCCTTACCTGAACAGTTTTTGCGCGAATGCACTAGTCATGTGGCCATTAAATTTCACAGGTACATGTCACCCCTGTCCTACACCGACCTAAAAATCTGTATTACAGACAGTGGCTACAGGTGTTTTTTTAAGCCTACCGTTATAAGACAATAACTCTATCCTAAATATTAAAATGGGGTCGCTGATAACCCGATGCGCTAGTGATCACATGCCGTGGAAGTTTCCGGGTTTGAGCCAAACAGTTTCGGTGTGCGCACGGTACACTGTTGAAATACAGGAATCCCTGAACCTTCACTTCGGGATCTAAACTATAAGCACATCAGAAGTCAGAGTAGGGCTTGTATGAATGATGAGGGACACTGGTGATAAGGAAGGTAAGCCTTCACAACAAAATTAGTCAGAGGTGCCATATTAGGCACCATGACTGCTCCTGAATTCATAGCAGACGAATGGAGAAAAAAATTAAACCATAGGCAATCATGGATCTCCACAAATCTCTGTCCCTGATATTTAATATCATCTCAGATGTTGATGCTCTCCCGTGCCATGAAGTCAGCCTGTCTAATATTTTTTTCTCTCTGTCTTCCTCTGTCTCATATCCCTTCGATTTTGCTGGTTGTAAACTGAGAGTAAGGGTTTTAAGCCAAAGGATTGACTTCATTGCACCGGTTTTACCAAATGACTCGGTCCCTCTCCGCAGAAATGGCCCGCCACCTGCCAAGAGTATTGCACAAAACACGAACTCCGTAGCTCCGGCAACAATCCTAGGGTCTCTAGAAAAACTGCACTCGTGAACAGGACGGTGTGGTCCAGATTCAAACCCATGACCTCCGACTCATAAAGGCAAATGAATTAACCACATAGCCATGGATAGTAAAGATTGCTAATGTCTCATCTAAGAAATGAAGAATACAAGCAAGTCAACTATACCATCTCAAGTAGTTTAATACTTGGATCTGATCCTTCTACCAACGATATGCTGAATGGCAAACATCTTGTTTCAACAAAAATAACCAGACTACGGAATCTACTGCAGTTACACTGTAGGATATGGATGAAATAATCTTACAGAAATCTCTGGCAGAGCAAGTTCTCCAATAGATAGAGCTGATGCTGGAAAAAAAAACAGTTTGTGGACACACCCTGATCCTCATCAAGACTTGACAACCCAGCCCAATGGTGTGTCCTATGCGAAAGGAATGTCTCAGGCTAGAGAGAGAGAGAGAGAGAGAGAGAGAGAGAGAGAGAGAGAGAGGTGTTTCCTTTGATTAGAATATATGTTATGCCAATCCTCTTTACCCAATACGAATCTGTCTGACTTATGTGGACGTGATTGTATCTCGTAAGGGTCTGATAAACTCATGTGACATGCTAGGAGTCATACATGTCTGACAGATCATCCATAAACACTAAATAAATATACATTGGTACTTACATTTTATTTCTCCAAGATGTAACTTTATTGGGATAGCAAGCAATTTCAAAACGTTTTCCTCCTTTCTTCAGCCTCACTATTGCAACATTTGTAAGTCTTTTCTGACCAGTAGGTTGTACAATCTTTCCTGACATTTCAGTAGCTTGTTCGACTGTCAAAATATTAAATATGAATATATGAGACCCAATAGTAAAAGTGAATATGAGAAACGAATGATACAGAAATAGGACGTAGAATGATTTTATTTTAAAGTCTGTTGCTAAAGCTATATGAAACTGTACCACAACATATCTATTTAATATGCACAATGGAAAAATTTTTTTACAGTTTAGAAATTGTTTATCGGCTTCATGTTACAATCGATACAATATTACAACCACTTTGTGATTTTTGTTTATTCATTTGAACTAAGTATGCTGTGCTATGAACAGCTTTTAAAATTCACAAACTGTGTATCATTGGAGACCATCATTATAAGACGAAGATGGATTGAGCATGTATGTCGGTAGGAGCATTGGCTAAGACAGCGAATGAGATGGCAAAAAATATCTGGACACTTAAAGGAAACATGGAGAAGAACTGTGGAGAGACACTACTAAGACATCTAAATTGCTTGTGCACCCTACAAGGCATGTTATAAGAGGCAACTGAGATAGGGTCTAGGAAGCTACCTAGTAAATAAAAAGCATGGCAGAAATAGAATGTGCTGGCCTACTCGTAGGCGCATAACTGGCACAACGTACAATCGATCTTATGCTCGAATCACATTCAAATCACAAAGAGTGGTTTAAGAAGTGGGCGATATGTAGCATTTGAAGAAGTCATTCAAACCAATTCACCAAATTGTTTCAAGAGTGGAAAGACAGTGGATACCATCCCAATGTGGTATACATGTCAATAAGGCAGCATAGATAGTTGCAAAGACAGGCACCAGTACAACATATGAGGAGGCGAAAACATTGATAAAAATGGCTTACAAATAGGCAAGAAATCACCCAGGTCAACAAACAGATGTTGCCTCCTACCAACCAGTAGTATACAAGTCAATTTCTGAAAATTTAAGAAGCCATCCAAACATATTCCTGCCAGCTAAGCAACAAATGATCAAAAGAATTGTTATTCTCAATTTTTGCTACCTGGGCCAAACATAGCCATATGTGAAATGCAATGTCACCAACAAGTTAATAACATGAGAAAGAGATAGTCACAAAAACTAGCATTAAAGAGAAGGTTGGAGAAAAACCTTGCTTCAATTACATCGAAAAACAGAATAAAATGGTTCGACCACCTAGTAGGAATGCAGCCAGACTGTCTTACTGTCTATAAAGAATATGACTAACAGAATATCGGACAAAAGCTAGACCAAGAAAATATTGGATATGGATGTACGATAGGGTCAAAAATTTAGAATCTTTGTCAAAAGATGCAGAAATCTATCAGTGGCATCACTCAATCCAATCCAAATCCAGATGTCCAAGAGTCTTACAAGACAAATACAGAATGACGAATGTCATGACTCATGACAAAATGTGCTACAACCCGGTAGCAACGACAAATGAAGAATCTATATATATTATTAGACATATTCGGATAACGCTAATTTAATATTTTTGTCAAGTTTCATCATTTTAGAATGTCAGCTAAGTTGATTGTAAGTGTTGTGTTGTTGTTGAGTCATTTTTTAGTTCAGTTTTGAGTTTGCTGCCGAGTTGAATCACAAAAATAAAATAACGATTTCATGAAACGTGATGTCTAGTTTTCCCAATGCAGAAAATATATAACGTAGGATAATACTAGTAACACAGCAGGGCAGGACAAAATAATAAACTGATATATTACTTCATAAACTTATTATTTACAATTCTTATAGTTCTAGCTGTTGTTTTCGTTATTGCACAAATAGGCGAAAGCACTACTACCTGATCCGGAAGTGCTATAAAAATTATCTTAGTAGTCTCCCTTGACGCTTCGTTATTTTGTTTTTAATTCAGATCGCATGTTCAGTTTAAAATATATTTGTAGGAGGAAGGTTGTGGGGCTTTTCTAGCCGCTCTAATTTTCAATCTAAGTCTTTAAAATCTAGTAAAAATGCGTGGATTAATTTAAATTAAAATCCTCTTTGCAGCCACACTGTATGTGGGTGTTCAGAATGACAGTTCTACTCATTGACTGACACCCCTTAGATATGGTGGCAGAACCAACCAACCTGTCTGCTCTCTCTCTCATTGTCATCGGCACCCATTTACCTCGGAACGAGGATGAGTCTAATTCTGCAAATTGTTGACGCTTGTAGTGTTTTAGTCCATTACATGGGGGCGGACCATCCTCCACCTTTCGTATCATACTCAATGAATCACTCATAATGCACACATGAGAGTAGTTTTGAGTCTTCAGTCAGAGTAGTGTCTTAGTCGCCGATAGAATCTCCATTGTCATGCTACTTGTTATCATACTAAATGCACCACTGGTTTCCTTGACCTTTCTGGCGTATGAGTTTTCAGTGATAGCCCATACGGACTTTTCGTGGTGAACTACCGATCCATCTGTGTAAACCACATAACTCGGGTCTGCCCGGAGTGCAATGACGTCAGTTTAGTAACCAATAACTGTGTAAACCACAACGTCACCTTTATTGCAGTTTTCATTAATGATGGTTTTGACGTCTGCATCCAACGCCACGGGATTCCGCAATCTGTGTTGAATTTAATGATGGTCGAAAAGAAAGATGTTCCTGTATATTGAAGGCACCGGTATCCATTCTTCCCCAGTGTCGATATTTGCAAGCCTGGGTACCACCTGAACAGTGTTCGCGATCCAGCCCGGCCAACCCACAACTTGCCCCGCTTTAACGATTTTCACTTGCGACGAAAAACAGTTTGTAAAACGCACATAAAAGCCCGTTCTATAAATCTCTTATCCTGAAGCTGTGAGGCAAATCAGAACTGGAGAAGAGAAAGAAAGACAATGCGCATAGAGAGGTTCACTCGAGTTTCTCTTTTTCGACGTGACGCTGAAAGGCAAAACAAGATTAGAGAATAGAGAACCACAAAAACAAGATAAAACGACGTTTCGACCAAAAGGCCAAAAAATAGAAAATAAACAAAGAAATTCATACTTCCTATACGTCAGACATACTTCGCCTCCGGACGGGTCACAACAGAATGTGACATCACCTGTACACTAAATTCAAGATAGGCACCAATGACCTGTGCCCCTGTGGCTTGGCAAGTATGAAAACAGAACATATCCTACAGAACTGCCCCCAGTATGCAGACCTGAGAAGAAAGAGGTAGCCCACTTACACCAGCGTCCAAGACAAACTGTATGGCGTGGCTGATAATCTGAGGTAGACGGCTGCCTTTATTAGAGAATCCGAAATCCCAATCTAGTGAGAACGCAGAAGAAAAAGATACGCCAGACATAACATGTACATCCAGACAAAAATCTCTAATAGTCCTAAAATTAAATTTCAATTCTGCACACATCACATTTGTAAGGATTCTCTCCAACATGCGTTCTTATATACGTATGTAGAACCCTTTGTGCCATAACCCGTACTACAATAATCACAATGTCTGGTCTATTTCCGAATGGGTTTTTATGTATTCTTAGGCTCCTATAATCAGCAAACTGTACATCACACTTGTAAGGTTTCTCTTCAGTATGTATTCATTTGTACTTTATCATTTGGCCGCAGAACAGCAGACATGATATCTGCAGCTTGTCAACTACAGGAGAAATGTCAAGAGCAGACAACCTCTACATGGTCCTTGTCGATCTGACGATAGCGTGTGACACGGTCAACAGAGAGGGTCTATGGAAGATCATGGACAAATTTGGATGCCCAGTGAAATTCATTAAGATCGCCGAACAGTTTCACGATGGCACGTGTACACGATGAAGGAGAGCTGTCAGATGCCTTCAATATTACCAACGGCATCAAACAAGGCTGTGTACTGGCCCCAACACTCTTCAACATGATGTTTGCTGCCATGCTCATGGATGTCTTTTGTAAAGGCAATGAACATGGGGTAAAGATTAGACACAAGACAGACGGTAATCTGTTCAATCTTAGAAGGTTAAAATCCTCTACCAAGATAAAAGAATCAACTATCTCAAACCTGTTGTTTGCTGATGACTGCGTCCCCGCTACCAACTCTGAAGAAGAAATGCAGACCTACATGGACAGGTTCTCAACGGCCAGTGATATGTTTGGCCTTACCATTAACAACAGAAAAACTGAGGTCATGTTTCAGCCCAGCATGTTTGATCCTGTGGTAGGGATTGTGTTCAAGGTTTGGATTATACAGTCACCTCCTTGCACACATGAGAGGTGCAGCAACACACGTCTGAGGCTGTTATCATCGTTTGCGATGATTATATCGAGGTAACGGTAACCATTACCGTTGGCCTCGGTTATATAGTGCGCGATTACCAATAGTGAAACACTCTATTTGCACGATCGATACTTTAAGTAAGTATAATACGTACGGTATCGATAATTTTGTTTATTACCTTTTCAAGTCAGTGCATGGTAAACTTGTACCCCAGAAGTTATTCATATAATTTAAATTATCCAAAAAAGCGAGCCTATTTATTTATTTACAATATTTGTCTTTATAATATTTGCGTAGAATTAGTAAGACCAATGATAGCCTAAGGTCAAGTGCGATTTAAAATCAAAGAACTCGATTGCGAATCCTCCTAGATCCTGGCTGAAGTGACTGGACTCAGGACTGTCATCTTTATACTTTTAACTTTATCATTATCAGGTACCGGTACAGTTGTAATATTTTAGATAGTGATTTTTAAAAGAAATGAAATTTTGGTACACGATAATAGTACTGGTGTTCATAAATTGTTATTAATTTATACTACGCAGATTTTTATATAAGAAAATTTGGTTTTATTATTTTCAAAAACAAAATCTTTGGGGTTCTCAGACGGGTCTATACATAATACATTAGTAACTATTATTTTACTTAAGTTATTACTATTGTAACTATATGTCGCAGTCCGGTTAAGTGGCTTATTTACTTACTAAACTTGTCTTACTTAGCTAAAAATTAGTTTAGCTTTCTCACTCTACAGTAGTTGCTGCCTGAACTGTCTTGTTTCTGGAATCTGTTTTTCATTTCTCTGACATGGTGAATGATGGACAGATGGTGGAGGATTTCAGGATTGATTTTTGTTAATTTCCTTGTTATCTGTTTTTTGTTTACTCTAAGTCTTTTGAGGTAGTTTTGCCTCATTATTTTACAATTTAATCCTTTCACAAACTTTCTATAACAACTTCTCTCTGCGTCCCTAGGCCAGGGTATCCACATTTCTTTGCATTTAACATGCAGCAGTTGGTGTGTTCACCTCATGGCCCCACTGATTAGACATAAATAAAGTATTTTAAAGCATTCTGTCTAGGGATTCAACATTTGTTTACAAAGCAAGTTATTACATGCTTATTGTTGTATTTTACTGCAGTACTTAAAGGGTCTCTGAAATGCTTCACTATACTCTATCCTGGCGCAAGATCGCCAAATGTGGCATTGTAACAACACAAGAGGAACTCATATAGCTGAGAATCGTGCATTGAGGCACAGAGAAAACGATCTACGTGAAAGACAGAACACACAAACCACATATCTAACCTTGATCATGCATGCCACACCTTGGTAGGATTGTGTTCAAGGTTGGACTCTACAATAACCTCCACACACCCAGAACGGTTCTCAGTATACTCGAGACTGTTTTCATCATCTCTTGCGATGGACGTATTAATTAACTGCATTACTCTCTCTCCGCGATTGCAACTGCAGTACAATGTATCATCATCAAATAGCTTGTCCTGAGCAGAACTTTGCCACCCTAATAGTCCTTCTGAATTTTTCTATCTCAGAGGTTAGATGTCCCGCCTCTGCAGCCGTCATGCTCAAACCATCATTTACTCTCTAATCCATCTTCTCAGTGGTCTTCCTCTTTCGTCTTTGCCAAGGTGTCTCCTTCCATAATCTTTTATATGTCCAAAATACTTCAATTTAGTTATTTGTGTATCAACCAGTATTCTTTGATTTTGCATTTCTATGATAGATCTATTTCTTCTCTGTCCATGGTATACACAGGACTACTGTAACACATATTTAAAAGCACATATATGATATGTTCCTCCACTGCCTTGTTAAATGTCCATGTGTCACACCCATACATTGCCACTTGGAATGGGCGGGCTCTTAGTATTCTGATCTTTGTTTTTGTATCAGTTCCATTCCATACCGTTTTTAGTTGTATTGTTTTTTGTAAGGCCATGGCATGTTTGTTCTTTTAATTTCTTTCATCCAATTCCCATCTCTATTGTGCTTCAGGGTATACAAATTACATAGATAATGATCGTCATTTTTGTTTAGTATCTTAAAATAAAAATATTCCATAGATGGGGGAAGCTGAAAGTATCTTTTTCAAATGGATGAAACAAGCACTGGCACTTGCTGAGGAGGCACAGAGGGCCAATGAAGTTCCTGTTGGTTGTATTATTGTTTATAAAGACAAAATAATTGCAACAGGTGGCAATAAAGTCAACCAGACTAAGAATGCTACAAGACATGCTGAAATAATTGCCATTGAAAAAGTGAGAGAGTTTTGTTTAGCGGAAGGGCTTTTTGAGAAAGATGTTTTTGGTTTATCAACACTTTTTGTTACTGTGGAACCATGTGTAATGTGCACTGGAGCTCTTCGACAAATTGGGATACCTGTTGTTGTATACGGGTGTGCAAATGAAAGATTTGGTGGCTGTGGTTCCATCTTGAATGTTGCTAGTGATGTTGCCATTTCAAATAATATTGGACCATGCTTTGATGTAGTAGGTGGTGTTTTAGCAGATGAAGCTGTGGCACTATTGAAGAAGTTTTATAAAGGTGAAAATCCTAATGCTCCAGATAGCAAAAGAAAAGTGAAAAGTGCTGAATCAGGTATGTTCAAAGTTTCTCTGTTCAATTCTCAAATGAGTTAGATAAAATTGGAGCAGAGAATAGATTTCTGATTCGAGTAATCTTATTTCTGGAGGCTGTAGTTTCTGTATTTTTAAAATGGGATTCATCTATTGTTTGTCTTTACAAGTATATGCATCCTCATCAAGTAGCATGTCCTTTGTGGAATGTCGCTTTTATCACAGCCCGTCTGAAAATCTCTTGTCTCTAGCAAGTTTTCCTGCCTCCTCCAGCATCATGTTCAAGGTCTCTTTGATGTCTTACTGCCACCTTTGGCTGGGTCATACCCGGCCTCGTACTCCAGGAACCATATCCTCCATTACAGTTCGATCCAAATCACTGTGACGTTTAATGTCATCATCATTAATCCTCTCCGCTCCTCGTGGAGCATAGGGCCTCAACAGTTGTCGCCACTCTTCTCGGTCTCTGGCTGTTCTTTTTATGTTCTCCCAGGTCAGTTGAGCACTCTTCAGCTCCTCAGTAAGACCTCGTCTCCAAGTCTGCTTAGGCGTCCTCTTTTTCGTTTTCCCTGCGGGTCCCACTCGAGCACCTGTCTAGTGACACTCGACTGTGTCTTCCGCAAGGTATGGCCTATCCATCGCCATCTTCTCCTCTTGACCTGTGTCATCATAGGTTCCTGCCCTGTTCTTATCCACAGATCCGTGTTTGTAACTCTATCATACCATCTCAATCTGAGAATCCGCCGCAAACATCCGTTGACAAAGGTCTGGATCTTATTTGACGTTTAATGTAGCAAAAATATTTAATCTTACAAGACAGAATCTTATTTAGGAGCCAGTGCTCCTCGATATACAAGTCTAGTAGGATATCTTTGTTTTTCTCTTCTGTCCAGGATGTTCTAAAAACTTTTCTGTAACACCTTGTGTTATGGTCCACGATTCACATCAGTATATTACCACAGGGTATATGCATGTTTTCAGAAGTCTTATTTTTGTTTATTTGCATGTTTCTTCATGCTGACCACCCTCTAGAAAGCCATGGCTAGTCTTTTCAAACTTATTCGTACAATCTCAATATTGTTAATTATAGAGCCACGATATTTAAAATATGTGACATTTTCAATGTCTTCATTGTTGATGAGTAATTTTGGTTGAGATTTTGCTTTGTCAATGGACATATTAGTTTTCTTTGTGTCCTGCCTGACAAAAATTCTCATTTTCCAAACAAAATCAGTAATTTGTCACCTATTTGTTGATCCTGTTATCTCTCGCACATTTGTTCTGGTAAATCATTTTTATCCATGCTTTCATTTCTTCACGTCATGCAAGTGTCTGTCTGTAGCCCTGCTTTTGCCAAAATGTCACTGTCTTGTTGCAGGTATCCGCAGTAAGATGGTATCCACTGCATTCTAAATAAAATAAATATATAAACATTTCCCATTGCCTTTTCAGACCTTAGGGTATGAAGTGTCTGTCACTTAACATTGCTAACCCTAATGTGCAGAGGTAGGAGTGCCAATACCTTTCCTCAAATGTGGAATGTTGATTGGGATTGAACCCACAACCCTCCTGAGTAAGAGTTGATAGACAAATGCTTACTCATTAGCGGATTCCGTCCCATCCGCAGCATTACCACTCTAACATATTGTGCAGATTTGGTGTAGTGTATATTTGATGTAGGGCTGCTTGCAGTCCATTTAAGATATTAACTTCTTGATTCTTAGAGCAGTAGTTACAAACCATGCATTAGTAAAAAATACTATGTTTTCATTTACACATTTCATCCCCTCTTCAAATTAGTTGAGGTCTCAAACCTGGCCTCATGAGAATATTTTAAAAGTGAAATTGATGGACACCTACCTCTGAAGTCTGAGAAGGCTCGCCTGAATGGCGGGAGGGGGCAGACCTTCACGCAAACAACAGTCAGAAGCGCCGTATCAGGCACCCTGATTACTTCTGAATTCATAGCAGGTGAATGTGGAAGATGAACACCTGCAAGGGCCTTTAGCTGACACCTGGATTATGGAGGCAACTCATCTTGCTGTTTAGACATCTGAGCACAGGAAGCCGATTGAAGAAGAAATCAACCTGCAGCTACCATCAGAAGATTTAAAAACTATGGAAGACAACTAATAAAAAAAAAAAAAGTCTGCTGAAGATAGTGTCCCAGCTACATTACAGAAAGTGGGACAAATCAGAGCATACATGCAAATACAGAGATATGGACATGTGACGGCCAGATCATCATGGTGTTGCTGTCAACTAAAAGATCTAAAGATGGACTGACTTCATTGCACTGGGTTTTACCCCATATCGCTCAGCCCCTCTCTGCAGAAATGGCACACCACCTGCCGAAAGTATTGCACTAACTCCGTAGCTCTGGCAACAATCTTGGAAAAAATGTACTAGTAAACAGAATATCATGGTCCAGATTTGAACTCACAACCTTTGGAACACAAGGCAAAGGCATAACCACTTAGCTACAGAGACCCCCAACTACAACCGGCTAGGAGAGAAGACTGCACAAGGCAAAGGCATAACCACTTAGCTACAGAGACCCCCAACTACAACCGGCTAGGAGAGAAGACTGCACAAGGCAAAGGCATAACCACTTAGCTACAGAGACCCCCAACTACAACCGGCTAGGAGAGAAGACTGCACAAGGCAAAGGCGTAACCACTTAGCTACAGAGACCCCCAACTACAACCGGCTAGGAGAGAAGACTGCACAAGGCAAAGGCATAACCACTTAGCTACAGAGACCCCCAACTACAACCGGCTAGGAGAGAAGACTGCACAAGGCAAAGGCATAAGCACCTAGCTACAGAGACCCCCAACTACAACCGGCTAGGAGAGAAGACTGCACAAGGCAAAGGCATAAGCACTTAGCTACAGAGACCCCCAACTACAACTGGCTAGGAGAGAAGACTGCACAAGGCAAAGGCATAACCACTTAGCTACAGAGACCCCCAACTACAACCGGCTAGGAGAGAAGACTGCACAAGGCAAAGGCATAACCACTTAGCTACAGAGACCCCCAACTACAACCGGCTAGGAGAGAAGACTGCACAAGGCAAAGGCGTAACCACTTAGCTACAGAGACCCCCAACTACAACCGGCTAGGAGAGAAGACTACACAAGGCAAAGACATAACCACTTAGCTACAGAGACCCCCAACTACAACCGGCTAGGAGAGAAGACTGCACAAGGCAAAGGCATAACCACTTAGCTACAGAGACCCCCAACTACAACCGGCTAGGAGAGAAGACTGCACAAGGCAAAGGCATAACCACTTAGCTACAGAGACCCCCAACTACAACCGGCTAGGAGAGAAGACTGCACAAGGCAAAGGCATAACCACTTAGCTACAGAGACCCCAACTACAACGGCTAGAGAGAAGACTGCACAAGGCAAAGGCATAACCACTTAGCACAGAGACCCCAACTACAACCGGCTAGGAGAGAAGACTGCACAAGGCAAAGGCATAACCACTTAGCTACAGAGACCCCCAACTACAACCGGCTAGGAGAGAAGACTGCACAAGGCAAAGGCGTAACCACTTAGCTACAGAGACCCCCAACTACAACCGACTAGGAGAGAAGACTGCACAAGGCAAAGGCGTAACCACTTAGCTACAGAGACCCCCAACTACAACCGGCTAGGAGAGAAGACTGCACAAGGCAAAGGCATAACCACTTAGCTACAGAGACCCCCAACTACAACCGGCTAGGAGAGAAGACTGCACAAGGCAAAGGCATAACCACTTAGCTACAGAGACCCCAACTACAACCGCTAGGAGAGAAGACTGCACAAGGCAAAGGCATAACCACTTAGCTACAGAGACCCCCAACTACAACCGGCTAGGAGAGAAGACTGCACAAGGCAAAGGCGTAAGCACTTAGCTACAGAGACCCCCAACTACAACCGACTAGGAGAGAAGACTGCACAAGGCAAAGGCATAACCACTTAGCTACAGAGACCCCCAACTACAACCGGCTAGGAGAGAAGACTGCACAAGGCAAAGGCGTAACCACTTAGCTACAGAGACCCCCAACTACAACCGGCTAGGAGAGAAGACTGCACAAGGCAAAGGCGTAACCACTTAGCTACAGAGACCCCCAACTACAACCGGCTAGGAGAGAAGACTGCACAAGGCAAAGGCGTAAGCACTTAGCTACAGAGACCCCCAACTACAACCGGCTAGGAGAGAAGACTGCACAAGGCAAAGGCATAACCACTTAGCTACAGAGACCCCCAACTACAACCGGCTAGGAGAGAAGACTGCACAAGGCAAAGGCGTAAGCACTTAGCTACAGAGACCCCCAACTACAACCGGCTAGGAGAGAAGACTGCACAAGGCAAAGGCGTAAGCACTTAGCTACAGAGACCCCCAACTACAACCGGCTAGGAGAGAAGACTGCACAAGGCAAAGGCATAACCACTTAGCTACAGAGACCCCCAACTACAACCGGCTAGGAGAGAAGACTGCACAAGGCAAAGGCATAACCACTTAGCTACAGAGACCCCCAACTACAACCGGCTAGGAGAGAAGACTGCACAAGGCAAAGGCGTAACCACTTAGCTACAGAGACCCCCAACTACAACCGGCTAGGAGAGAAGACTGCACAAGGCAAAGGCATAACCACTTAGCTACAGAGACCCCCAACTACAACCGGCTAGGAGAGAAGACTGCACAAGGCAAAGGCATAACCACTTAGCTACAGAGACCCCCAACTACAACCGGCTAGGAGAGAAGACTGGCTTTTATATAGCTAAACCTGAAGAAGACTGAGCTTTTGTGTAAGGAAGAAAATGGAGCACACATGGTTATTCACCGAAGTGCAATGATGTTGTGACAGTTGATTGCACATCTATCCTACTATTAAGAAAATTTAGTATCAAGCATTGCACAGGGAGGACATGACACAAAATAGACGCCCCTGGAATAAAATAAAGAGCAAACATTTTAGCAGACAGTCTTTTGTTTTTCTCTTTATACTTCTTCCACCAGTTACCACAGTCCTCTCATTTCTACCAATCTGACCTACTTTTTTTCCCATTGTGGTTTTTATCATCTATGTGGTGTAGAGGTTAAGTGCATGCCTCTCATTTCAAAGGTACTCCACTCCCCCCTGGAGCCATCTAGATATTTTTCCAGAGATTCCTGATCTCAGCATATGTGAGATCAAGTTCCTAGTCATATCGGAGATGGATGATAAATGTAGGTCTAGTGTTCAAGTTGTCTATGTAAAAGAACCCATGGCAGTTCAAAATTGAGAAGATCAGGTTGGAAAGCCGTTGTCTGGTAAAATTCACTAGAAATATTTAACAATAAAATTTCTATAAATATTTTCAACCATCTACTAAATTACATTGGGGACCCTTGTCTGTGCTATGTAGTTCGGCACTACCAGCTGATATATTCCTGTGTAAGAAAGAAATTGGAACTGACATGGTTACTCACCGAAGTGCAATGATGATGGTCCATCAATCAATCACTTAGGCGAGGTAACTGAACGAACAAACACTAGTGTTGAAACATGTAGACCAAACAGTTATTATATTTATCTCTTACTTGTGTGTACTTATATTTTAACCTATGATAAACATTTATGTTTTATCTCAACAGTTTAATTCTACAAACAAAAGAAATACACAATGGCCATGATCACTAGAGTCACTTATAATTGGAATATTTTAGTTTTTGGTATAAGATCTGTTTTATGGAGGTAAATGTTCATTTGTAGAATTGTTACTTTTTGTATTATTATTACTTTGCATAGCAATATCTCTATAGACAAACTTGAATTAAAGCAAGTTAAAAACTTGAATTAAAGCAAGTTAAAGACTCATATACACAGGGAGCATTTTTCAGCAAATGGAGCCATACCTGACGCGGGACGCCAAACGATTGAAGAAAACTAGGTTTTCCTAGCAAAGGTTTTCCACGCAAAGGTGGACCTCAGAAATAACAGACGCGTGAAAACACTATTTATGAAGCACACACAAATGCCAGTCTTATAAATCTTTTTCTTATCCTGACGTTGTGAGGCACAACATACTAGAGACATGGAAATAGAAAAGCAGATTATTTTGCATGAACTGAATTTAAATATGAAAATTTGAAACAACAATTATGGAGGCAAATATTGCAGGAAAGCTAAAAGGATAAATGAAGAATTTTCCCAAATGAAGCGCCATACACCACACCCTGACTACGCCTGAATTCAAAGCGGATGAACGCAAGAAGAAGTTAAAATCCTCATTGGGTAGAACCTAAGACAACGACCCAGAATAAAATAAGGTGCTATATGCTTCACTAGGAACAAGAACATTTAGTAGTGGTTATTCAGTTTTTGGAATATCTTCATTGTACTCCAGACATGTCCACAGGTGATCCGATCTCCTATGCAATATATCTAACAGTGTCCAGCGACTAACCGCACCATTTTAATGTTGATTTATGAGCCTACTCAAATACCTGTTATGCTGTTCTTTTCTGGCTGCTTCAATCCAAACTCCTTGCAATCTAGCAGTTAACATGGATTGGTTTAAATGAAAATCCTCTTTAGGCCACTTTCTATGAGGTCGTTCAGAATGTCAGCTCTATCCATTGGCTAACTCCCTTATATGCTGACAGTCAGTCAGGCTGTCTGCTCTCTCATTTTCATCGACACCCATGTGCCTTGGAACGAAGACGAATGTAATTGTTGACACTTGTGGTGATTCAGTCCACTGCCTGCGCACCGAACCAGCCTCAACCTTTTAGATCATACTCAATGAATCACCTAGAATGCATGCATGAGTGTAGTTTTGTGGCTTCAGCCAGAGTAGTGCCTTAGTCACTGTCGATAATTACATTGACATGCTACTTGTTGGTAGCAGTTATGCCAGTCTAGTCTATGTGATACATGTCTTACTAATGAAGCTACCCAACTTAGTTTAAATGTTTTTCTTTGCAGACAAAATATGAAATATACAACACATTCAGATGTTGCCAAGAAGAGAAAGAAACTGGTGATCATGGGGACTGGCTGGAGTAGCTACAGTGTTTTGAAATCTGTTGACAAGAAACTTTATGATGCTATTGTGATTAGTCCCAGGAACCACTTGTTTAACTCTCTTAGCTAGCACAACAGTTGGCACTTTGGAGTTCAGGTAGGCAGACAACAACAGCATTAATTATTGAGTGGTGATTGTGTCAGCAAACTCTGCAGCTGATCACTCTTAGGCAGCCAATTCCATGTTTAAAAAATAGGTAGCTCTTTTTATATATATATATATATATATATATATATATATATAAAATAATAATAATAATAATTCCTCTTGTACCCTATAGTACATAGGGCCTGCAAGTAATTTCTCCATGCGCTTATCCTGGCAACTCGCTCAATCTCCTCCATGGAACTGAGACCGATATTTCTGCCTCTCTCAGCAAAGTTCGTTCAGGTCTCTTAGGTCAATTTTCTTCGAACCCTGCATCCCACTTCAATGCCTGCTTTGATATTCGATCATCATATATATTCTCTTGTAACGCTATACGTGACATAGAGCCTGCAAGTATTTCTCAGCACCGCCTGTCCTGGGGAACTGCTCAATCTCTTCCATGGAATTGAGTTCATATATCTTGCCTCTCTCAGCAAAGTGCGCTAATATGGAGTCCTCTTCTGAACCTTTGCCTCCACTTCAATGCTTAATTTGATATTCTTGATCCTTCTAAGATATAAGATATCCCCAACATATCTCCATCTCTTCCTTCTTATAACAGTTGTTATTAAATTGTAAATATATTCACGGTAAAATGTAATAATTTGTTTTTCAGTTTAAATAGTAAATTGATATTAAAAAACACATCATCCTTACATAATCATTGCTTTTTTATTATAATAATTTATTATTTCTAGCCTTTGTTTAATTTATCTCTCTTATTGTTCAGATCGATAATGGAACCTATTCGTGAACTCGGCTGAGATTCACACACTTCCACCTTTCATATGCTACAAAACTTGACACAGAAAAGCAAGAGCTCTACTGCACCAGTGTTTTAATGCCCACTATTAAGTATGCAGTGTCTTATGATAAATTGGTTATAGGAGTTGGAGCATTTACCAACACATTTGGAGTTCCAGGTGTCATGAACATGCTTTTCTGGAAGGTAAACATTAATGTGCTTTTTTAAAAGTAATGTCAACCTGTGAAGTCTGAGAAGGCATATGTCTGTATAGGGAGGAATCTGATAATAAGGAAAGCAGGCCTTATGCAAAAATCAGAAACACTCATACCAGGTGCCCCTAATTACACCTGAATTTATAGCGGCCAATGCAGAAGAAGAAAGAGTCATGTCAGTATGGTTATGTGTACATTAACCCTTTAGCTAAGCAACGACGTATATATATGTTTTCCCATTCCTCTCTAAAGACGTATAACACTGTTATTATCTCCTCTAGGGCTAATGACGGTTTAACACGCTATACATTGCTACCGTCACTGTTAAGGCGATATCTACGTTTTGACCTAGAAACAAAGAGTAGCTATTTTTAGCTCAGCCTTCAGAAAGATAGAGAAAGGTTAAAAATTTGATGCAAAATATATGTCCGAAATTTTAATACGCCTATTTGTCCAGCACCACAACAGCTGTTCAACACCACAACATGGAGACTATGAAATACAACACTGCTAGGAGACATTCGATTAATAAACACAGAACGAGTGTAATTAGTCATGATATGCTTATAAACATATATATGCTGTTGAATATGTGTTACAGAAGAGTCCTCCTTATATAATGAACAAAGAAGAGAACAAATAGATCTTAATAACTCAAGATTCACTGAAAGGAGTCGTCTATTTGTCATGTATGTTATTCTACACACTCTGATATAACGAATAAAAGGTACGCCTTAGGTTGAAGAGGGCTTAAAGAGGCTTTAATCCCTACATAAATAACAAACAAACAAACAGATATGTCAAGAAAGGATACAAATAAAAGAACTGGCTGATGCTACAAATAAGAAAATTGAAAGTATTTTGGACATGTAAAGAGACATGAAAGGTTGGAAAAGACCATTATGGAAGGAGGCATCCCAGCAAAGAGGAGAAGAGAAAGACCAAAGAGAAGATGGATTCAGGATGTAACTGATGATTTCTCTTCTTCTGTCGTTCTTACAACCAATTTTAATCACTCTTTGTGATATGTTTGATCTTTGTCAAGAAAGTGTATACGTTGTACATTGGTTTGGTAGGCCTCTAAACGCATAGATTTCTACACGTTAAGGACACATGCATCCGATTGCAGCCAAACCTCCTTCGTCGCTCTACGCATGCGGCAGGTAACAGTGGTTCTATTCTTTACACCTCCAAATTTGGGCCCCAGCAACCACTGGCAGAACTGATGATTTGAGCATGATGGCTGCAGTCTATGAGAGAGATAAATTTCAAGGACTGTTAGGGGGCAAAGTTCTGCGCAGAACAAGCTATTTGATAATGAATTAACAGCAATTTACTTCTTTTTTAAAAACTGCATCTCTTGTTTATTGTTTTAAGTTCTTGGCACTGTAATTGGACTGACTTTTTAATGTTGCTTTTTGATGAACATTTTTTAAACAGGAAATTGCAGATGCAAGAAGAATTAGAAATCGCATTTTATGCAACTTTGAATTGTCTGTTCAACCAACCATAGATGCCAATGAAAGCACAAGACTGCTGCATATTGTAATTGTTGGTGGCGGACCCACTGGTGTAGAGTTTGGAGCAGAATTATATGATTTTGTTGAACAGGTTTGCATTTTTCTTTCTGAAAAGTAGCTAAACTTAGTTGTTTTTTTTGTGTGTACGGTAAAGATCTGTTTTAAAAAAGCTGTCAATGTTACAAGATAGGATAGATTGAGAAATGAGAACATTAGAAATGTCATTGGAATCACACCATGCATCCAACATATTAGAAGACCCCCAAAAAATGATTCGGTCACCTAATGAGAATGAAACCTGATCTACTCCCATTAAGCCCCTATAGCAACCTGTACACAGAGTCTGATGAAGACCAAGAATTTGATGGATATATAACAGACATCCTGCGACATCGAAGACTATAGATGCAGCACACTCCACAACATTTCAAGGCACATGTGGATCTTCTTCTGCGATCAACTTTGCTATGCGACTACTCCGGTATGTGTCATAAACAGGGCGGTTCGCTTGAGGTCTTCACCGGTTCCCCATAGTTTGGTCTGTAGTGTTGTTTCTGCTGGCCAGATCTCCAACTCTCGCTACTCAGACTAGGGCAGTCTGTGCAGGATGTCACTGGGGACTGCTTTGGTGCTCCACGGGTGCAGGCTGCCGAGTCCCTGAGACCCATTCTGTGAAGGTGTGCTCTGAGACTGCAGTGTCCCGTTCTAAATCTGAAGACTTTGGTCTGTGCTTTTCTGTTTAGTGTATTTATACTGTCGTGCTCTGGGTTGTATCCTCCATTTGTTTTTTTCCAGATCATTTTCCTGGATTGTTTCAGGAGAGTCTTTGCTTCTGTAAAACTTTGTGTTGGGTGGTGTTGTCTTAGGCCTCCCAGCCGCTTGCAGTTTGTCAGCCTTGCTTCCTGGTATGCCACAGTGAGCTGGTATCTACTGTAAGACCAGTTCGGATTTTTTTGACAACAAGCTGATATTTTGCTGTATGTCCTGAATGAGCTTGTCTTGTCTGGGACATGAGATAGCCTGGAGAACGGATCTGAATCGCTAAAGACTGCAGTATTTTGCTGACACTTGCTGGTCACTGAGAATCTGTATGGCTGCAAGAAGGGCTGTTGCCTCTGCTCTAAAGTTGGTGCATGTTCTCCTGCTGCCAGAGAGTGTGTTTCTGTGTTTCCTTGAGGGTGAGTGATGTAGATTCCGCTGCCTCCCTTTCTGGTAGCATTTGTAGCTGAGCCATCTGTGAACACGTGTCCATGTGCTGGTGGGATATTGCTCTCGTAGCATTTGGAGTGAAATGACTCTTTGCTCTACATGTGGATAAGACAAGACATTGAAAGAGCAGACAAGCTTGTCTCGAGATCATCATTAGTTTGGCTACTCTCTTAGTGATGCAAATGTTTGCTATCCTTTGCTAACACAGTTAGTTGGGCTGATTATGGACAGTCCCAATTCAAGGTAATGTAAGTATGGTAAAGGAACCCTTTTTATACCATGTGGTATAAAGGGTAACACAGTGTTAGGCCTGTATTTTTCATTGACCATCGGCACATGATGGGGATGTGGTCAACATCACGCTGGCTACCTTTACTTCCCATTACTTTTCTGGTACCCAACTGAGGCTGGCTGACCTGAGAGGTGCTACGGTCTGAAAATTCCACGCCTACTGTGGAATTTAACCTCGACCACTAGCCTGCAACATTTTCTCATCACCCAGTCCGTGGCCACTCCAAAGAATAGCAGAGATAAAATACAACCTTGCTTTACTCCGGTTTCAACCATAAATCGGTCGCTTTGACTATCATCAGTGCATACTGTGAACCATCATACAGGCTTTTGATGTTTATTGTTTTGTCTGGTATTCCATAGCATCTCAGAATATTCCACAGGAGATTCTGTGTAGACTATCAAAGGCCTTTTTAAAATCAATGAAATTTAATATAAGTGGTTGTCGCTTTTCAATATGTTGTATTCTTCTGTATTAGTAGAATAACCGGGGGGCTGCCTAGAGTAGTTGATAGTAGCTCGACCTGCTGGCTGTGAGACGCCTCATAGCTCGGGTTCAACCTACTGTACGGCATTTGTTCGAGTCCCTGGTCTTACTCAGGACGATAACGTGAGTACCTCTGAAGTCGAGAAAATCTGCCTGTATGGCGAGGGAAAAGTAATTTACAATGTGCACGCTGCTGCCATTGTAAGAAATTGGAAAACAGATTTTCACGCAAAATCAGTTTCAGAGATGAATCTTGCCGTTGAAAGCGGACGAAGAAAAGAAAAAAAAAAGTAGAATAACCACTTAGAAATCTATCTTTGTGATTTGAGACAAAGAGCAAGAGCACATTTTACTGTAATGATCCAAATACATTTTTTTTTGTTCAAACAGGATGTAGTTCGACTTTATAGAGAACAGCAGAAAATGTCAAGGTCACGTTAATTGAATCCAACAAAATATTGTCTTCATTTGATGCCAGACTCATGCATATGCGAAAAGAAAATTCAACAAAGGAAGGGCTTCAAGTTGATTCAATCCACTGTTGTTGGTAAGATTCTACTAGTATGTCTGTTTGTAGCTTATCTGATCTACTGTTGTTGTTAGTTTGAGCTTTTAGCCAGGGTCGAAGGGGAGCCTAGAATAGTAACACTGTGACATACAAGGCATGTCATAAAAGGTGACTAAGGTAGGAGCCTAGGGAAGCTACCCTAGTAAATAAACGATGTCACAGAAATCGGATGTGCTTGCCTACTTGTAAATGCATAACTGGCACAATCGCTCTTAGGCTCAGGTCACATGCAAATCACAAGAGTGATTTAACAGGTGGTCAATATGGAACGCTCAGAGAGAAGGAAGATGCTTTGAAACAAAAGTTTAAAGAATACATTAGCGTGTCTGATCAAATTACACAGCAGAGGTTCAAGCACTACTACAAGCTGCAATAATTATCAATAGCACCAACTCTGATTTCAACAAGTTGTCTTTTTCGCAGCTGCATTATATGTTTTGCAAGCCCTCCAGAGTAAACTGCCA
The DNA here is from genome assembly GCA_020796225.1 of Arion vulgaris. NCBI lineage: Eukaryota > Metazoa > Mollusca > Gastropoda > Stylommatophora > Arionidae > Arion > Arion vulgaris. The sequence goes on along the minus strand of CM036754.1, from coordinate 86,219,751 downwards.
TCTCTGAGAAGTGAGCTCAGCAATGTTTCTGCTAACATGAGAGTTACACTTCCGTGTGTACAATCACACTATGGAGTCCAAGGTAAAGAGAGGTCCGTGTGTACAATCACACTATGGAGTCCAAGGTAAAGAGAGGGCAGACAAACTCGCAAAAAAGGAAGGAGAATTTGAACAGGTAGAAAACGAAATCACATACTTTAAAAAAAAAGAGCTACCCTAGAACAGAACCTAAACTATCCAACGACAACTATCACAAATTCGACAGACCATCACCGTCGGTCTCAGGGCATAACAAACTGAATAAACACTTGCACAGGCTACGATTGTCCCCTTTCCTTTGTATCCCTGTGGCTTCTCTGATCAAATCACAGAACATGCCTTGCAAAACTGTCCCTTGTATGTCCTCCCTAGAAAGCTAATGCTGGCTCAACAACATTCATTCAAAACTACATGGCACCAGAGATGAGCTCCAGACAACAGTCGACTTCTCATCATAAGAACGCATCTGATGGTCTTATCTTAACCAATTGCAGTGAAGCGTCATGGGAGAGTTAGTTTTCATCTTGTGCCAGGTGTGTTGTGTTGACGTTGTCAGTCCATGATTTCGCAGGGACTCTAAGATGTTATCTATCCATCATGTTCTTGACCTGCCTCGTGCTCCAGCGCCTGAGTGTCGATTATTGTAGGCATGTGATGGTAGTGCATCTGATGGTATAATCATCAAAATAGCAAAGAAAGAAGAAGAAGTGTGTCTGTTAGTTATAAATTATCATCTCATTGTTACACTACATTCTTCTCTACGTCACTCTATAAATTCAGGTGTAGCCATGGCGCCTGATGTGGCACTTCTGATTTGCATGAAAGCCTGCTTACTATTATACTGGTTCTCGCATACAGGTGGGTCTTCTCCGACTTCAGAGGTGTTATCCTACATGTATTCAACATCTATTAATAGTATCATAACTTATGATCATGACAGACTCATCGGCATATAGGGTCTCAAGACGAGGATTTACCCATATCTGGTTCTCTCTGCAGGAATGACACGCCACGCAGAGAGTATTGCACAAAACAGGAACTCAGTAGATCCAGCAATAATCTTAGGGTCTCTGGAAAAATGCAATAGCAAACAGAATGGTCAGGATTCAAGCCCACAAAATTTGGAAGTAAAGAAACCAGCTTAACCGCTCAGAGACTCATTGGCAATATCCATTTCACAAAATTTGTGCTGCAGGTGCCCATTCTTCTTTGAACGCTGATATCGACTACTTGTTTTTTGTTGCCCCTTGCCGGGATCCTCAGGTGTAACCAAAAATAGTACACTGAACCTACAAGATGTCGTAAGAGGCACTGAGGTAGGCCCTAGGAGGCTACTCTAGTAATAAAAGTGTCCAGAAATTGATGTTTTGCCTACTTGTAGTGCATAACAAGCACAACTTACAATCACTCTTAGGCTCAGATGACATACAAATCACACCGAGTGGTTAGCAAGTGGTCGATATAGAGCGTTCATAGAAGGCCACTCTTAGTGAGTGATCTGTGTGTGATCCGAACCTAAGAGCGATGACAGCTGTGCCAGCTATGCAGACAAGTAGACCAGCACATTCGATTTCGCGACGTCTTTTATTTATTACATAGCTTCCCAGACCTCACCTAGTCACCTTCACGACATACCTTGTAGGTCACAGCATTACTATTCTTTGCTCTCTTGCATGACTCTAGCAACACACAGGCAGTGCTTCAAGTGCAAACAGCATATTGTGTTTTCCATACCTTATCTTCATAATCTTTGCTCCCCTTGCAGAACCCAGCAACACACAGGCAGTGCTACAAGTGCAAACAGCATATTATATTTTCCATACCTTATCTTCATAATCTTTGTTCACCTTGCAGAACCCAGCAACACACAGGCAGTGCTTCAAGTGCAAACAGCATATTATATTTTCCATACCTTATCTTCATAATCTTTATCTATTGTCAACATTCTCGAGTGACACCAGACAGTGTTAAACTTCAAGATGGCAGTGTGATTCCATGTGGCCTTGTTGTTTGGAGTACTGGTTTGTCTCCAAGAGAATTTACTCAAACTTTGAACTGTGTCAAGAATAAAGGTGGGCAGGTCAGTTTCATATTTTTCATTCTAAAAGAGGTACTATCAAATTATATTTGTTTGAGATTTAGCATTGTTTCATTGATAAATTTCTCATTGGGAGTTTAAGATGGATAAGGGGGATGTTCTTCAGTCTCTTTGCAACTGCCTGTTGGATGAGGACACTAGAATAGATGTTGAATTGATCCGGCAATGTAAGCAGTTTGGAGTTACCCATTGTACGGGTAGAACTGGATGTCTGATGGGTAGAGTGAGGAGTGTGCTTTAACAGTGAGCCACAGAAACCATTAGTATGTACACTCTTCAATAATATCTGTGAGGAGACTGAACACCTTTGGTTCTGGCCAGAGTGCAATGACGTCAGTTTAGTAACCAATAAAATTCTCATTAATCATAACACATCCATGAGACACACACACACACATATATACACACAAACATCAGCATAAGAAAGAAAGTTGAACAGAACCTTGCTTGAATTACATTGGAAGCAAAGGATGACGGGATGTGGTTACTTAATAAGAATGCAACTATATCTACAGTATACAGAGTCTTCTACAACAGAACATCAGGAAAGAAGGCGATAGGAAGACAATGAAAAAGATGAATAGATGGCATAGCAGAATCATGTCATCCAAGCCACTAGAGCAGCGCAAGATAAAAAAAAACAGAAAACCATGACACTGGGCAATAACCGGTTGCAGAGTGAGGACAAAAGAGAAGATAGAAAGTTGATTGATTGATTGAACCACCTATCCATCATTGCACTTTGGTGAGTAACCATGTGTGCTCCATCTCATACTTACATAGAAAGATCTTAGCGTTAGTGCACAAACTCTGTAGCACCAGCGAGGGTCCCCAAGATAGAAATCAATATGATAGATGCACCCGAAACAATTATAATTAGTCAGTTTTTTCATTGTTCCACAGATTTTGACTGACCAGTTTCTCCGAGTGAAAAGTGAAACTCAAGCAAAAATGTTTTTGCTATTGGAGATTGTTCTGGCATTGAAAATATGTTACTGCCATGTACTGCCCAGGTAAACTAACTATTCAGTTGTTGTGTGTACTCATTTTCACTAATATTGAAACAGGCTGGACATGGAGACAATGGTTGGAGCCTTGAGATCTAGGCTGACAAAAATCTGTTTTATTTTTGTACCAAGGCATGCAGGTATACGGGGAAATGAGCCTATAGGCTTGCAGGTATGTTTGCTGTAAAATGCACGAGCAATGGATCAGGCTGATATTCTGAATTCTCTAGGGCGAGGGGCTTGTAAATGATTCAGGTAATAGTGGTAAATCTACAACCCTAACTAGACTGCAAGAATTTCAAGTCGTATGGTGTGAGCTAGACAAGAAACTATACTGGTAGCCAAAGAAGAATAGTAAACCAACAAAGAACTGGTGTCATTGAGTGCCACACACTGAGAGATATACTGAGGATGAAATCGGAGCACTTATGGACTAATTAGTTCCATGTGCAGTAATGATGATCCGACTGTACTGGAACACCTGAAGGCTGGAGTTGAAAATGGAATGCAAGAAAATGGGAGAGATCTAGGAAATGGCCTTGATAGGAGAGATTGGAAACCTTGTTGAGGACCATGGGTGAAGAAGTTGGAACATAAACGTTATACTCTGTCTGGCTCTTTGGGATACAAATCTTTGTCTATTGTTAGTGGCTGTTTGGGGACTTAATATACAATGAATCGAAGTTGGGAAGCAGAACTGACCAAAACCATCCTCATACCTTGTGGCACATGAGAATTTCGTCAGAGCTTTCCTTGCTTGAATGTCTCTTGTAACCTTTGGTGCAGTGTTCCACATCAGATACTGCAGACAATTCTTGATCATATTCCATCAATAATTGGTGACTGGTAGAGGTTGCATCACTGCAGTCTGGCTAAGTAAGTTGGGAACCAAGAAGGAAGGCAGACCATGTCTCAATAATACAGTGTTTCTTCTTGCCTTCACCTGCTATGAATTCAGGTATTGTCAGGGTTCTTGGTATGACACTTCTGACTGATTTTTGCGTGAAAGCATGCTTTCTTTATTATCAGTATTCCCTGCCATACAGACATGCCTTCTCCTACTTCAGCGGTAAATAGTGCTGAAAACAGATGTGTTTAATGAAAAGATGCACACATCTCAACCTCATGGAAGCCAACTGCAAAACATAACAAACATCCTCCTCAAGAAGAGAGAGGAAGTAGAAGTTGTTTATAAATTGGGACTGTTCATTTGAAGAAGTTTGTTCACAATTAATGCTGATAATATGGAGCGTGATGACAGACATTTAAATAGGCATGGGTAAACATATAGTTGGCTCTTCTGCACCGATGTACTGGCTCACTGTATTTTGTAAGGTGATGCAAATCCAGTATATTGACTTCTTCAAACGTTCCATATCACCACTTGTTAACCACTCTGTGGGATTTGTATGTGATCTGAGCCCAAGAGTGATTGTGCCAGTTATGCACCTACAAGTGAGCAGGCATATCTGATTTGCTGCTATGCTTATTTACTAGGTAGCTTCCTAGGTCCTACATCAGTACGCTTTCTACAGATGCTTGTAGATCGTCAGTGTTACTATTCTTTGCTCCCTTGCAGCCCTAGCACAGACAGGTGAGGAGTATATTGACTAATTTAGTATACCTCTAATATGTGATCTGGATGTAACCAACAATAATGTTGTATAAGGGTTAATACATCATCTTCTTCTCTATATATATATTTGACAAATTCTCATCTAATTTCAATTTCATTAAAACCAATATATTCTTTTTTTATTAAAATACTACTACTAGGTAGCGGAACGGCAAGGTCGTTATCTCAGTAAATTTCTCAATTCTGGATGTGATGAAGACAAGATTGGACCATTCAAGTTTGAGAGTTTGGGAATTATGGCATACATTGGTCGCTATGAAGGTGTCAGTGATACACCCCAATTTAAATTTAAGGGTGAGTGTTTATCATTTGTTTTTATCCTAATTTGAACATATTTTTTGGAGTATTCTTTATACATATTCTACTGTATTTCAATTTCTCAAGTTGTTAGATACTTCATATTTTTCTTTCCTCCAATCCTGTTTTGCCTCACAATAAGAAGAGATTTCCAGAACAGGCTTTTGTGCGCGCTTCATAAAGTGTTTTTCACCGCCTCTACCATTTCCAAAGTCCACCACCTGCATGGATGGCTTTGCTCTGTATCAACTGTATCGAGTAATGATGCTCTTGGGCACACTGTCTTTGGTACTATACTTATGTGACTGAACCATTTAATTTGCTGTTTCTTGATGAAGTCCAGGTAAATCCATGTTCGTGATATGTTGAGCAAGTCTGTATACCGCATTGTCTTGTATTTAATACTTTGGTTGCCACTGACAACAGAAGTCAGCGAAATACTAAGTCCCTTTGCTGCCCCTGATTTGAAACGGGAGTTTGCTGACCGTACACGTATTAATTACGACTACTTCGTATTGTTACTAAAAGCTCTCCAAATGGCGGGTCTAATGTACGAGTGGTAAACATATAAGTCGATTTTGAATGATATTTTAAGTAATAAACCAAGATTTTCAAAATGGCGATGTAGCTGATGAATAGTGATGTCCAAATGACTCTTTTCAGACTTTTTAGCCATTGATAGTGTTCTTTCTTCTTTGCTGTCCTTCTTTACAACCAATTTTAATCACTCTTTGTGATATGTTTGATCTTTGCCAAAACGTGTATACGTTGCACATTGGTTTGGTATCATTGATTGTTTAACGGACTCTGAATGTGATACAAATTTGAACTTTGATTCACATGATGGTGTTTATAGATCGATAGCAGATATTCCCATGGGTACCGGAGTAGGTATTGGACACCCATCTCGAAACGCAGCATATCATACTGTGGATAGGTATGGAGTGCGACGTCAATATCAGTTACAGCAATAGCTTATGGATTATGAAGAATATACTCTACATATAGACAGGTTAGTAGCTCATTAATAAATGAACATTATTCCATAGTTTAAAAGTCCTAAGTTTATTTTTTGACGATTTTTTGAAATTGTCACCCTGAAAACTGATCATGCCTACAAAAAAGCGTGGCAGTAGCCAGACTTGGTTTAAAAAATGGGTGGCAGCAAAAGTGTTAATCACCAATTTGGTAGAGGTTAGTGCTCCTCTCATTCCAAATACTGTTCGCTCCCCATGGAGCCATCAGAATAATTTTCCTTAGATTCCTGTGTAGGTGAGATCAAGCTCCTAGTTATATCTGGGATGGATGATAAAACGTAGGTACTGTGTTCAAGTTGAGCATGTAAAATAACCCCTGGCAGTTCAAACTTGAGAAGAGCAGACTGGAAAGCTGCTGCCCGGCAAAATTCATTATAACGATTTTTTAAATAAAATTATTACTACAAAATGTGTTCACCATGTTCTAAATTACATCATGGAACCTAGCAGATGCTACAGGGTTTGTGCACTACTGCTGAGTTCTTCCTGGGTAAGAAAGAGATCAGAGCACACATGGTTACTCACCAAAGTGCAATGATGATTGTCCAATCAATCAATTAATCACCAATGAACAGTCAATGAAACCAGGGATTCGGGACATAGAGGTATGGTACTCACCTCTCATTACATAGGTACTCAGTTTGTTCCACGGTGGAGCAATCGGGATATTTTTCTAGAGGTCCCTGACCTCAGTGTATGTGAGATCGAGTTCCAAGTCCTAATGGAAGACAGATGATGAAAGGTAGGTCTTGTTTTCAAGTGGCATATTTTTTTATCCAGAAGCACTTGAGCTAAAGTTCTTCGGCTGGTGTCATGGACATCGTAACCTTCTGCTCGGCCCGAACACCGTAAATATAGGAACTTGTAGTTTTTCTGCCAGTCCGCGGAGTTGAACCTGCACTTACAGAGGACTAGTCACCGTAGTCCAACGCGCTACGAACACGCTGAGCATATAAAAGAACCATTAGCAGTTGAAAATCAAAAGAGATAGCATAAAATGGTTAAGGGACTGGAGTGCAAATGTCATAGTTCCCAGATGGCAGCGGAGAAGTGGACAAGCAGATAGTTAGTGTAGTATAATTAGATTATTTAATAGTTGAGACTATGTGTTGTACTCTATATGTAGAAGTGCAACACATAACTACGAGACATGACGCTTTTGTGTAGTAAAATAGTGACGATTTAGTAACGGTTGCGAAGGACAGTGAGAAAAGAAGGGAGACAACATAAACAATTGACAGATGGACGTGTTCTTAAGCAAGAACGTTTATGCTTATAGATCAATAAACATGTCGCATGCCATCAAGCATTGAGTTTGTATATTATTACCATATGTTATGGATCATCAGTCATCATGAGAGAATGGGAATTGTAGGACCATAAACCAACAAATGCTCTTATAATAAATTATCACATCTTTGAATAAGACCATCATCAAAGATAGCACCTACATGTATATTTCAAGATTGCACCCTACTTCAATACCAACGATTGCACCCTATCTCAATACCAACGATTGCACCCTACTTCAATGGTGTCAAGAATAAACAAAACAACAACTGCCCACCGTGTTTAGTCACGTCGTGGACCAGAATCTATGAAAATCAATTTTTATATCTGTTTACAGATTGTTTGGTATGCCTAGTATTCTGCCCCCTATGCCCTATTGTTGGAAGGTGCCCGGCTTTTACCCCCGGTCAAGGATTTCATCTATACTCTTCAATCAAAGCCCTCATTTTCAATTTTATTGTCCTTCCTACAGGAAGGTGCCCGGCTGTTAACCCCCGTCAAGGATTTCATCTATACTCTTCCATCAAAGCCCTCTTTTTAAAATTTTTATTGTCCTTCCTACAGGGAAGGTGACCGGCGTGTTTACCCCCCCGGTCAAGGATTTCATCTATACTCTTCCATCAAAGCCCCTCATTTTAAATTTTATTGTCCTTCCAAGGGAAGGTGCCCATGTGTTTACCCCCGGTCAAGGATTTCATCTATACTCTTCAATCAAAGCCCTCATTTTAAATTTTATTGTCCTTCCTATAGAAGGGACTGGCGTGTTTACCCCCCGGTCAAGGATTTCATCTATACTCTTCAATCATAGCCGTCTTAATTTTATTGTCCTTCCTCAGGGAAGGTGACCGGCGTGTTTCCCCCACGGTCCAAGGATTTCATCTATACTCTTCAATCATACCTCCGTTTTAATTTTATTGTCCTTCCTAAGGAAGGTGACCGGCGTTTTTTACCCCCGGTCAAGGTTTTCCCATCTATACTCTTCAATCAAACCCTTTGTTTTCAATTTTATTGTCCTTCCAAAGGGGAAAGTGACCAGGTGTTTCCCCCCGGTCAAGGAAACCATAACATTTTTTGCTTCAATTAACGGACTTTACTTTTTCCTGTGTCCAGTATATGGGAAGTTATGCATATTTGATCACGCTATACAATGATTGACAATTGAGGTGTAATGTGAGCATTCCACACTTTGGTACTTGATGTATTATTTATAGAGTAAGTATCCCTTTTTTCATTTGCTTGCCTTTGTAATTGCCACAAAGTTTTTTTTCATATACATTCACTGGTGTGTGACACTGTATTTGCGTATAATGTAATATATAATGTACGAATGAATTTATAGCCTTTTTACTGATGTTCTATGGATATAATTTTTCGTTTTTTGGGGCTATGTTAGTTTTTGACTATATTTTAATAACAGTTTGTACACTTTGAGTCGATATAATCGCAGCTTTTCTGCTTTGGATACGAACGATATTTGTACCAGGGGTGGACTGTTCTTTAATATGGCTCACCGTGGAACTAGAGGAAATAGGGCCGGTGAGGATGCGACGTTGGAGGTACTGCCTCCTGTACTGGCACCTCCCGCAGCCTTGGTGGAATCTCCGGTTTTGGATGGATATGGCTGTTCATCTGTTCCTGTGCCGTCTTATCCTACTGCATGGAACGCCCCTCGTCCTCCATGTCGGCCCCCACGGACTTTTGGGGGTTCGTGATGGTCCCTCTGGGGATGAGTTTGAGCGGGACATTCGACATTACTGGACGTACTATGGGCTGGAAGGTCAGGATAGGGCAATGCTTTTTCGAGCACGTCTCCGATTCAGTCCGTAGGGAACTTGCCATACAAATGATGACGGTGAAGGACCCAGAGTCCCTGTTGACGGGCCCCCTGGGTGTGTTTGGTGACAATAGATCAGCCGCGCTGCTGTCGCTTTCTTTCGCTCTTCTAGAATAGCGAAGAGACGTGCCTTGACTTTTCCCCATCGGATAGCGGAGCATTCATGAAAGTGACCGCAGCTCGGTCTAGGGAGGGATCGATCCCCGGGATCCCAACAATCTTCGGGATCACTTTGTGGCATCCCTTAGTAACAGGTTGTGTTCCAGCATGCTTATGTCCAAAGTTGCAGGAGCACCCTCCACCACCTTCCTGCAATGCAGAGATGAGGCGTTGCGAGGGGAGTCCAATTCCCTCCTGGGATGGATTTCTGGAATTTGGATCGATTGGGGCGGCGGTGGACAACTCGAGTCCAGGATGGTCAGGAAGTGAATGAGTCCGGGGCCACCGTCCTGATTACTCCATGCGTCCTGGAAATTTGCAACTATACCCCCCGCTTCCAGGGTGGAGATGATGGATATCCTCCACGCTCCGCTGCTCGCGATGTGGTTTGGATGGTCGGGACAGGCTTGTAGGGTTAATAATTTAAACGGGTGCCACTCAGGGAGAGGGGCACGACCCTGGGTGCCAAGGAACAGGGCCCAGAACAAAAGATTTGCGCCTCTGTGTAGATTATCGTGAGTTAAACAAAAGACTATTAGGATGCGTACCCTTACCTGCATTGATGACTATTTGGGACTCCTGAATGGTGCAAAGTTGTTTACCACTCGGGATTTAACCAGTGGATACTCCCAAAGTGGCAATGAAACAGGAAGACATAGATAAAACGGCATTTTGTACACCTTTTGGATTGTATGAATATACAAGAATGCCAATGGGATTGACTAATTCTGCTGGCACTTTTCAACGCCTAATGCAAAACTCAATGTCAGATTTTATGTTTAAATCTTTACTAGTATATTTAGATGATATGTTGATTTTTTCAACAGATTTTGATGACCATTTGATTCGTTTAGGTAATGTGTTGGAAAGGATAAGATCTATAGGTCTAAAAGTTAATCCTAATAAATGTGTTTTTTTGCAGGGATTCTGTTGATTTTTTAGGTCACACTATTTCAGGAAATGGCGTTGCTACACAGCAATCCAAGGTATCATCCATACAGAATCTTAGCATACCCACTAGCGTAAAGCAAGTGAGGGCCTTTCTGGGCATGGCGGGTATTATAGAAAATTTATATCGATTCTCACAGATTGCCAAACCTCATTGATTTGGAAATGAATGCCATCCTTCTGGTTTACCTCGTGAATCGAAACGACATTTAACCACTGGCTCGTCTAAGTTTCATTGGAGTAGTGATTGTGAAAGTTCTTTCGAGATCTTCAATCTAAATTGATTTCTGCACCCATTCTGGGATTCCCCGATTTTGGCAGTCCATTTATCTTGGACATTGATGCGTCTTTTAGTGGTCTAGGAGCTGTGTTGAGCCAGCAGCAGAATTCTCAATGTAAAGTAATAGCTTATGCCAGTCGGACTCTCCGCAGAGAAGAGAAAAACATAAAGAGCAGTTTTAAACTGGAATTGTTGGGTTTGAAATGGGCTATAACCGAAAAATTTCGTTCTTATCTATTAGGTAACAAGGTGACTGTTTTTACTGATAATAAGGGTTTGACTTTTTTCAAATAAGGCGCATCTAGGGGCCATTGAACAAAGGTGGCTATCTCAGTTGGCTGTGTTTGATTACGAAGTCAAACATCGTAAAGGTACATTAAACAAAAATGCCGATTTTTTATCACGGTATCCCCTGCCCGAGACGCAGGACGAAACGCATTATGATGCCTTGTCTGAAGATGAGGATATTGGAATCAACCTTGCTGTTTTAACACCTTTACAGTGTGATTTGACTGTAGAGATGATGGGAACTACCGCAAAGAAACAACATGTCACTTATGGTTTGAAAGAAATACAACAATTGCAGCAACAGGACTTGGTGCTTAGGTAGTACTAAAAGCTATGAAACAGATGCTCCAGTGGGCAGACCTGGTGGATTCCGAAGCTAAGAGACTGTGGTCACATCATGATAAGTTGTGCATTCGAAGAGGAATACTTTGTATTAAAAGGGATGAGGATAATGAGTGTGATGGATTAAAAATTATTGTACCTCACGTCTTAAGACCGATTGTATTGACTGCTATTCACGAAATCGGTCATCAAGGACGTGATAGGACATTAGCATTATTAAAATCTGATTTTTTGGTGTGGGATGAATGGGGATGTCAATAATTTGGTGAAATCTTTTTTCCATTTGTAATATGTCTAAACCTCTAAAGAAGATTACAACTACCTACGGTCAAATTTTAAACCAACCGTCCCTTGAGATGGTTGCTATGGATTTTGTTGAACTTCCAAGAGATTCCTATGGGTTTAAACATATCTTGATTATGACTGATGTGTTTACTAAGTATGTGGTTGCTTACCCCACTATTGACCAAACTGCAAAAACAGTGGCAGAAGTCATACAGAGTAGGTGGATCCCGACTTTGGGATACCCAGTAAATTTATTTTGACCAAGGAAAAGGGTTTGAGTCCTCCATTGTTCTTGAACTCTGTCAAAGGTATGGGATAAAAAAAATCCAAGACCACCACATATAATCCGCGAGGGAATGCCATATCGAAAGGTTTAATAGGACATTGTTAGCTATGCCCGTTTATTGAGGAATCTGATAAAGTGGAATGGTCTAGACATGTACCTAATATAGTGTTAGGGTACAATATTACTCCCATACTTCTACTGGGTGGTCACCATACTTTTTACCCTTTGGAGACATCCTCAATTACCTATAAATTTTATCATTGAAGATTTGTTTCATCCTGACGATGCAGAGAAAGACTACTTAGTCTGTCCTAAAAAGAGATTAACGGAGGCCCATAGGGAGGTCAGCGACAGGTTGGCCAGTCTCCATAAACAAGCGGATATTAAACAAGGAAAATTTGATATTATACCATTGGATAGTATGGTACGAGGCGAATAGACCATAGTAGGGGTGTCAATAAATTAGAAACCTTTATTCCAACAGGTGTACCGAGTAGTACAGACACCCGATATTCAATCAGGCTATTATGTTATAGTCCCCATTAATTGATGGGAGCCAATCTCGGGTGATGATATTTGGCCGCCACATCAAGAGATGTGAAAATTTCTTGGGATAATGAAAATGTCTTGGACATTGGTTGGCAGAAAATAAATGAGAGTATAAGAATTGTTGTTTAACATAGATGCGACTTGGGTATTAGTAATTATGATAGCGATTCCCGTGGTGAAAGTTATTACAAATTGAATTTGCATACTGTTTGGATATATTCTTTGGGGTTGAGGGCGGATGATCAATAGCCCAGGTGGGTTATATTATATCACTCCACATGGTTGAGATTCTGTGAAAATATTTGCATTGTTATTTGTGATATGGAGTATTATGACGACGTGGTGAACTTCTTTCATTGGTTCTAAGATGAGAGAAAGGGAGCATTGAAGTTATGTTAGGGTCCCTTCCTCTGCTACAGGGAGGCTGATTATAATTATCTCACAGAGGTCGGTTGATGTTGATGGCAAACATTAACTTTTCACCGCTTATTACTGGGTATGGTTATATGATGTCGATCCGGTATTTTGGATTCCCGGGGGTTATTTATGCCCCGGGATTGGGGGTTGGTTAATATTAATATATGATGTTAGCAATTGGGCATCATGTATAAGTTGTTCCAAGATTGTTGGTCATATGTTGAATCTTGGGAGTTCATTATTTCCCTGGGCATTGGGGGTTGGTTGATATTACCTCGTTGAGGATATATAACGTGAAAAGTTAACGTTATATATATGTTTTTTTTTTTTCGATTTGTAACTTGTTTTTTTTTGTTTGAGATTTCAGATAAGGTGACAGGACTCTGACATGCAAGAAAGACATAGTGATTAGTGACATACTGATGCAAGCTGCCATCAAGAATACCGCCTCATGTGAGGATTGGGTGTCCCAGTACAGCCACCCACATTGGCCAAGTGTTATGTGTTGGGTCCGTCAAGACATACGGCGCATATTTTTCCAGATTAATTATAATTATGCTGATTAATTTCTATTACTTGGTTTCAGCACACAAGCACAGAGGGTTGACTGTTGTTGTTAACCATGGTCACCTATGACCAGTTGATGAGTCAATGTCACACGTGTGGTGACTAGTTCCCATTTGCTCATTCAACTTGGGTCTTCCTGAGATCCCGCAGGGTTTTCTTTTTTTTTCACTATGGTTGGCTGTTATAGTTAGTTGTTGTGGACACCTAACACGTGAGGTGACTAGTTCCCTTTTAGTTTCACCACTCTAATCACCCCACCAACATACCTGTGCGATTTTCTGACATTTCGCCGCGGACGATGGGAGGTCTCCAGGGGGTGTCATAGTTCCCCAGATGGCAGCGGAGAAGTGGACAGTTAGCCAGATAGTTAGTGTAGTATAATTAGATTATTTAATAGTTGAGACTATGTGTTGTACTTTCTATGTAGAAGTGCAACACATAACTACGAGACATGACGCTTTTGTGTAGTAAAATAGTGACGATTTAGTAACGGTTGCGAAGGACAGTGAGAAAAGAGGGGAGACAACATAAACAATTGACAGATGGACGTGTTCTTAAGCAAGAACGTTTATGCTTATAGATCAATAAACATGTCGCATGCCATCAAGCATTGAGTTTGTATATTATTACCAAAGTTATGGATCATCAGTCATCATGAGAGAATGGGAATTGTAGGACCATAAACCAACAAATGCTCTTATAATAAATTATCACATCTTTGAATAAGACCATCATCAAAGATAGCAACCTACATGTATACTAAGATTGCACCCTACTTCAATACCAACGATTGCACCCTATCTCAATACCAACGATTGCACCCTACTTCACAAAGAAGCACATTTTATTTGGCAGTTATGGTAATACTATGTGTTCCTTCCAGTAATGTATTTTTCGTATGCCATTAAAACCAAATTCATATAACACTATTTCTCTCTAGGAGTGCCATCTTGCTTTTGTGGAGGTCTGCCTACCTGACTAGACTTGGAAGCTGGAGACTGAGAATGCAGGTGCCACTTGATTGGACAAAGACACTTTTATTTGGCAGAGATATCTCAAGATTTGATTAAATTATTTGTGTAATTCTGCCTCACTGTTGTCTTATGCAACAATAATCAGTCTGTCACAGGAGATAGGAAGACTTGGCATGGTTGAGGGCTTATGTCCCAATCCAAGTTAAAGGCAGAGAGAGAGAGGTAGTCACAGGAAAATCTCCCAGGAACCATGAAATTTGTAAAGCTTATTGATGTCTAACTTTCAACTTGACTATTTTGAACGTTCGACATTGTTTCATTCCTGTGTTATGATTTAATTAAGATACCTCATTTGACGAGTATGGCCAGAAAAGATAATAATTAATGAAAGCACTGGATGCGAATTAGTTGCATATGGTCAAAGAACTATAAAAATGAAACAGAGGTGTAACTGAAAGATTTCACTGCATGTTAAATTGTCAACATTTGCGAAAGATTTAGATTTGGAGTGTGTATCCTCAACACGCATCACATGACAAAGGTAAGTCGATTGGAGCTATTTCTTTTATACGACCTCAAGAGTTTGCAAACATATCTAGTTGTTTGAGAATGTACAGTATCAGTTAAGTTGTAAAATTGACATACTTTGTGTAGCTTTACTGCATTTCAAAATCTTTGTAGACATATGTGTCTG
Organism: Arion vulgaris; assembly: GCA_020796225.1. NCBI lineage: Eukaryota > Metazoa > Mollusca > Gastropoda > Stylommatophora > Arionidae > Arion > Arion vulgaris. Next base: position 86,204,724 of record CM036754.1, on the reverse strand, counting down.
TACAAATTTATGCATTTGCAGATCTGTATGTAAGCTAGTCAATAATACAGCAAGGTGGGTCTTATTCTGGAACTCACTGGATTTTTAAAAAAAAAGGACCAAAAAAATTGGAGCTGGAAATGGATAGTGTGGTTATTGAGATAGAAATGTCATGAGACAGAAACATGTTTTGACAAGAACCTGTGGTCAACAAAGGATAATAATGAAAGGTTCATTATTGATATTCATCGCCCAGTGGTTACGAGGCCCAAATTTGGGGTGTAAAGAATAGAACCACTGTTACCTGCCACACATGTCGTAAGAGGCGACTAAGGAAGTTTGGCTGAAATCGGATGCACATATCCTAAACGTGTATAAGCAAAGAACGAAAGAACGCGCAAAGAAGAAGAAGATAGATATTCATGTTGCAAAATGAGCACTATGGTCCAGAAATTTGCAAACACGTAACAAAGTACTATAGTTTTACAGAAACAGTGACGATAAACAGCAACCTTTCGACCAAAAGGCCTTTATCAAGCAAACAACACAACATATTGACCAAGTTTTACTGCAGTCTTCCCCGTTCCAGAAATTTGCCATGTCACACTGTGCAAGAAGCGCAAGGTCGTCTTGCGTGGTAACGTCTCACTGTGGAATATCAGGAAATGACATGGCAGAGCAACTGGCCAAGGCAGGAGAGCAAACGTACATGCCAGTTACCTACCACCAAAAGAACGCAGATTAGAACAAGTTGTGTCCGTGTGTTGCTGGGGCTCACAAGGGGAGCAAAGGATAGTAACATTGCGACCTACAAGGTATGTCATAAGAGGCGACTGTGGTAGGGGCATAGGGAAGCTATCCTAGTAAATAAAAAGCATCACAGAAACAGATGTGCTAGCTTACTTGTAGGCACATAACTGGCACAACATACCAATTGCTCTTAGGCTCAGACCACATACAAATCACAAAGAGTGGATAACAAGTGGTCAATATGAAGCATTCAAACAAGAACAAGTTGTCATACTGGGACTCCGCAGCCACATGTATACAAAAATTCAAGATTGGTAATTCAGCCATGTCAGACTGCAGAGCACATACTTCAAGACTGCCCCAAATATGATATACTGAGGCAAACTCACTGGCCTAGTGAAACAATACTGGATAGAAAACTACTCACCTCTGTGTGAGCTACAAAAGACTGAAGTTTAGGCAGCGTTATAGACAATATTTCAAGCGAATGAAAGATACTTATGTGACTTAAAACTGTATGAAATGTTTTTCTTACATATGTTGTTAGAAATAAAGTATAATATACCTCATATGCCTGTATTTGTTGTCTACAAGTTGAAAGTGTCTATGGCATAGAAGTAAGATACTCGGTTCATTTATAGAACAATCAGTTTCCCAATGATCTCATTGTAGTTTTGAGTTCCTAGTCATATTGGAAGCGGACAATAAAACGCAGGTTTCAAGTTGAGCACATAAAAGAATCCAGCTGTTTTCCCATTAGGTGTCGCATGTTTAACTGATGATTGGTTTCCGAGATAGTGCACACTCTGTCGATTTATATCCTGCAATATTGTGGAGTTTTAAGATTGTATCTCCATTAATCCATCTTTTTCTTGGTCTGCCCCATCCTCTTGATGATTTGAAAAGAATCTTTGACAGTTCATCCATCAATAAGAATAGACTGCTGTCCAGGCAAAATTTATTTCAAGTATTAAAATAAAGATTCCTTCAATTTTCAGCATCTTCAAAATTACATGTAGGGCCCTCGCTGGTGCTATGGAATTTGTGTACTGCCGCTGAGATCTTCCTGTGTAAGAATTATCAAGAGCACACATGGTTATTCACAAAAGTGGAATGAAGAAAACATATGCCCCAAAAATAAGTAAAGGAGCCCCTTTTATACCTCAAGGTATATAGGGTAACATGGTGTTAGGCCCGTCGGCACACGATGGGGTCAACATCACGCTTGCCGCCTTCACTTCCCAGTGCTTTTCCTGGTACTAAATTGAGGCTGGGTCGGTCGACCTGAGAGCTGTTACGTAGGAAAACTCCACGCCCACTGTGGAATTGAACCCGAACTACTAGCCTAATAAGCGAGTTTACTAACAACCACGCTATTACGGCTCTCAAATAGTTCATATTCTCAAATATTTTCATTAAATTGACCTAAAAGCAGACTGATATGTGTTGGAAAGAAAGATGGGAAAACAGTCCATTTTTATTACAAATAAATTTTTGGAGAACAAATTAAAAAGTATTCACTTTAATATTATATACAACATTTTTCTACATTAAAAGTATAGCGTACATATTTCAACAACACTCTGCACTTCAGGGTAGATGAGGAGGGACTAAATAAGGAATCAACAATCACTTATTACATTATATGTTACGTAGGGCCCACAAACAATTTATCCATACTTCTCTATTCAGGGCAACTCATTCAATCTCTTCTACGGAATTAGTCCGATATAACTCGCCTCTCTCAGTAGAGTTCATTCACGGAGTCCATTCTTTCTTTAACTCTTTGCCTTCCACTTCAATGCCTGCTTTGTGAATCTTTGATCATTTTTCTCAGAGCATGCCCAACATATCTCCATCTTCTCTCTCTTATAACTGTTGTTGCTAGTGGTTGATCAGACATTTCTCTAATTTCATCACTTCTGAATTCGTTCCATTTCATTATTTTTCGCATTCAACTCACTTTCTATTACATGGTAGAAGAATATTGATTGCTGAACTGACATGTCATAGCGCCTCGGTTCAGACCCATAGGTGCTCAGTCTTCCCAGCAGATGTTGAAGGGTATACATACGATGATTTCGGTGGCTCGCTGGTTAGACACTCCCCTCAGTTCTTGTACAAAGTATAATTTCAAACTCCTTAAATCGCAGGATAGATTCAACATCAATTTTAGTGTCCTCATTTAACAGGGGGCGCAATAGACCCAATGATCAATGCTGTTGATGCAAGCCTGTCCACTCTCCTATTGCTCGAACTGCCGCCAGTGGTTACCGGGCCCAAATTTGGGTGTAAAGAATATAACCACTGTTACCTGCACGCATGTCGTAAGAGGCGACAAAGGAGGTTTGGCTGAAATCGGATGCACATGTCCTAAACGTTAGAAGCCTATGCGTTTAGGAGCCTACAAACAATGTGCAACGATACACGTTCTTGGCAAAGATCAAACATATCACAAAGAGTGATTAAAATTGGTCATAAAGAATGAACGCAAAGAAGAAGCTGCGAACTGCATGCCCAGGATAGATGTGGCATTGAATGCAGATGTCAAGGCCACCATTAATGAAAACTGTAATGAAGATGACATAATTTAACGATGGGTCGGTAGTTTGCCACGAAAAGTCTGCATGGGCCTTCTCTGTAAGCTCATATGTCAGAAAGGTCAAGTAAAGAGGATTTTCATTTAAACCAATCCACGTCAACTGTTAGATTGCAAGAGCTTGGATTAAAGATTGGAGTGATCAGAAATGAACAGCACAACAGGTATATGAGTAGGCTCATCAAACTGGTATGGTTGAACACTGTTAACGATATTGCGAAGGAGATTGGAGCACATTTGGACATATCCTGCGTGCAATGCAGATATTCCACAATGGAAAAAAGTAGATACAACGTAAGCATTTGGAAGTTAACAATCTCAACAGACATCTGCTCACAACGCAGCCTGCCATTTTGAACCTTCCGAAGCATTGACTGAAGACACACGGTTCCAGTAAACAGTCCCAGTAGAGGGCAGCAGTAATGGCCTCAACCTCCATTCTCATACCGGACAACACAGCATAAGAAAATTTACCATCTGACTATGTCTGGTGTATAGGACTATAGTTTTCATTTCTTCTGGATCTTTTGCTTGATAAAGGCCTTTTGGTTGAAACTTCTTACATTTTTTTACTTTATAAAACTACCGTACTGTTTTTTGCCTGTGGTACATACTTTTGCTGCAGCTTTCCCTTGTATTGAATGCATGTTTATGATGATGATAACAATTGCTGTCCATTGCGAGTAATGGTGATGACGGCCTCAGACGTGTGCTGCTGCACCTCTAGTGTGTGCGGAAGTGACTGCAGTCCAATCCTCTAACACGATTCTCTACCACAAGTGGGCATACATATGATGATAACACATACAGTAAAAACAACCACAAATCAGATGGTAGGTAGCACATGATGTCAAAACAATAGCAGAAATGCTAGCCCAAGTCTAAACAAATTAATAAAAAGAATAAGTCACAGGCGTAAAATGCAACAAATTTATAAATATGAAAACATAATAAATGCAGACAACTGGAGCTATTGTAGAATTGACTATATATATAAAACAGTATAACTCGATAGATGAGTTACTATAAAGTGTGGTTTATGCTCCTAAAATCTGATCTAAGAATAACCCATGTGTACCAATTTGAGAAACAACAAAGCGGTTGATGATGATAACATCTCTGGAGAAATGCTCAAAGCAGCAGATGATAACAACTTACAACATATACTCCAACTTATAAATGAAATCTGGCAAAATGAATCCCCACCACAACAGTGGAAAGATGGTATTATTTTCAAATTACCTAAAAAAGGAGATTTGTCCGATTGTAATAACTGGCGTGGGATCACCCTACTGTCAGTGCCAGGAAAACTTTTTTGTAGCATGTTACTCGAGAGACTGAAACAGTCTATAGATGAAAGGCTAAGAGAAGAACAAGCAGGGTTTAGACCAAAACGAGCATGCATAGATCACATCTTCACACTAAGAGTAATCATTGAAGAGTTCGTAGAATTTCAATCGAATTTAATCATCAACTTTGTTGATTTTCAGAAAGCGTTTGACAGTATTCACCATCCTACGCTTTGGAAACTACTCAAAAACTATGGTTTCCCTACTAAATTCATCAACATCATAAAATCCTTCTACAGTGAATCGCGCTGCAGTGTAAGAACAGATTTCTGTAACTCTGACTGGTTCCCAGTGGAAACAGGAGTGAAACAAGGCTGCGTCTTATCGCCAATGCTCTTTGGAATAGCAATTGACTGGGTCATGCGAAAATGCACCAATAACGCAAATATGGGCATCAAGTGGGTTGATAAAATTTTAGAAGACCTTGATTTTGCCGACGATATAGCCCTTTGAGTTCATCACATCAAGATATTCAAATGAAAACAAACCTTCTCCAAAATATCTCAGGACAAATTGGTCTCCAAATAAACACCACAAAAACAAAAATTGTTGACCTTACCAGCAGTCCAGAAAATATTCAACTAAAAACTACACTCTTGAAAAAGTCAAAAGTTTTACATACCTAGGGAGTATGATGTCATCTACGGGGATACAGCGCCAGAAATTCCACACAGAATCGCATTGGCATCAAGTGCTTTTAACAAATTGTCAAATATATGGAAGTCCAATTCACTCAGCAAGCACTTAAAATTAAAGATCTTTAACTCTTGTGTGATTCCAGTATTAACTTATGGATGCGAGAGTTGGAAAGCAACAAAAGCTCTAGAAAGAAAATTAGATAACTTTGAGAATAAATGTCTTAGAAGAATACTGAACCTCAAATGGTCAGATTTCAGACCCAATACACAAATAAGACAAGAGACCAAGCAAGAAAATGTATCAAATTTTATAAGAAAGCGCGCTGGAACTACATCGGCCACACACTTAGAATGGATGAGAGAAGACTCCCTTTACCAATCCCTCATATGGACACCAGAGGGAAAAAGAAACGAGGAAGACCAAGAGAGACTCTGCGTAGAACCATCACCAGAGAAGGCTCAACGATGGGCCTAGTAAACATAAAAGACTTAAAGCAAATAGCAACGAACCGCGAGACATGGAGAGCTATGACCTCTGCGCCGCCCACAGGCCCAAGAGGAAAGACTAACTAACTAACCAATTTGGTGAACTGTTGGATAATATTCCTTCAGGTTATTAGGTTAGTTATTTGTTAGTGAACCAACGTCATTGCACTCTAGGCAGACCCATAGGTGCTCAGTCTCCTCCAACAGATGAAGAGTATGCATACTGATAGTTCTGTAACTCCTCACTCTGCCTCTCAGTTCTACTTGTACAACAAGTAACTCCAAACTCCGTAAATCGCTGGATTGAATCAACATCTATTTTAGTATCTCCATCCAACAAGCAGTTGTGAAGCAAATTATGAACATCCTCCTTATCCATCTTCAACTGCCCTTGTGGGTAAGAGTAAATCCAAATCTATCAAAATGGACTTGTTACAGAAACTGCAATGAATTAGTGACTTAGTGCTAGCAACATTGTCAGCACCAAGCTCCATTTGGAACGCTGAATTGAAAAACAATATAAACGTTAGTGATAAGTTGTAGTACTATGTTCTGTTGAGAGCGGAAATAATAAGTAGAAGGTGCAGACAGAAACACAAGATAATCTGTAGAAAAGAAAGTGTGGCAGCTATTATGCAGTGCTGGATAAATCGGGGCATCAATGTTCTGAACACAGAGGAAGATGTCTGGAATGTTACCATTTTGTTTCAAGAATGACAAAGATTGGTTACCGGGGCCCAAACCACTATTACCTGCCACACATGTCGTAAGAGGCAACTAAGAAGGTTGGTTGTGGGGCTAGCTATCCCACCCCGTAAAAACACTAGATAGCTACAGAAACCACAACCAAGGAAATTCATGGCACGCCACCATCAAAAGAAGAAGGACCCTGCAAGGAAGGACTCATGAAGCGACGCGATGAAATCCGAAAAGTACAGAGAGCGGGAGTTGGAAACAGAATAAAATGGGGAGAGAATGGAAAGATCTGGAACAGTGGTGTTGGATAGAAGGGCTTGGAAAACCTGGGCTGGGACTTATGTCTCCTACTGAAGAGATGACAAAGATGCAGTGATATAGTACAAACACATTGTGAATGAAATAGTTATACACAATAACTACAATTTATTAGTCAAACTAAATGTAGTGACACTGCTAGTGAAAATACAATACATCAATTTATACATAAGTCTGGACTTAAGTGTTATATTAAAATTCTTCATTATCTTTTGAATATTTACTGTGATAAGCTGTACAGTGTGCCGCAGAAATTAGCCAATGGTACGCACTGTGCGCCATGTTTTGTTTATTAGTAAAATTAGTTTTAAATTAATTTTAACGTATTCCGATCAAGCTGTTTGCATCGTTTTTATCAACCAAAATAGCCACTCTTTGTATAGATCTACCCAGTGTGTTCTACTCCTGGCTCTGCATCCAGCAGAGTTAGGGGTCAGCTAGTCTCTCTAAGAAGGGCGAAAAGTGAAAATTAGTAGCCTGCTGAACACACAAGCCAACCCCGCCTACCAGTCACGTAAACAGGATAACTTTAACTGCAAAGTCTATGGCTCTGGCTGGCCTAGGGGAATGGACCCAAAATGACCAGTTTTTAGGGCGGCAAACCTAAATAAAATCATTCATAAACCAGATGTGTTGAGCTAAGGGTCTGCAGACGCCTAACTGGCATAATGGACTCATGTTCTGATGTGCAAATTACAGACCACAAAGAATGGTTTAACAAGTGGTTGAGGTATCCTGTAACAATGCAGAAGAATCACTCTTTGTAATCTGCGTGGTTTGCGGTATGTTGTCTACTCTAGGATGTAAAATGATTGTGCCACACGACCACAGCTCCTTCCTTGTTGGCACAACACTCCACTGCAGTAATGTTAGAATGTTGTAAAGGAGACGAGCCTATTCTGCGAATAGAGCAGAGTTAGATCTGGCACTTCGGATGCTCAGAAAAATGTAAGGATGGAGTTCAATTACACTTACGATGAAGTGAGCAAAAGAAGGGGTTGTCAAGAAAAGTGGAGGGGATGGTTTATGGAAGAAGTAGTGCTGAATGTGAAGAGCACAGTAACAAGATTCACTGTCTAGGATAAGGGAATATGTGTCCAAGGTGAGACAGAGGGGATGAAGTTAAGACCTTTGCTGAGATGGATGTGATAGTGGAAGATCGGAAGGGATACATCTGTCATGAGCAGTCTACCCTGATATAGGCTTTTATGTTCCATGTGCCTATTCCTGTTTTTCCCATAGCCCAATTTCAGGATTTTCTGCAGTAACACATGACTGAAACAGGAAATGCAAGGTAAAACCATGAGCCAATTATGTGGTCCTTCTTCACCTTCGCCAAGGAGGCAAGGTCCACCGAACCAATGCTTCGGACTTCCATCAGGCCATCTTTTCCAATCTCTCCAATTTTTTCTTGCATTCCATCTTCTGAGTTGAAAGACGGTAAGCCAGGCAGCCATTTCTCTTTTTGGATTTCATAGGTCACTTCATGAGCCCTTCCTTGCAAGATCTTCTTTCTTGGAGCCACTTTCCAATCTTCCTGTTTTAGCTAGCCTCACTTCCAACCTCCTCTGAGTCACCTGTATCGGCAGCTCGTGGTAGGTACAGGCTTCTTCATTCTTTACACCCCTAATTCTGGGCCCAGGTAATCAACTCGGCGTCATGTGACACCCAATGAAAGATAAATAATGGTACAAAACAGTCCCTGCTACTTAAGTCGATGGCCAAGGATATAAGAGACTCCATCACTACACACCACCAGTTCCAGGTAACGTTTTGAGAACTACATACCTGTAACAGTGTTAAAATCTTCACAATGTAAAACATCTGTGCAATATTTCTACATGGTTCTGTTCCAGTCAAAAAGGATCATACAATATCATGTCAAAACATTAAAATAGTTAACTAGAAGTAAGTGGTGGCTGTAGTAGCTTTAGCTACAACAGCAGGCGTGACCTTCTCCCTAAGCTGTGCTGGCAGTGTGCCATTAACACAGTCATGAATGTACTTTGGTGAGTATTTATTTGAAAAATGGACCAAAATAATGTGTCCCACATCCTTGAAAATCTCTGGATTTTGTGCAATTTCCAAAAGATGTGTATGTCCAAAGTCCTTTGCCTTCTGAATCATATTTTTACCTGAAAGACAGTAATACAACACAAAATAAACACTGCTTGCTTTTAACAAGTCTAATCCAACTTTTTCTCAGAAAATATTACATATATAATAATAAATTATATATTTATAACATTTAAGCTGAGAAACAGAGGGTATTTCATTATATAAAATGTCAGCTGTAATAAACAAGAGCTAACAGTAGTCAATATGTGGCCAGTACTTTTTATCTATTCTTATCTATTCTGTTGCCTTTGTTCCCAGTACAAGAGGTTGATAATTCTGATGCCTTTTTCTTCTTCTTGCGTCGCTTTCTTCTTGCTTCACCTGCTATGAATTCAGGTGTAGTCAGGGCACCTGGTATGTGCTTCTGACTAATTTTTGTGTGAAGGCATTCTTTCCTTATTACCACCACACAAGCATGCACTTCTCCAGCTTCAGAGGTATTCTGATGCCTAATATGGCACCTCTGACTATTTTTACATGAAGGCTTGCTTTCCTTATCGCCGGTGTCCCTCAACAATCAAGCGAGCCTTACTCCGACTTTAGAAGAAGTACTTATAATTTAGATCCCAAAGTAAAGGATCAGGATTTCCAGTAGTCCTATTTTGTGCACACCAATAATTTTCAGCTCGAGCACACTCCCAACCTTGGAATTTCCACGGCACATGGTCACTAGCACAGCATATTATCAAATTTTGTTGACCCCAATATACCAATTAAAATCAATACTGGAAAACCAATTATTTCAAACTGCATTTGTAATCATTTTTCTCACATTTAAAAAATGTGTTCTCTGACAATGATAATATTTCACTATGACTTAACAAAATTCAAACTTGACATGATGAAAATTGCACTATGATAGAAAACATTATGTAAAACATACCAATATGATCATCGAGGTAGGTAGCCTCTGTTATGAGAAGTTTGACTTTCAGAAGATCTGGATTTGGTGGGTTGGTAAAAATATCAAACACTGTATCTCCTGAAATAGAATATTAAAATTTATATAACTGTTTTGTTTTTTAAAAGCAAGATGACTTGACACAGGATCCTATTCAAACATTAATCATAACCAGACTGCCCTCTTGTGGACTACAGGATAAAGATAAGAGTTCAACCAAAGATGAAAGAGAGGCCAACCAAAGAGGTCATTCTAAGATGAAAAAGAGGTAGACCAAAGACAACTTGGTGGAGTAATCTAGGAATTAAAATGACAGCCACAAAACAGCCATGTTGTACAATAAGATCGAAAGGGTCGCAGAAAGTTTGTTGCTGCCTTATAAGATGCAATAAAACAAGATGGTCATCAAGTGCTTTGCTGTGAGGAAAAACTGAATTTTGTTAATGGATTTCCAAATTGGTTTTATCCTTACAAACTAAGTTCTGACCCTGCACCTAAACATGCTGTTATATCTTCTAGCTAAACACGTAAACACAAAGTACTACAGTTTTACAAAATACATAAACAGTGACGATAAACAGCAACGTTTCGACCAAAAGGCCTTTATCAGCAAACAATACAACAAGAATGATGAATTTCGAGGAACATGCTAAAAAGGGGGTTTATCGTCACTGTTTATGTATTTGTAAAACTGTAGTACTTAGTGTTTACTGTTTAGGCTATTTTAAGTTTACTGCAGTCTCCACCTTTTGTTATATCTTCAACAGTTTCACCCTGAGTGTTATTACTTCTCACTTTCTTTTTCTAATCCCGTTTGCTCACAGCGTCAGGATAAGAAGAGATTTCTAGAATGTGCTTTTGTCTGAGCTTCCGCCCGCGTGGTTACCAGGATCCAAATTTGGGGTGTAAAGAATAGAACCACTGTTACCTGCCAGCATGTCGTAAGAGGTGACTACGGAGGTTTGGATGAAACCGGATGCACATATCCTAAACATGTAGAAGTCTATGCGTTTAGGGGCCTACAAACCAATGTGCAACGTATACACACTCTTGGCAAATATCAAACATCACAAAGAGTGATTCAAATTGGTCGTAAAGAACGAACGCAAAGAAGAAGGAGAAGTCTGAACTTCATAATTAGTGTTTTTCACTGTCTTGGTTATTTCTGAGGTCTACCTTTTGTGTGGATGGCTTTTTTTCCTATGTATCCACTGTATTGGAGTAGCATTGTTCTTTGAGGCACACTGTCTGTTGGTAATCTGCTTATGTAGTCAAACCATTTAATTTGTTGTTTCTTGATGAAGTTCAGTACTGATGTTGTACCCACTTTTTTCCAAAGTCTTCATTTCTAGACCAGTCTCTTCATGATACTCCCAGCATTCTGCGTAGATACTTCATCTCTGTCATGACTAGTGTTCTTCTATGCTTTGATGTTAGTGTCTAGGTTTGACACTGACAGCATAGTGTGGGGAGAAATATTGGGGCGAACAACGCTCTTTTAGCATTCATGTTGACATGTTTGCATTTCAAAATTGGTGCCATTTGACCTATGATGTGATTTAATTTATTGCATCTATGTTGGATTTGTTAGTTATTCTTCCATTTGCTGAAAAAAAGCTACCAAGGTATAAAGTCTTTGACTTGTTTTAATGGGTGTTTGTCGATGGAGATATTAGTAGCGTTTTCCTCTCCAGCGATTGTCATTACTTCTTCGGTTTTGTCTATGTTTATTCTCATATTGTATTTATTGCATGTTAACTGAAGTCTGTTAATCTGTTGCTGTTCCTCTGTAGTTGATATGATTGCCTGATCGTCTGCAAAAAGAATGCGTTTTAGAGTTTCCTAGGTTGTTCCCTTCACTGGTGTTACCTATTTTACAGATTTGATCGCTATGTGATGAAAAGCAGTGTTGTAGTACGCATCATTGTCTTACTCTTGACCCAATGTAGAACTTTCCTGATAGACCTGTGATTGCTCTAGCCATACGCTGTCATTACACTGTCAAGGTATGTAAATGGTACCCAACTCAGACTGGATGCTACTGCAATTGGAAAATATTCCACTTCCACTAAGGAAATTGACACAGGGATCACAAGCCAACGAAGCAAGTGCACCAGCCACTACACTATCACAGTTCTCTGGTTAGCCCAGTAGCTTTGTCTAAAATGTGTTTGTATCTGTGTGACATAAGGGTAATGTTGTCTGCAAAGTCCAAGTCTTCCAAATTGGTGAGGAGTGCCCATTTACAATTTAAAGAGATATGTATTATGTTTATGTGTTTTTGCTACTTAGACTGATACTCCTGACGAACTTCTTCGAAAGCTCCACATCGACCACTCTTTATGATTTGTATGTGATCTGAGCCTAAGAGTGATTGTATGTTGTGCCAGTTATGTGCCTACAAGTAGGTCAGCACATCCAATTTCTACTTTGCTTTTTAGTTACTAGGGTAGCTTTCTTAGGCCCTACCTTAGTTACTCCTAACGACATGCCTTGTAGGCCGCAGTACTACTATTTTTACTCCTCTTGCAGACCCCAGCAACACACTGGCGCCTGATGTACTAACTGTCAATGTAAAGCCTAGCAACTGCCAAGGTAAAGCCTAGCAACTGCCAAGGTAAAGCCTAGCAACCTGTCTTTGTAAAACCTGGTAACTGTCGTAGTTAAGACTGGTAACTGTTATTGTAAAGACTGGTAACTGATGGCCTTTAATCAATTTAACCCTTTCTGTGAGTTGCCAGCACTTACCACAATAAGCTATTTCTGGTGTGATAGTAAGGTCATGAATCTCAACACCTTGTCGATGCAAGGCAGCAACTTCAAATCCTTCTTTGCCCCTATATTCCCTTTTCAATGTTTTCTCTTCCTTGTACACAATATAACCCTGGCTGGTAATTCGGTGAATAGTTGGAAAAGTTTTCACAAAATACCGACTGTTAAGCTGCAGAGAAATAATTCAAACATGTCAAATAAATAGTTACGTAAATTTATAAAGAAGCATTCCCTAAATTTGTACAAAATAATTCACTAAATTCATACAGAATTAATCACAAAATATGCACAGAATAATTTGGTATGTTTGTACAGAATAATTAACAAAATTTGTCTAGAATAATTCAATAAATTTGTACAGAATAATTCACAAAATTTGACTAGAATAATTCACAAAATTTGTACAGAATAATTTGCAAAATTTGTACAGAATAGTTCACAAAATTTGTACAGAATAATTCCCTAAATTTATACAAAATAATTCACTAAATTCATACAGAATTAATCACAAAATTTGCACAGAATAATTTTGTAAATTTGTACAGAATAATTCACAAAATTTGTCTCGAATAATTCACTAAATTTGTACAGAATAATTTCCAAAATTTATACAAAATAATCTATTCAATTTGTACAGATTAATAATATTCTTCTTCTATGCTGGCTTCTTATAACGTGCACTATATTGTATGCCTGCCAGCGCTGCACATCATCTTCAGCTTACACAGAAGTCACGACTGTATGGAGGGAGACGATATAAGACTCCACTTCCGCATGGCGACCCTGGAAACAGACAACTACCAAGAAGTCTGGCTAAGTTTGTGGAGATTGAAGAGGGAGAAGCTAACCTGCTACATAAAAAAGGCTAAGCTGAAGTCGAATGTCTCATACCAAAATGTGCCAATGCCACAGTTCACACTTTAAAAAAATTGGACACAACACATTCTGTTCTCCGGGCTGCATCCTGCTATAACCAACAGCAGGAGTATGAGAATGGATGAGGCAGAAGAACATAAATATTGCTTATTCCCTCTCTCGTTCTTAAGTCATTTTTATCATTCTATTGTTATATATAGACAGCCGAACATCAAGAACGGAATGTATGTGCACAGCCTTCAGTACCAATTGGAGCTCAAGTGCTTATCCTTCTGTGGTGTGTTCGGTTTCAACCAGCGTTTACTGGGTTCGCTCTCCGTAGCCTTTTGCTGTCCCCAGCCAAAACCCACAAGGCAGCAGGCTGCTATTTTCTTTCAGGGCAGCGACCCTTAGCCGGCCTGCCCTCCCGGGCTTATGAGCGACATCTGCCCAGCAAACCGGTCGTTTTGTGAACACCTTGGTTTGCCGCCGTCCAGTTTTGTGTATGGGTTGCTCTGCTAGCCTTTGATTGTCCCCAATCTAACTACAAGGCAACAGTAGAGATTGCTTATTCTATTGCTAACAGATGTAATGACATAAAATTAAGGAATACTTGAGTGCAACTTGTGTAACTGTGTCAAACAATGTGTGTAACTTCTTCATTGCTTACCCGAACTGTATCTCCTTCTACCATTTCATGAATGTTGACATTGGCTAGAAGTTCTGGAGTCTGAGCCATCTCAAAATGACCTCGCAAAATGCTAAGTAATGGCTGAACCATATAAGGCGGCACGAAGTAGCGAGCAGGTTTCATTCCAGCAAGCTCTCTTTTGGAGATATGGTTAGCAATGGCTCCAACATGATCAATGTGGCCATGTCTGAAGAAAAAAGTTGAATATAATGATGCAATATATCTTTCTTGTAAGCAAACAACATAAGAAATTTGATGGCTAGAAGTTATGTAGTGGCTACTTCACATCAACTTTAAATTCAGCATAGCTAAACAATAATGGTCTACTTCCTCTGCAATTTGGTTGCTAATCCTGTAATACTTTCTTCTTCTTTGAACGTTTCATATCGACCACTTGTTAAACATCTCTTTGTGATTTGTATGTGATTTGAGCCTAAGAGCGATTGTACTTTGTGTCGGTTATGTGCCTACAAGTAGGCCAGCCCACCCGATGTATGTGACGCTTTTTATTTACTATGGTAGCTTCCTAGGCCCCTACCTCAGTTGCCTCTTACGACATGCCTTGCAGGAATTCTATTCTGTGCTCACTTTGTGGGCTCCTGCAACATTGTAAACTTTTAGGTCTGTTGCCAGGACAAAGTCTATAATTCTTACCTCGGTCCCCATAGATTCGGCATTGACAGCGCATCCTTTTATGAGGTCTGTTGTTTCCATAACAAATCAAGTAAGAGATTGCACTATTATTCTCTGTGCCAGGCATTGGAGTTTGTACTTTTAACTTCAGGTTGATGGATCTCCCTTTGATTCTGTCTGATGGGATAGGCTTAGGAAGCTTATTTTCAAATCACAGAAGGCTGCCTGACTTAATACATTGAGGGGTGTACTAACTGAAGGGTGTACTGCCACAAGCTGGCAAGTTTTCTACGTCTTTAAACGCTCCATAACGACCACTTGTTAAACCACTCTTTGTGATCTAAGCCTAAGAGCGATTGTACATTGTGCCAGTTATGCGCTTACAAGTAGGTCAGCACATCCAATGTATGTGAACTTTTTAATTTACTAGGGTAGTTTCCCAAGGCCCCTACCTCAGCCGTCACCTCTTACGATATGCCTTGTAGGTCGCAGTGCTACAATTCTTTGCTACCCTTGTGAGCCCTGGCAACACACTGGCAAATTTCAATCAAATTTGCAGCAACTTCGACCTCTGATGAGTTAAATCGCCGGGTTACATCAGAGAATCTTTAAAGTTTACAGAAACTGTGCCCATCCTAAAACTCACAAATAAAATAGATTTAAAGCTAATTCGGAAACTGAATGAAACCTCTGACCAACTAAGTACCTTTGACCAAAACTAAAAATTAATAACATCTTATTCGCAAACATTCAGTAACAAAAATATATGAACTAAAGAATAAAGAACACCTTACGTGATAAAGACATTTGGTGCCCGCACACTCTCTACAACTGCTGCACCCATGTCAAAAGCCAGCTGCACATCTTCAGACTTGACAATGATACAACTTTCTATCCCTGAAACACTCCAAGCAAAGACATTATACTGTCCAATGTTCAGCCACCCATCTGTTTCTCCTACACTATACTGTCTATATTGATGAGCTTCTCTCGGCATACTCATTAGATCGTCTTTATTCTGAAGTTCACTCATAGCTGGAATTGCTACTGTTGGGGCAGACAGTTTCCACCTCTTTAACTGAACCAGTGGTGATGCACTTCTTTGATGCCTTAAACAAGATATCACATTCCTACCATTCTTTTGAATACATGAAAACTGTCTTTGAGATTTAGTGAACAATATTCCACAAGTCTTCAAGAATTGCTGTGACTGATGAAATCCAGAACTCATATTGCCAATTTAGAAACGAAAAATGCAATATTTGGATTTTTTATTATAGCTGTACCAAAGTACATCCGATTGATGTGTGTACATTAGACTGAGGTCTCTATTTCAATAAATAATTAATATAATTACAAGGTTAGTATATGATCTGACACGTGCTATTATTACATTTAGCTCATTAGTCTAATTCTAATGATTAGACAGTAACTTGTGTCTCCAGTCACTACCGGTGTCTCAAAAGTTAATTGTTAACCAAGAGTTGGATAGTATTATTAAATACCAGCCGAGGCAAATAGAGGAACAATATTATCTTTGATTCAAAGTAATAAACGCGAGGTAAAAAATACAAACTCAATTATTATTAACCAGTTGGTGAGTTATAAGTAAATTTAAGTCACACTCTACACCACGATAATCAATCACTGACAAGTGACAATCACTGCTATTGTTGAAATAAAATCCGACAGATCATTCTAGTAGTCACTATAAGTATATATATGTCATGAATAGATTTGAAAGTTCTAGACCTAAGAACGTGGACTGATAGTCAAGTTCAACATTACTAGGATAGCTACATGCGTTAGTCAAATAATGTGTATATTTCGATCGATCCCATGTGATGATAAGATCGGGTCAACGTAGACTAAGCCCTGCCACCGATAGATACTAGGTCAGAGGTTAAACACGTGAACAATGGGTGCTATAGTTACGTCTATGTAAAAGTGCAGATTTTCACAAAAGGTGTTTTCTCACAGAATCCAAAGTAGCCACTTGACGTGCGTGATTTTAAAATATAAATGTTTGATCTAATCTTGTCGGTACGTGATCGAACATCTGAGCGGTTTCCAAATTCAAACTGGTTATATGAAGTACGGACAATGAACCTGACTGAGGTCATCTGGCCGGATGAGTAAACTTGACCTTGCAAAGGAACTTTCACTAGGTCAAAGTGTATCACGTGAACAATGGATGATATGGCCAGGTCCTTTAACAAAAATGAAGATGTTACATTTTTTAATGTAAATGACAATTACATTTATTTCTAAAACTTCAACAAGAATATCATTTGATCATCATCATCAGGTGCCGTGCCGGCTGGCGTAAGCGATCATGGATCTCCACAAATCTATGTCGTTGGTGTTTGCTATCAACTCAGATGTTGACGCTCTACCGTGCCATGAAGTCAGGCTATCCAACATTTTCTCTCTGTCTTCCCTTGTCTCGTCTACCCTCAATTTTACCGGTTGTCACAATGTGTTCTAAACCTCCCTCCTCATCACATGCCCGAAAAAAGATGACTGCCTCTTTCTTATATTGATGATAAGCTTTCTCTGTGCCTTGATCTCATTCAACACCTCAACATTAGTCATTTTAGCAGTCCATGGATTCTCATCATTCTTCTATAAAATCACATTTCTGTGGCCCTCAGAGATTTTTCGATCTGTGTGATCATTGTCCATGACTCGCATCCGTATGTCAGTATTGGTTCTATGTAGCACTGAATAACTCGCATTCTGATCGGGATTGACAAGGACTTATTGCAGATAATGCTTCTCATTTTCAGGAATGATATTTTCGCTTGTCATATTCTGCTCTTTATTTCTGATAAACATATATATATATATATGTATATATATATATATATATATATATAACTGTGTTGAGCATATTGTTATCATTTATATGAGGACTATCATCATAGCACTCGGACATGTCCATAGGTGCTCCGATCTCCGCCTCAGCAAATCCAGCAGCCTCCAGCGACCCAACACGCCAGTTCGATGTTGATTTGATGCTATGTTGAGCATATTGTTTTTTAAATTCAGTGTCACAAATATTGAATCTCACATAAACCAGCGTGGCACTTTAAGAGAACGTGATTTAAAAATAGAAATGGTCGACCTCGTTTTGTCCACAGCCAACTCTAGAGACAGTATCCAATGTGATCAGAATATTAGGGGCATGCATATTCCCATTGGCGGCGCAAGGCAGTGGAAAAACATATATATATGCTTTGCAATATAAGTGCTACAGAAGAGTCCTCCGTATATCATGGACAGATAAGAGAACAATTAGATATATCCAGAAAGAACTCAAAATCAAAGAAAACTGGTTGATTCTACAAATAAGAATGAGAAAATTGAAGTATTTTGGACATATAAAGAGACACGATATAGAGATAGAGGTTAGAAAGTAAAAAAAATATGATGTAACCTACCAGCTAGCCCCATTGTTAAGGCACCCAAAATTTCACTGACAACTAAGCAACAGATGATCAACAGCATTTTCATACCTACTGTGTGTTACCAGAGCCAAATATGGACAATGAGCAAAGCGCAGTCACGCAAAATAATTACATGTGAAATGCGCTGCTTGTGAAAAGTTACCAACAACACAAGAAAAGACAGTCACCAACATCAGCATAAGAAAGAAAGTTGGCACAGAACCTTGCTTGAATTACATTGAGAACAAAGAATGAAGTGGTTTGGCCACTTAATAAGAATGTATCAAAACTCTACAATATACAGAGTCTTCTACAACAGAACATCGGGAATGAAGACGAGAGGAAGACCACGAAAAAATGGTTAGATGGCATAGCAGAATCCTGTCAAAGCACAAAAATAACAATCATCCAAGCCACCAGAACAGCGCAAGACAAATAAAAGAAAACCACGATACTGGGCAACAACCTGGTAGCAGTGTGACAACACTGGGCAACAACCTGGTAGCAGTGTGACAACACTGGGCAACAACCTGGTAGCAGTGTGACAACACTGGGCAACAACCCGGTAGCAGTGTGACAACACTGGGCAACAACATGGTAGCAGTGTGACAACACTGGGCAACAACCCGGTAGCAGTGTGACGACAAAAAAAAAGAAGAGACGTAAATGACTGGAGAAGACCATCATGGAAGGAGGCTCTGGCAAAGAGGAGAAGAGGAAGACTTCGGAGAAGATGGATTCAGTGTGTAACTGATGGTTTGATCATGACGGCTACAGAAGCGGGACATCTAACCTATCTTCTTTTTATTTTCTCCAATCATGTTTTGCCTTACATCTTCAGAAGAGATTTATAGAACAGGATTTTAACCTGCTGCCTTGCAGGTCGACTGGGGACAGTCAAAGGCTGACGGAGACCGAACCCAGTAAACGCTGGTTGAAATCGGACACATCGCCGAAGGACAAGCCCCAGTGCTCCAAATGGTACTGAAGATTGTGACGAAAAATTACGTTCTTGGCAAAGGCTGTTTATATATCACAATAAGAATGATAAAAATGGCCAAAAAGAACGATCGCGAGAGAGAGAGAGAACGGAATTTTTTGGGAAATAAACTTCGAGAGATGAGTGCCATCAGGGTAAGGAACATAGTTTTGTGGAAATCAATTGCTGCCAAGATTGCAATCAAGAGTATGGTGTAAGTTTGTGATATAGAATATAGATAGTAGTGTTAAGTAACGAATACCTTTTCCTGGGTTCTATTTGGTACTTTCGGATCCAGGCAATATTAGTTACTCGAGTAACGATACTATTTGAATATCACTACCAGCGTGTTCGTAGCGCGTTGGACTACGGGTGACTAGTCCTCTGTAAGTGCGGGTTCAATTCCGCGGACTGGCAGAAAAGCTACAGGTTCCCCAGATTTACGGTGTTCGTGGCACTGAGCCGAAGGGTTACGATGTCCATGACACCGAGCCGAAGAGCTTCCAGCTCAAGTGCTTCTGGATCGGAAAAAAAAAAAAAATATCACTAATGTCATAGTGACCCAGCAAGTGATTACACCAGCTGAGTGGTTCCATCAACTAATTTTCCTCATTTGTTGGGACCTACAGAAACGCTTTTCATTGAAGTCTTGTAGATATCCTAATATCTGAGCTGTGGTCTACCTTGGAGTCTCTTCACTTCCGAATGTTCACAGAACAACACATGTTGGGGTATGGGGCTCTTCTCCCATGTCTCATCTTTGTCTTCTACTACTGAGCATTTTCATGATGGATGGAAAGGGTGCACGTTGCAGTACTTTAGAGTTGGTTATCTTATCGTACCACACGGTGTTCATTCTTCTTTCTCTCTGAATGCTCCACAACGACCACGTGTTAACCACTCTGTGTGATTTGTATGTGATTTGGGCCTAAGAGCAATTGTAAATTGTGCCAGTTATGCGACTACAAGTAGGCCAGCACATCCAATTTCTGCAACACTTTTTATTTACTAGAATAGCTTCCCTATGTCCTACATCAGTCGCCTTGTACCACACATGCCTTGTAGGTCGCAGTGGCGCTATTATGTGCCTCCGTTGCAGGCCCTAACACCACACGGGTGAAACTTGATGTTCATAATCTTGAGGAGACATCGAATGTGAAAGATGGTAGCCTCCTTTCATGCCTTGAGTAGGTTGTCCATGTTTCTGAGCCATATAGTAAAAAGCTAATTACACAGTCTCGATAGATTTGAATCTTCGCCTGCAATGTTAGTTTTGTGTTGGCCCACGCTCTCTTTGATAGTCTGCAGAATGTACTACATATTCGAGCGTTGATTTCTTCATCAAGAGAAAGGCTAACAGTGACTATAGAACCAAGATAGCAAACTTTTTGAACTGGTGTTAGATGTTTATAATTTAAAATTATATTTGTTGATGTGTTACCTCTCTGGCGCATGAAGTATATGTAATGAGTAAGCATGTAACGTTCCCCCATTTGTGGTCAACTTTTGCAGCAGTACCCTAGACATAGAATGTAAGAAAACAGTGAGTAATCATTTATATAATCAATCAAGTGTCATGCCTGCCGTCGTAGGCGATCTTGTCTCTCCACAACTCTCTCTGCTTGGTGCATGTAATTAGTTCTGATGTCGATCTTGTGTCGAACCATGATGTCAGGCCATCCAACATCTTTTCCCTCTGTCTTCCACGATCTCTCCTTCCCAGAATTGTACCTGTTGTCACCAAATGTTCTAAACCTTCTCTTCGCATTATGTGCCCGAAAAACATTGATTGCCGGATTCTTATCTACTATATATATACAAATGGATGTTTGTCTGTTTGTTTGTTACCTATAGACTCGGAAACTACTGAATAGATTTAGCTTAAATTTACAGGATATGTTTTGATGTCGGGATGCTACTTGTCATAGTTTGAAATAGGTAGCGCTGAAGGTTTTCGAAAAATTCTAAAAAATCGAAAACACGCTAATTTCATCGAGAGTTTCTAAGTTTGTTTACAATTTGCTACGAATGTTTCCGGAAGTCTACGGTATACACATTAATATATACACAAGATTAGATGACGTATGTTTTAAAACTATGGAGACCTCGATCTCTTTCATAGCATAAAATAATCGTTTCAAGGCAATTTTACAAACAAGCTGAAGTTAAATTACGCAATCCAGGTTTGTTTCTTTAAATGATTTCTACTCATTTCGAATCATGATAAGAGAAATATCAACAATATGAATGTTTGTTTGTTTGTGACCTATAGACTCGGAAACTACTGAACAGATTTAGCTGAAATTTACAGGATATGTTTGTTTTGATGTCCGGATGTTACCTGTCATAGTTTGAAATAGGTAGCGCTGGCTTTGATAGAATCAGATTCTCTTCTGGCAACATAACAGTTTAAATTGCAGATTTTATTTATTGTGTACATTTTGACTTGGTTGTTATCATGTTTATTTTGACTTGGTTGTTATCATGTATATTTTGACTTGGTTGTTATTGTGTACATTTTGACTTGGTTGTTATTGTGTACATTTTGACTTGGTTGTTATTGTGTACATTTTGACTTGGTTGTTATCATGTATATTTTGACTTGTTTGTTATTGTGTATATTTTGACTTGGTTGTTATCATGTATATTTTGACTTGGTTGTTATTGTGTACATTTTGACTTGGTTGTTATTGTGTATATTTTGACTTGGTTGTTATCATGTATATTTTGACTTGTTTGTTATTGTGTACATTTTGACTTGGTTGTTATTGTGCATATTTTGACCTGGTTGTTATTGTTTATATTTTGACTTGTTTGTTTGGGGAATGCAGTTTTATATCGTAGTTCTAATCTGATGCCTTGCTACCGGTATAGTGCTCTTCTCTAGTTACTCCCATTTGATTTGAATCCTTTACATTTCCTCTCTCCCTTAGGGAATTTAGAATATCAGCAACCTGCTGCCTTGCAGGTCGGCTGGGGACAGTCAAAGGCTGACGGAGAACGAATCCAGTAAACGCTGGCTGAAATCGGACACACCGCCCAAGGATAAGCACAGAGCTCCAAATGGCGCTGAATGATGTGACAAAACTACGTTCTTGGCAAAGACTGTTTATATATCACAATAAGAATGATAAAAATGGTCGAAAAAGAACGAGAGAGAGAGAGAGAGAGAGAGAGAGAGAGAGAGATATTGTAGTTCTACTCGGTCAACAAATTTGATGAATTGCCTTGACCTAGTCCGCGCAAAAATAGGACCAAATGTCGTTAATAAATCAATATTATATCTTATCACTAACAACAGCTGGATATATTTTTGATAATAAATTGTAACGATTAGATAACAATGGAACAATAACTGAAAACTGCGTGAGGCTCTAGTTTCAACAACAAGATTAAACTCAATATAACCTCTGGTATCTTTACACACAAAACGGGGCTTGTACAATACCATCTCTCTCTCTCTCTCTCTCTCTCTCTCTCTCTCTCTCTCGATCACCACAATGACCGATGTACCAGACCTCCCATAAATTCTATTAATGTGGAAATCTGATTCATGCATCCCTAGCATTGGTATGTTTTACGTCACATCTTTAGCACAATTTGGAGCTCTAGTGCTTATCCTTCGGTGATTTGTCCGGTTTCAGCCAGCGTTTACTCGGTTCGCTCTCCGTTCTGTATCCATCTAGTGTTTTTTATGGTGTGGGGTAGCTAGCCCACGCTCAACCCCTTTGTCGCCTCTTACGAAATTCGTGACAGGTAAAAGTGGTTCTATTCTTCCCCTCCCCCCAATTTGGACCCCGGTAACCATTCGGGCGCAATACCATCTGAAAATCCAGCGTTGTGCTGTCAGTGTCAAAATTGGACACTTAAAGGACACGAAAAACGAAAAATTACAACAGCGATGTAGCGCCTGCGAAAAATAGCAGAAGTAACAAGGACAGATAAGATAAAAAAACGAGACTGTTAGAACCTTAGTAGAAATAACAAAAGTGCTAGAACATATTAAAAAACAACAAACCAAATGATTCGGCCACGTAACATGATTACCGTCCACGTGCACTACTATTCAGATATAACGATTCAATGTCAAAGACCGCCAACGCAAATCTGTATTTTTTTGCGCCGATAATGTGATTACGTTGCGCCCCCGTTAGACCCTGTGGCATGTAGAACAGGCACATCCGAGCTTTTGCCAAAGTGTTTGCATATTATTGAACATGATAAACATTTGCACAGACGGGCAACTAAGATATTACAAAGCCCGTCTGCCCAGCGTGTTCGTAGCGCTTTGGACTACGGATGACAAGCTCCCTGTGAGTTCGGGTTCAATTCCGCGGGATGGCAGAAAAGCCACAGGTTCACCAGATTCACGGTGTTCGTGGCATCGAACCGAAGGGTTACGATGTCCATGGCACCGAGCCGAAGAGCTAAAAACTCAAGTGCTTCTGGATCGGTTAAAAAAAAGATATTAGAAACAGAAAACCCCACTTGAAAGTACCCACATCTGTAGTTATACTGTAGCATGGTATCATATCTGATTGGTTATAGGGAGGCTGTCTGAGCTGACCGATGTCTGAAAACATTAGTGATAATAATATCTTACCCTTTACCTTGCGAGTCGAAGGTCGTGGGTTCAAATCCGGACCGCAGCCTTCTGTTCACGAGTGCTGTTTTCTCCAGAGACCCTTAGGATTGTTACCGGAGCTACGGAGTTCGTGCTTGTGCAATACTCTCGGCAGGTGGCGTGCCATTTCTGCGGAGAAGGACCAAGCCATATGGGGTAAAACCCGATGCAATGAAGTCAATCTTTCGGCTTTAAAACCCTTTTAATATCTTACCGTTGGGACCCGACGGAATTAGCGTAATGTGTTCGTCTATCGACTTGAATATAAGAGAGTTGTGAGTTCAATCCTATACTTGATGTTCCAGACGTGAGAAAATGAACTTGCTCTCCTATCTCCTGCACACTAGGAGCTAGAGATGTGAAGGGACAGGAAAGAGCTGCGATAGCTACCCCTGAAGCCGGAGAAGGCACGATTGTATCTCGGGGACACTGATAATAAGAAAAGCAGGTCGTCAAGCAAAAATCTGTCAGAATCGCCATACACGGTGCACTGACTATGCATGAATTCATAGCGGGCGAACGCAGAAGAAGAATCTGCGATAGATTAGTGGTTAGAACACTCACTTCTTAGGCAGATGGTCCCGGTTCAATTCTACAGTGAGAGTGGATTTTTTCTGACCGTAACAGCTCTAGTTGACCACAGCCAGGCTCTGCACTATCTGGAGCCTGGCTAGTTGACCAGCCTCAATTAGATACCAGGAAAACACTAGGAAGTAAAGGGCGTTGCGTGATGTTGACCACATCCCCCTGTTGGCTGGTGGTCAACACAAAAATACTGGTTTAACATTGAAACCATATTCCCAATATACCGTGTGTAAGAAGGTATTACCGTTACTTTTTACTTTATTGCACTCCTGCTAATGAGCGGGAAATTATAACAACAGAGATGAGATGTATTAGAACAGCTGCAGGAATACCAATAAAAGAGAGCATTAGAAATAAATAAATTCGAAACTTGCGAATGAGAAACATCCTACAATTTATAAACGAACAGCTCAACGGAACGACAATGTTTTCTTAGTTGGTGGGGGCGGGAAGTTTTCACAGTAGCAACAAAGCAAGTGCATTGCCGACGATACTTTCAACAAACCGAAAGTGACCACAGTCTTATGGGGGCGCTCTGACAATCATCGACTATAGTTTTCCACTTTTCCACTTCACTTTTTGAGAACCGTTGGCATTCCGCCAATGGCCTCTTTGCACTTGTAATATCTTTTTTTAACGGTGCCAGTTACTTTCACACACTGAATTTATTTATCGTTGCTCTTGACCTAAATCGACGTGCCGCACAGCTGCTCTCAATCGATTGCTTGTTTCTTGTTCCTACTCTAATCTTATTTTGACTCACAGCGTCAGGATAAGAAATATATACAACGGACTCTTTTGTGCGCTTGTTACGATGTGTCTTTCACATACTCTTGTATATTTGTGTACATTTAGTGATTAATGGTTGGAAATGATTATCATCACATCACTCCGGTCATGTCCATAAGGGCTTCGATATCATCCAAATATTTTCAACAGCGCAACGTGACTGATCACACCAATTCTAGTTTAGTTTAGTCGTCGGATCATCATCACTGAACATAGAACCATTTAGTCCATAAGTGCTCCGACCTCCTCATCAGTATGTCTTCAGCGTGGGGTAGCTAACGACACCGGTTCTTTGTTGGTTTACTATTGTTTTTTAGCTACCAGTATAGTGCTCTTGTCTAGCTACACCAGATTTGACAGAGATTTATTGCAGTCTGGTTAGGGTTGTAGATTTACCACTATTACTGAAATCATTTACAAACCTCTCTTCCTTAGGGAATTTAGAATATCAGCCTGGTCTATTGTCCGTCCGCTTTTTACAGCATCTATACCTGCAAGCCCATCGGCGCTTCATTTCCCTTTAAACCTGCATGCCCTGACCTAATAATAAATCATATTTTTGTGTCTAGACCTCTTCAGTTTCTCCAATCATTATCTCTGATCCCAGCCTGTTTTAATCTTTCTGAGCATACGCATTGAGTCGCTGAGAAAACATGCATGGATTCCAGCCAGACCTACAACCATTCAATGTTGATTAATCAAATGTTTTGCACTGTTATCAAAGTGTTCATACCTGGCAGCTCTCAGTTTCACTCCAATCTCCTTCATTATGGCTAGGAATGCGAAATTAACATATGTTCAAGATCTAAAATTATTTAAGGAATTGGAAGAAAAACTAATGAAATCCAACAAAGATGCACGATCTTTCTTCCAACAGTATGCTATCAGTACACAACCTGAACGTTGACTTCAAACGACAGAAGGAAACTAGTCACGACATAGAAGAAGGATCTACAATCTACGTAGAATGCTGTAAGTATCAATAAGAGACCGGTTTCGAAATTAAGACATCGGGAAAAAAGTGGGCACAACATCAGTACTGAACTTCATCAATAAACAAATTAAATGGTTTGGCCACATAAGCAGATTACCAACAGACAGTGCTCCTCAAAGTACGATGACCTAGTGCACTAGTGAAATGTTAACTCGACCTACTGTCACAACAACGGTGAATGCACGTGTCGTATTGTATTGTAATTATGTCACACACATGGGCGTCGACAATAGTTTTTCCAGGGACAGGCAAAATGAATACTTGGTAGTTTTATAATCATCAAATAGCTTGTCCCGAACATAACTTTACCACTCTAACAGTCCTTCTGGATTTCCCTATCCCATATACCAGATTTATCGTATCTGAAACTGTCATGCTCAAATCAACAGTTAAATCCTGATCTCCGTGGTCTTCCTCTTCTCCGCTTTGCTGGGACGCCTCCTTCAATAATGATCTTCTCCAGCCACTCGCTTCTCTTT
This sequence comes from Arion vulgaris, assembly GCA_020796225.1. Classification (NCBI taxonomy): domain Eukaryota; kingdom Metazoa; phylum Mollusca; class Gastropoda; order Stylommatophora; family Arionidae; genus Arion; species Arion vulgaris. Next base: position 86,178,040 of record CM036754.1, on the reverse strand, counting down.
ATATGTCCGAAATACATACATTTTCTCATTCTTATTTATAGCATCAGTCAGTTTTCTTTGATTTTTGAGTTCTTTCTGAATAGGTGCAAAGCCGTTAGGGACGTGTCGTCTGATTCTATACGTTGCGTATCGTATAAGAAATGAATTTCTTCACTTCTGGTGTATACTTTTGCTTGCTGGTGTATGCCTTTTGGTCGAAGCGTTGTTATGTATTGTTTTTGTACTTTGTAAAACTACAGTACTTTGTTTTTACGTGTCATTAGTTTTTGGAGAACAGCGATAGCGCAGTGGACTCGCTTTTTATGCGCGTGGTTCGGTTTCAATTTCAAGGTGATAGTGGCATTTTGTTTGCTAGTTACGGCTCTCAGATCGACGCAGCCTGAATTGGGTACCATAAAAGCACTGGGTGGTGAAGATGACTGGCGTTATGTTGACCACATCACCCACCGTGAGCAGATGGTCAGAGAAAAATACAAGCATCGCACCGTATTTCCAATATACCAGATGGTATAATAACATGTTTCTTTTACTACTTAACGTATTATAGTAATTCTACCAGCTAGCCCCACTATTAAGGCACCCACAAATTTCACAGGCAGCTAAGCAACAGATGAACAGCAGCATTTTTATACCTACTTTGTGTTACCAGAGCCAAACATGAACATTGAGCAAAGCGCAGTCATTAAAAATAACTACATGTAAAATGCGTTGCCTGCGAAAAGTTACCAACAACACAAGAAAAGACAGAATCACCAACATCAGCATAAGAAAGAAAATTGGCACAAAACCGTGCTTGAATTACATAGAGAAACAAAGAATGAAGTGGTTTGGCCACTTAATAAGAATGCATCCAAACTCCACAGTATACACAGTCTTCTACAAATCGGGAAAGAAGGCACAAGGAAGACCACGGAAAAGATGGTTAGATGGCGTAGCAGAATCCTGTGAAAGAGCAAAGATAACAATCACACAAGCCACCAGAACAGCGCAAGACAAAAACAGAAAACCACGACACTATGATAGGGCAACAACCCGGTAGCAGTGTGACGACATAGAAGAAGTATTATAGTATTATGCCAATGTAGCCTTCATACATTATGGTTAGTTTTACTATTAGCACCTTCATTTGATATGATAGTTGGTAATATGTTATTTACTATTACTAAATAGCTATAGTTTAAACGTTTACAATAAGTTAATATTATTATATATTGAGACCGCAATCTTCTTCTTCAGCGAACGCACCATATCGACCACTTGCTAACCACTGTGTGATTTGTATGTTCTTCTTCTTCTGCGATCGATCTCTGGTCATGAGCTTAATTTTCTTTGGACCACAAACTGGACAGTCAGCTACAGGTCTGTCAGGTTTCCCCAAAGCTTAGTTTTCAGGTCGACTGGGTGTGGCCACATGTTGCTTCTCAGATTTGTATGTGATCTGAGTCTAAGTGCGACTGTATGTTGTGCCAGTTATGCGCCTGCAAGTAGGCCAGCACATCCGATTTCTGCGATGCTTTTTATTTACTAGGGTAGCTTTCCTAGGTCCTACATCAGTCGCCTCTTACGAAATGCCTCGTAGGTCGCAGTGGTACTATTATTTGCTTCCCTTACGGACTCAGCACTACATGGGCGAGACAGCAATCAAAATCTGATCTGAATCTTGTCTTCTATATTTCTGCGTTGTAAACTTTCAACACCCCCTCCCCACCAATCCACTTGGGAAAATGTATGTGGACGCCCATGGTTATGCATATTGCATTAACTGTTTCTGACTACAGCATGCGTCACAGCACGACCGACTCTATAATAGACTCGAATAATTGACGGAAATGGTGAGGTAGGCACCAGTGCAGAAAGAGCACGATAGTGGGCCCCATCGAGGGGCGGACTGGCAAGGCAAGCGATGCAGCAGCGAGCATGGCAGGCAAGAGGGTGTGCGTCCCACCCATATGAGCTGAACTGGGAAGCCCGGCAGAGGCAAACCAGTGCAAGCGCGGCAGCGGTGCAGCGGGTGTGCGTCCCACCCAAGTATGCAGAACTGGGAAGCCCAGCAGAGGCCAACCAGTACAAGCGCGGCAGCGTTGCAGCGGGTGTGTGTCCCACCCAAATGTGCAAATCAACTGGAATGCCCAGCAGAGGTAAGCCCAGTGCGCGTTCCCGCTCGCAGGGAACTACTGCTGCCTTGTAGATTGATTGGGGACAATCAAAGGCTAGCGGAGCAAACCGTAAACAAACCTGAACGGGCGGCAAACCAAGGTGTTCATTAAAACGACCGGTTTGCTGGAAAGATGGCGCTCATAAGCCTGGGAGGGCAGGCCGTCTAAGGGTCGCTGCCCTGAAAGAAATAGCAGCCCACTGCCTTGTGGGTCTGTCTGGGGACAGTCAAAGGCTAGCGGAAGAAGCGAATCCGCACACAATAGCTGGCTGAAATCGAACACCCCACCGAAGGATAAGCAACTGAGCTCAAATAGGTGCTGAAGGTTGGTGACGTACATTACGTTCTGATGTTTGGGCTGTTTATATATCACAAAGAGAATGATTAAAACAGGCCTAGAACGATCGAAGAAGAAGAATGTCGTGGTCACAGTAATCTCGAACCATAGCCACTGAAAACAAAACATGTCTATAAAGGTGAATGAGTCTCGAACAAGAAATTTAATTCTAATTATTGGATTCTCCGAGAAGAGTTTATTCTTATTTTTCCTGTTTGTTTGTCTATACCAGCGTTTCACAAAGTGGGCGGTACGCCCCCAGTGGGCACTGAAGCGTTCTAGGGGGCCATAGTGGATTCAGAAGAATTTGGGGGTGTTCAGGCGATTAGGGGTCGGTGGCTCCTTAAAGAAGAAACTAATAATAAATATTTTAAAATAAATTATTTTCGTGATTTTGCGATTGAATAATCATTTAAAATTTGAATTCTGCATTTTAATTCATCTAATGCCCGTCTTACACGATCAATTTTTTCATCAATTTTCTATTTCATGCATATAATCATTTGAAAATTAACCATGTATTACAGAAATATATATCAATTTTCTATGTCAAAGAGAAAATAGAGCATCTATATATATATATATATATATATATATATATATATATATATATATATATATATATATATATATATATATGGAGTGTCGTTGACAAACTATTATAATGTGGAGAGAGGGGGCGGCGTTATAAAGTTTATGTTGTGCAAAGTTGACGATGGGCAGAAAAAGTTTGGGAATCTATGGTCTATACGCTCTGATATTACCAATAACAGGCGTGTCCTTAGGTTGAATGAACGTGCATTGGCTTTAACCATAGCCAGGCTACCAGGGCTATAGCAAGGCTGTGCTTTAACCCGCTATATAACAAACAAAACAATAACTGACTAGTTTTGACTAGTTTAGCACAGGAAATGAGGGCACGTTTTTAGTACAGAAGTGTCACAACCTACTTTTAGAGTGCATCTTTCCAAGAAAACTAGTCACGACAGAGAAGAAGGATCTAGTCTACTTAGAATGTTGGGAGAATCAAGACGAGACCGCTTTAGAAATGAAGACATCAGGAAAAAAGTGGTTACAATATCAGTACTGAACTTCATCAACAACAAGAGGAAGACCTAGAAGACGATGGGGACAAGATGTCATTGACGATCTGAGAATGACTGCTGCTGACGCCGGACAACTTGCACAGAACAGATACTTTTTCTGGACTTCTATTATGGGAGCCAAGTTCTGGAAGGGACAAGCTACTTGATAATCTTTCCAAAGGTAGCTATAACTTTTGTCATTTCAGCGCTTTGTTACCATTTCTGAGAGTACGCTAGCGGGTTGTTTGGGGCAGAGGAATTAATGCAGCTTAATTTCCAGAGAGAATGTTTTGTAGTTGCATGATGATCGACGAAATACAGTGGCAGTCGGTTAAATTTGTGAACTATTGTAGGGTGGTCAACATCCCATACAGTAGATTCTTTCGTCACCAAGATGAAAATAAGTAACTGGAATGAAAGTTGACGAAAATTCGAAATCACGGACGCAGCAACCACGTAAGTGCTCTACCATTGACACTTTCAGCTAGCTGAAAGAGACCGATACCTATTGGAACGCTCTGCATGCACAGATTCCGATTCTATCAAGTCTTCTAGTTGTTAAATGATCAAATCTACTTTATCATTTATCTCAAGTCAACCGTAGCCCAAGAAGACCATGAAACGAACTTTGCTGAGAGGCAAGAAATATCGATCTCAGTTCCATGGAAGAGATTGAGCGAGTTGCTCAGGATAGAGCGGTATGAAAAATTGCTTGCAGACCCTATGTAACGTATAACAGTACGAGAGGAATTATTAATTTAATTAATTAACCTTATAATGTAGTAAAGTGTCTAACAACGGAGACACGATGAAAGAAATAAACTCTCGTATTGCTATAGCAGCTAGTGCCTTCACTAAATTAACGAATATCTGACAATCTCAAGACCTTAGTATATGCACAAAAGTTAAATTATTTAGGTCATGTGTGATTCCTGTACTGACCTACGGTTGTGAAAGTTGGAAATCAACAAAGAAAATTGATAAGAAACTGGACAGCTTTGAGAATAAATGTCTACGAAAATTATTAAAAGTAAATGGAGTGATTTCGTTTCTAACAACACAGTGAGAGATAGAACACACCAACAACCCGTATCAAATATTATAAGGAAACGAAGGTGGAAATATTTAGGTCATGTGCTTAGATCAGACGAAAAGAGACTAAATCGACAAGTCCTTATGTGGTCACCAGTTGGGAAAAGAAAACGTGGAAGACCAAAGACCACTCTTCGAAGAACCATCCAACAAGAAAGTAAACTATTGGGATGTAAAACCATACAAGATCTCCAACTGCTAGCAAAGAACCGTATCACATGGAGATCTAAAACCTCTGCCCTATGTGCCGCCTTTGGCTCGAAAGGAATAAACTAACTAAACTAATTAACCTTATCCCAGTTGTCTCATGATTCCGAGAATGTGGTAATCCAGTGGATACTCTCACATTGCATTCTCAATGGGAATGAAGATGCTGACAGGCTGGCTAAAGGGAAGCAGGAATCCCTCAAGATGACAGCCTGGTCAGCTATGAAGAAGCAAAAAACCACCGCCAGAGGGCACTACAAAGCAAAGTGGAAGAAAGAACACTCAAAAACACAAAAAAGGGTGATGGATATTACCAACTGTCAAGAACGGACCAGACTGTCATACTTGAAGGCGGCGGGAGAACTCGCTAGAGACCGAGTTTTTCATTAAACAGTTCATTAAAAGAGTTTCTCTAGCTAAATTATGGGGGTCTCTGTGACTAAGTGGTTAAACCATTTGCTTTGTGAGTCGAAGATCGTGGATTCGAATCGGGACCGTGCCGTTTTGTTCACGAGTGCAGTATTTTCCAGAGACCCCTAGGATTGTTGCTGGAGCTATGGAGTTCGTGCTTTGTGCAATACTTTCATCAGGTGGCGTGCCATTTCTGTGGAGAGGGACCGAGTCATATGGTGTAAAACCCGGTGCAATAAAGTCAATCCTTCGGCTTTAAAATCTTTACACTAAAAATAAATTTAGATCTTGAATCGATGAACCTATTTAAGCAGTTTGGAGTTACCCGTTGTACAGGTAGAACTGGATGACCGAGGGCAGAGTGAGGAGTGTGTTTAACGAGCGAGACACAGGAACCATAAGTATGTATACTCTTTGATATATGTTGGGGGAGACTGAGCTCCTATGGGTCTGCCTGGAGTGCAATGACGTCAGTTCAGTAACCATTACCCAAAGGCTGACGTTGAAGTTTGTTTGCGTCCGTTCTTATCAAACAAGTTCACCATCTGTTGAAGCCGCCGAGTGGTTACAGGGGCCCAAATTTGGGGTGTAAAGAATAGGACCACTGTTACATGTCACGCATGTCGTAAGAGGCGAGTAAGAAGGTTTGGCTGAATCGTGTAGAAGTCTATGCGTTTAGGGTCTACCAAACCAATGTGCAACGTATACACGTTCTTGGCAAGATCAAACATATCACAAAGAGTGATTAAAATTGGTCGTAAAGAACGAACGCAAATAAGAAGCAGAATCTGTTTCAAGTTGAAGTCATCAAAACATGTCTCGACACTGTACCAACGATGTCTGATCAAATAAGAAGCAGAATCTGTTTCAAGTTGAAGTCATCAAAACTGTACACTGTCAAACATATCTGACAAAGAGAGAACTTTCAAGTTGAAGTCATAAAGAATTCCGAACGCAATGCATAAAAAGAAGCAGAATCTGTTTCAAGTTGAAGTCATCAAAACATGTCTGGACACTGTACCAACACTGTCTGATCAAATAAGAAGCAGAATCTGTTTAAGTCATCAAAACATGTCTGGACACTGTACCAACGATGTCTGATCAAATAAGAAGCAGAATCTGTTTAAGTCATCAAAACATGTCTGGACACTGTACCAACGATGTCTGATCAAATCACTTTCTGTTGTGTTTTTGTTGAACAGGTTAACAGTCTGATTGTGATCTTACTAGTGACCTGAACCATGGCCTACATACTTTGACTTTTGACATTTTCTGTTGCTCTTACTGCGCTATGGCCTACATAAGGAACCACATGACGAACAACGGCTCACATAATTTACAATGAGTCAGTCTAGCACAAAAGGGGGAGGGGGTTTCTGTGGTGTAGAAGTTAAGTGCACGCCTCTCATACCAAAGGTACTCGGTTCGCTTTACTTCAAGCCATCGGAATATTTTTCCAGAGATAATTGATCTCAGACGACCTGATATATCCAAGAAAGATGCATGCCTCGGTCATATAGAGGCTTAATCCCTTACTAAAAAAAAAAAAAAAATCAGTGTGAGAGATTGTGAGTTCACATTCCTGTCGGAGATGGACGATAAAACGTAAGTCCCGTGTTCAAGTTGAGTAGTAATAGATCCCTTGGCAATTCAAAATCGATAACAGCACGCTGGAAAGCCGTTGCTCTGGCAAAATCCATTAGAAAGATTTAAAAATAAAATTCATATATCCACCATTAAAAATGACATCGGAGATCCTAGCCAGTGCCACGAGTTCGTGCACTGCCGCTGAGATATTCCTGTGTAAGAAAGAGATCAGAGCACACATGGTTACTCACCGAAGTGCAATGATGATAGTCCTATCAATCAATCAATAAATCAGTCTAGCACAGTACCACTCGTTGGGCTCAGTCACAAAGGTTATGTCACTGGTCCTGTTAACCCAGGATGGAAATTGGCACTCTTGATTTCTGAGCTAAGGGAAAGCTCTGAATCAAGACTAAGTGTTCTGTCTCCGCCTTTACATAATGTCTTCAATTTTACACTGAGATGTAAGAGGTATCACATCTTGTTTTACTTAATCTCTTCACTTTTACACTGAGATGTAAGAGATATCACATCTTGTTTTACTTAATCTCTTCACTTTTACACTGAGATGTAAGAGATATCACATCTTGTTTTACTTAATCTCTTCACTTTTACACTGAGATGTAAGAGATATCACATCTTGTTTTACTTAATCTCTTCACTTTTACACTGAGATGTAAGAGATATCACATCTTGTTTTACTTAATCTCTTCACTTTTACACTGAGATGTAAGAGATATCACATCTTGTTTTACTTAATCTCTTCACTTTTACACTGAGATGTAAGAGATATCACATCTTGTTTTACTTAATCTCTTCACTTTTACACTGAGATGTAAGAGATATCACATCTTGTTTTACTTAATCTCTTCACTTTTACACTGAGATGTAAGAGATATCACATCTTGTTTTACTTAATCTCTTCACTTTTACACTGAGATGTAAGAGATATCAAATCTTGTTTTACTTAATCTCTTCACTTTTACACTGAGATGTAAGAGATATCACATCTTGTTTTACTTAATCTCTTCACTTTTACACTGAGATGTAAGAGATATCACATCTTGTTTTACTTAATCTCTTCACTTTTACACTGAGATGTAAGAGATATCACATCTTGTTTTACTTAATCTCTTCACTTTTACACTGAGATGTAAGAGATATCACATCTTGTTTTACTTAATCTCTTCACTTTTACACTGAGATGTAAGAGATATCACATCTTGTTTTACTTAATCCTTCACTTTACACTGAATGTAAGAGATATCACATCTTGTTTTACTTAATCTCTTCACTTTTACACTGAGATGTAAGAGATATCACATCTTGTTTTACTTAATCTCTTCACTTTTACACTGAGATGTAAGAGATATCACATCTTGTTTTACTTAATCTCTTCACTTTTACACTGAGATGTAAGAGATATCAAATCTTGTTTTACTTAATCTCTTCACTTTTACACTGAGATGTAAGAGATATCACATCTTGTTTTACTTAATCTCTTCACTTTTACACTGAGATGTAAGAGATATCACATCTTGTTTTACTTAATCTCTTCACTTTTACACTGAGATGTAAGAGATATCACATCTTGTTTTACTTAATCTCTTCACTTTTACACTGAGATGTAAGAGATATCACATCTTGTTTTACTTAATCTCTTCACTTTTACACTGAGATGTAAGAGATATCACATCTTGTTTTACTTAATCTCTTCACTTTTACACTGAGATGTAAGAGATATCACATCTTGTTTTACTTAATCTCTTCACTTTTACACTGAGATGTAAGAGATATCACATCTTGTTTTACTTAATCTCTTCACTTTTACACTGAGATGTAAGAGATATCACATCTTGTTTTACTTAATCTCTTCACTTTTACACTGAGATGTAAGAGATATCACATCTTGTTTTACTTAATCTCTTCACTTTTACACTGAGATGTAAGAGATATCACATCTTGTTTTACTTAATCTCTTCACTTTTACACTGAGATGTAAGAGATATCACATCTTGTTTTACTTAATCTCTTCACTTTTACACTGAGATGTAAGAGATATCACATCTTGTTTTACTTAATCTCTTCACTTTTACACTGAGATGTAAGAGATATCACATCTTGTTTTACTTAATCTCTTCACTTTTACACTGAGATGTAAGAGATATCACATCTTGTTTTACTTAATCTCTTCACTTTTACACTGAGATGTAAGAGATATCACATCTTGTTTTACTTAATCTCTTCACTTTTACACTGAAATGTAAGAGATATCACATCTTGTTTTACTTAATCTCTTCACTTTTACACTGAGATGTAAGAGATATCACATCTTGTTTTACTTAATCTCTTCACTTTTACACTGAGATGTAAGAGATATCACATCTTGTTTTACTTAATCTCTTCACTTTTACACTGAGATGTAAGAGATATCACATCTTGTTTTACTTAATCTCTTCACTTTTACACTGAGATGTAAGAGATATCACATCTTGTTTTACTTAATCTCTTCACTTTTACACTGAGATGTAAGAGATATCACATCTTGTTTTACTTAATCTCTTCACTTTTACACTGAGATGTAAGAGATATCACATCTTGTTTTACTTAATCTCTTCACTTTTACACTGAGATGTAAGAGATATCACATCTTGTTTTACTTAATCTCTTCACTTTTACACTGAGATGTAAGAGATATCACATCTTGTTTTACTTAATCTCTTCACTTTTACACTGAGATGTAAGAGATATCACATCTTGTTTTACTTAATCTCTTCACTTTTACACTGAGATGTAAGAGATATCACATCTTGTTTTACTTAATCTCTTCACTTTTACACTGAGATGTAAGAGATATCACATCTTGTTTTACTTAATCTCTTCACTTTTACACTGAGATGTAAGAGATATCACATCTTGTTTTACTTAATCTCTTCACTTTTACACTGAGATGTAAGAGATATCACATCTTGTTTTACTTAATCTCTTCACTTTTACACTGAGATGTAAGAGATATCACATCTTGTTTTACTAATCTCTTCACTTTTACACTGAGATGTAAGATATACATCTTGTTTTACTTAATCTCTTCACTTTACACTGAGATGTAAGAGATATCAATCTGTTAATCTCTTCACTTTTACACTGAGATGTAAGAGATATCACATCTTGTTTTACTTAATCTCTTCACTTTTACACTGAGATGTAAGAGATATCACATCTTGTTTTACTTAATCTCTTCACTTTTACACTGAGATGTAAGAGATATCACATCTGTTTATTAATCTCTTCACTTTTACACTGAGATGTAAGAGATATCACATCTTGTTTTACTTAATCTCTTCACTTTTACACTGAGATGTAAGAGATATCACATCTTGTTTTACTTAATCTCTTCACTTTTACACTGGGTAAGAGAATCCATTGTTTTATTAATTACTTTAGAGAGAGAATATCACATCTTGTTTACTTAATCTCTTCACTTTTACACTGAGATGTAGAGATACACATCTGTTTTACTTAATCTCTTCACTTTTACACTGAGATGTAAGAGATATTACATCTTGTTTTACTTAATCTCTTCACTTTTACACTGAGATGTAAGAGATATCACATCTTGTTTTACTTAATCTCTTCACTTTTACACTGAGATGTAAGAGGTATCACATCTTGTTTTACCTAATCTCTTCACTTTTACACTGAGATGTAAGAGATATCACATCTTGTTTTACTTAATCTCTTCACTTTTACACTGAGATGTAAGAGATATCAAATCTTGTTTTACTTAATCTCTTCACTTTTACACTGAGATGTAAGAGATATCACATCTTGTTTACTAATTCTTCACTTTTACACTGAGATGTAGAGATTCTCTTGTCACTTTACACTGAGATGTGAATCACATCTGTTTAATCTCTTCATTTACACTGAGATGTAGAGATATCACATCTTGTTTTACTTAATCTTACTTTTACACTGAGATGTGAGATACACGTTTACTAATTCTTCATCACGGATAAGAGAATCATCTTGTGTTTACTTAATCTCTTCACTTTTACACTGAGATGTAAGAGGTATCACATCTTGTTTTACTTAATCTCTTCACTTTTACACTGAGATGTAAGAGATATCACATCTTGTTTTACTTAATCTCTTCACTTTTACACTGAGATGTAAGAGATATCACATCTTGTTTTACCTAATCTCTTCACTTTTACACTGAGATGTAAGAGGTATCAAATTGTATATGGTCTTTTTCATCTTTACAGATGGTAAATTGGCAAGTGTAGTGTTTTACCGTGACAATTTCTGAGTTTGCACTTGTCTCTCTTGCCTTTCAGCGCATCCCTAAGTCTCTTCAAAAGATTGTGCACCTTTGCATAATGTTGTTTTCCACGTAACTCTGTCATCAGATAGTTTTTCCTATTTGTTGTGACCGATAGATATCAAATCAGAACATAAACAATACCAAAATATGGATGTGTGGCAATCAGATCTTCCATCACTGAATTGGTCTTACTAGACTAGCCAGAGTTGGGTAGAAGCAAAGACAATTGTTATGAAGCTACCACGTAGACCTTGAATAGACTGTGGACTTATCCTGATGATTCAGCATAGCGTAACAAATTATCTAAATGCAGAACAAGAATCCCAAAAAGTAAAACAAGTTGACATGTAAGTCTGCTGTAAAAAGTGGGCAAGCAATGAACCAGGGTGCTATTATGAATTACCTTAGGGAGAGAGGACATGTAAATGATTCAAGTAGTAGTGGTGAATCTATAACACTAACCAGACTGCACAAATACCAACTCAAATGTTGTGTAGCTAAACAAGAGCATTATACTGGTAGCGAAAGAAGAATAGTAAACCGCAATAGAACTGGTGTCGTTAGTTGCAACATGCTGAGCTGAGAGACATACTGAGGAGGAGATTGGAACACTTATGGACTAATTGGTTCTACGTGGAGTAATGATTTTGAAATGCAAACACGTCCCCATGAGCACTAAAAGAGCATTGTACAACACAATCTTTGTCCCAACATTATGTTATCAGGGCCAAACCTGGACGCTGACATCAAACGATAGAAGAAAACTAGACATAGTGATGTAGTGTTTACGCAGAATGCTGAGAGTATCTAGAAAAAACTGGTTTAGAAATGAAATCAGAACAAAAGTGGGTACAACATCAGTACTGAACATCATAAAAAACAACAAATTAAATGGTTTGGACACATTAGCAGATTACCAACAGACAGTTTGCCTCAAAGAGCAATGCTACTTCGATACAGTGGATACAAAGCAAAAGGCAGTCCATGCAAAAGATGAACCTCAGAGATAACAGCGGATAACGAAAAACACTGTTTATGAAGTGCACACAAGTCTGTTCAATAAATCTTTTCTTATCCTGATGCTGTGAGGCCAAACAGAATTAGAGAAAGAAGAAGAAGATTAGTACACCATCCAGACCACAGATTCAAGACTTGCACAACAGATCTGTGGTACCAGCTTTATGAACAACTTATTGCAGACCAGCCAAGTGTATGATAGTGAAGAGAGCAGCAGATTGCTGTTCTACAAAATGTGTTCTACAAGATGTGTTCTACAAGATGTGTTCTACAAGATGTGTTCTACAAGATGTGTTCTACAAGATGTGTTCTACAAGATGTGTTCTACAAGATGTGTTCTACAAGATGTGTCTACAAGATGTGTTCTCTAAGATGTTTCTGCAAGATGCTTCCTCAAGATGTGTTCTACAAAATGTGTTCTACAAGATGTGTTCTACAAGATGTGTTCTACAAGATGTGTTCTACAAGATGTGTTCTACAAGATGTGTTCTACAAGATGTGTTCTACAAGATGTGTTCTGCATCTAGCAGAGTTGGGGTTGGCTAGTCTCTCTTCAGACTAGTGAAAAATAGTAGTGTGCAGATGATCCGTAAAGCACACCAGCCAACCCCACCTCCCAGTTGATGTAGATCAGAAAAAGTTGCCAAGGCTAGCGGGGTTCAGACTTGTCTAGGGGTATGGACTTCGCTTGGTCAGGTTTTTTTTTGTTTTGTCCTCAATCCATGCAGTAAGCCACAGGAACCATCAGTATGCATACTTCTCAACATCTGTTAGGGGAAACTGAGCACTCATGAGTCTGCCCAGAGTGCTGTAACGCCATTTCAGTAACCAATAACTAGGCAAGTTTTTGTTGCTTTGTCCTCAAAACATGACTTACGGAGGCAAATCTGGATTTTAAAAAAACATGCAGAAAGAAACCGGATGCGCTGGCTTAACTGGCACAACAAACTCATGCTCTAAAGAGCAAATCACAAAATAACCACAACAAAGAGTGGCTTAACAAGTGGTTGATATAGAGTGAACACAGAAGAAGAAGCAGCTTGCCGCACCATGTTAGCTTTCATGATAAGTTATATGGCAATGTTGGAAACATACAGTTGAAGAAGGTCAATAACGTTGAGATCTGAAAGCAAATGAAGATGAAGAAACGGATTATAGTGTTATATAATTCTGATTTGTTTCAGTAATAACAAAGATATACAACTAAAGAACAATGCACAAAATAACAAGTTTCATATCAATCAAATTAAAGAAATTCGGTTCAGGCGATATGTAAATTGTGGATGGCTTTAAAATAAAAAACAGACATCTTCAGCAATAGGACATATAACAGTTCTAAAAATAGAAAATGTGATAAAATTATATTTAAAAATATAAATAAATATAAATTCAGTTGTATTCTGAGCTTTGAGATTCTTGAGCAAAAGTCCAAGCATCTGATGTGGCTGCATTCTCAACAGCAAGGGTAACAATAGCTGTTTCAGCCTTGGCTGGGCTTGATTTTATTTGCAGATGCTGGGAAGTTGATGACATTACTTGATGCACTAACACAGGGTGTGAGTTACTACCAGTGTTGTTTGATGAGGGGGAGTTGGCAGAAATTGGAGGCAAAACTTGGGACTGCTTGACTCCTATCATTGAGATGATTTTCTCATTCTGTTGTGGAAGAAATGGTGTGATGTCTGGTGACTCGGAGCCACTACTGTAGCTTCCACTCAGATGATGGGGATTCAATTGTTTGCTCATTAATGCATTGGAACTGGCTGGATGAACAGCAAGGATTGGCTTTCCAAGATGTCCGCCATCTGTTGAAGGCTTTGTATGACTTGATCTTCTGATCCGAGATGCAGAACCAACTATCTTATCCTTTGGCGGTACTGGTATGTAGTGGTGATGGATTTGTGATTTTTTTGCCAAAAGTGTTGAGTTTGGATGAAGGTCCCCTGCCTGGGTTGGAATGTCAGAGTGGACGGGAACTCTTCCAAGCTGACTGCTTGTTTCTGCTGTACACATCTGCGAGTTTTTAGTTTTCTGTTTCAGTCGATGCAACTCTGTGGTAAGGTATGCAATGTTATTTGCTTTAGCCTCCAATTCAGCACGCAGCGAGTTCATCATTTGTAACTGTCCCCGGCTTTCATCAAGCCAGCGTTTCCTTTGTGATCGAGCCTCAGACTCAAGACGCTCAACACGCCTGTCTCTATCCAGTAACTCTTTCTCCAAAAAGTTAATTCTGGTCTTAGATATCTCAAGGTCTCTTTGTACTTCATGCATTTTATCATTTGTGGTGCCTGAAAAGATAAAGATAATTATAATGATAAAAATAAGGGACAAATAAACAACATACAACAAAAAGTTTTCAAGTGCTTGCATGACAAAGAAAGTACTGGCATGACTAAGACACTACTCTGGCTTGAGTCACAAAACTACACCCAAACATGCATTCTGAATGATTCATTGAGTATGATCTGCAAGGTAGAGGATGGTTCGGTATGCAAGTAATGGACTTAATCCCTACACAGATCAACAATAAACAGGATTACATTCATCTTCGTTCCAGGTTACATGGTTGTTGATGGCAATGAGAGAGTGAACAGGCTGACTGGCTCTGCAACCATATCGGAGGGTCAGCTAATGGACAGAACTGACATGCTGAAGCCCTCACAGAGTGTGACCACAAAGAGTACTTTCATGTAAGTCAATCCATGTCAACAACTAGATTACAAGAGCTTGGATTAAAGTGGCCAGAAATTAACATCAGAACAGGCATATGAGAAGGCTCATCAATCAACATCGAACTGGCACGGTAAGTCGCTGGACGCTGTTTGAGACATTGCGAAGGAAATCATAGCACCTATGGACATGTCCAGGGTGCAATGAAGATATTCCAAAATGAAACAGATCTATAAAGATCCTAAAATACACAAAGAATAGAATAAGATATACTGTAAAGAGTAGGCTGGATAGTTGAACCCCGAGCAAAAATAATGAATACCAATTAAATAAAAAATTTGCTACACCTTTCACCATCTTCAAAATTAAATCTGAGACCCTCAAAGATGTTACAAAGTTTTAATTTTCAGAATATTTACAATTTACTTGTCATGATAGTCAAAACAATGTCAGGTCAAATAAGAAGATGCAGATACTTGGGTTTGTAGATTGTGGGCAAAGACAGATACTTGGGTTTGTAGATTGTGGGCAAAGACTTCTTTTTCTGCATGTCTCTAGAATGACCAATTGGCTGTACACAAACCACTCTGTGATTTGAGCCTAAGAGCATTGTACCTTACCTTACTCCTCTTCACTCCTAGTGGGGTATAGAGCCTCAAAAGTTATTCGCCACTTTTCCGGTCTGTGAATGTTTTCTTTATGGCTTCCCTGGATAGTCTAGCATCCTTTAGTTCCTCAAGAAGACTGTTTCTAGATCTGATTAGGATGTCTCCTTTTCCATGCACGTTCCACTCGAGTGTTTGTCTTGTAACACTCAACTGTGTCTTCTGCCGGTATGCCCGACCCATCACCATTTTCTCCTCTTAACATGGGTCATCATGGGATCCTGTTCTTATACACAGGTCTGTGTTTACAACTCCGTCATACCATCTCAGTCTGAGAATACGCAGAAGAAATCTGTTAACAAATGAGCATAAGTGCATTGTGCTGTAGTTTACAATGATTAATATTTTGTGCCATTTGGTCAAGCATGTCGTATTTCAGTACGGTAGGTAAAGATTCACATTTCTCCTGTACTGATTTTAGTTATGTGTTATTTCATGACAAGAAGACCAACTCTGAAGTACTGCAACATGCAAACTTGCCTTTCATCATGGGCATGCTCAGTAGTAGAAGACTAAGATGGCGTGTGAGAAGAATGGACAATAGCTGCATACCCCAACAGGTGTTACCCTGTGAACTTTTGGAAGGAAAGAGGCTCCAAGGCCTCAATGCAGAACTTTTCTATTGGTTCCAGCAAATGAGAAAAACTAGCTGATGACCGAGTTATGTGTAAAACAACATTAAGCAAAGGTGCAGAATCCTTTCAAAAGGGACGTAGGGATGAGCTGAAAGGCAAGAGAGACAAGCACAAACTCAGAAGTTGTCACAGTAAAACACTTGCCAATATGAAAAGGTGCAGAATCTTTTGAAAAGATACTTAGGGATGAGCTGAAAGCAAGAGAGACAAGTGTTCACAAAATAGACGAGACTGCAGTAAAACTATTTGATTGGCAAAACACGTAATCACAAAGTACTGTAGTTTTACAAATTACAAAAACAATGACAAAATACAGCAACGTTCGACCAACAAGGCCTTTATCAAGCAAACGAACAGGAGTGACAAATTTTAAAAACAAAAATGGACGACTAAATATAAACGTTTCTAATGAAAATCTGGGAATAAAAAAGAATAACGAAATAAATGTAACACAAAAACACACATAAAAACTAGAAATAGAAAGGAAGAGAAACAATGAAAATCTAGTAAATATATAACTTGAATACATGCAACATATGCCCATATAGATTACAAGGCATGTGAACAGAAAGTACTAAGAAGAATAGGAATGTAATACGTTGAGCCCACGTGGTCGCAAGGTACCATACAAAGAAATCAACCGATTCTCCAGAGCAAATCGACTGCAATCATCCGAGGAACATGATCGGATGGCTGTGACTTGGATATCGTGAGCTCCTAAATGGCTGGTATCATTGAAATGGGTGGCTACAGGGGTCACAGAGCATTGGCGTATGTCGCGAAGTGTTGGGCGAATCGGTCACTGAGCCTCTTGCCTGTCTCGCCGATATAAGTCTTATTACACCGCTTACAGATAATGGCATAGATAAGATTACGGGACTCGCATGTGAAACCATCGTCAATAACAAACGTGGCTAAAGGAAAAGATACAGTACGCGTCTGTATCACATAAGCACACGTGTTGCAACGCCGATGGCCACACTGGACAGTGCCAAAATGAGTCTGGATATTGGACTTAAGGCGACTGTGTACCAACATATCCTTAAGACTTCTGTCCGTCTGTAAGCCACCAAAGGATAGTTGGGGAAGACAGAACGGGTCCCAGGATCTGACTTAAGGATAGACAGATGACGGAATGAAACATTTTTCACCAGTGAACTATGGGGGTGGAAAGTTAAGTTTTACTCTGTCAGAGTTAGTAGTCCTTTGCTGGCTGGTAAAGGCCTGCTGGCGAGTGATTTTCTGAACTTGATGCATAGCCGAGACAAACACCCTCTCCGGGTATAGGCGCCTGCGAAGAAATCAAGCATCTCGCGAGCTCTCTCAAGAAAATCATCGTCCACGCTACAAAGGCGACGAAGGCACAAGAGCTGCGAGAATGGCAAAGAGTCACGACAAGCCCGGGAATGGGAAGAAGTATAAAGGAGAAAATTATGTGCATCAGTAGGCTTGTAATATATTGATATAGTGATAGTGGATAGGCGTATGGAGATAGTAATGTCAAAAAAGTTGACACAAGTAGTGGAGATGTGAGAAGTAAAACGAATAGAAGGGTTGTTCGAGAAAACCCATGAACAGACAAGCATAACTAGGTCCCATTTTTGTACCCATGGCAACTCCACTGATCTGCTCAAAGAATTGGTCATTAAACTGAAAGGAGTTGAGAGTGAGAACTAGTTCCGCAAGACGAAGGAGAGTCCCATAATCTTATCTATGCTATTATCTGTAAGCGGTGTAATTAGGCTTATATCGGCGAGACAGATAATAGGCTCAGTGACCGATTCGCCCAACACTTGCGCGACATACGCCAATGCTCTGTGACCCCTGTAGCCACACATTTCAATGATACTGGCCATTTAGGAGCTCACGATGTCCAGGTCACAGCCATCCGATCATGTTTCTCGGATGATCGCAGTCGATTTGTCTCTGGAGAATCGGTTGATTTCTTTGTATGGTACCTTGCGACCACGTGGGCTCAACGTATTACATTCCTATGCTTCTTAGTACTTTCTCTCCCCATGCCTTGTAATCTATATGGGCATATGTTGCATGTATTCAAGTTATATATTTACTAGATTTTTCATTGTTTCTCTTCCTTTCTATTTCTAGTTTTTATGTGTGTTTTTGTGTTACATTTATTTCGTTATTCGTTTTTTCCCAGATTTTCATTAGAAATGTTTGTATTTAGTCGTCCATTTGTTTTTTTTTAAAATTTGTCACTCCTGTTGTTCGTTTTCTTGATAAAGGCCTTGTTGGTCGAAACATTGTTGTATTTTGTCATTGTTTTTGTAATTTGTAAAACTACAGTACTTTGTGATTACGTGTTTTTAGAGACAAGTGCAAACTCAGAAGTTGTCACAGTAAAACACTTGCCAATTTGACCGTCTGTAAAGACGAAAAGGCCATATATCCAAATATATACTTCATGACATAAGACTATCTGGGTAATTCCCCTTGAGGTTTGCAAACTTAAAGTCACCATTTACCCAAGTTAGCTCACCTATTTACAGTAACATTCCATGAGCTATTTGATGGGAGGTATGCTTCAAATATGAAGCTGAAACTTAATGCGCTGGAAGCAGCTTTGTACCATTCGAAGACCATTTTTAATGTCTTTCTATCAAAGGCACAAAACATAATTATCTTTACAGGTTCAATGTCTGTTATTCAAGCTCTAGATGATGGTGTGGATTGTAAATCTCAACTCTTCAATTAGCCCTAGATATTGAGCAGCTTAATACATCTCATGACATCCAAATAACTATGCAGTGAATCCTCTGGGCATTCAAATACACATGGAATGATATAGCGGACAAGTTATCTAGCAAGAGATCAACCATTCACTGCAACAACTCTCCACACAGCCAACTTATTCTTCTTTTGTCCTCACACTGCTACAGTTGCATAATGAGAACATTTAAAGTTATCACTATACATACCTGACTCATCTATAGTTAATCCTTGCATTGTCAGCTGGAATGTCAAATCTGGAAGGTAAATCAAAACATAAACAACTTTAAACACAATTTAGAAAATCCACCAACTTTCATAATACTGTACTCATGGTTAGGGGTTGTTAGGGGTTGTTAAGGTGCTATTAAGGCTCAGGATTAATAGTCTCTTTCACTGACAGCGATGGTATGAGTCAGCAATGACTATGACCGATCGGATCTGATACCATGCTACAGTATAACTGTAGATGTGGTTCTTTAAAGTGGGGGTTTTCTGTCCTTTTGGATAATATGTATGCATATTTGGTCAGAATTTTGATACGCCTGTCATAAATGTCGCAGGAGTCTATGAAGTGGGGCGCAGCATATTCATATTCCCATCGGAAACCACTCTGCTTGGCTGCTACTTTTGCCTGACCAAAATATTCTGAGAGTTTTCTCTGACACGATGTATGAAATGATGACAGTCTAGATGTTTCATTTTCTATTGTTCTTCATCGTTTAGATGAATACGAGACACTCTATTCCACTTTGGGGACTACAAACAAGCTGCACGGGATTGTAGCAAATCAGTGACTCATAGCTGACTGCTGGCATCAGGGTCAGAATAAGAACAAAACTAAGCCTTCCCTTCGCCCCTTGTTGGCGGCCCTGGAAACAGATGACTTCCAAGAAGTCTGGCTACGTTTGCGGAGATCAAAGAGGGAGAAACTAACCTGGTACCCAAACAAAGGCTGTACAAAGTTGGATGTATCAGACCAAAAGTTGCAGACAGCATAGCTCACACTGAAAACTGCCACACAACGAAATCCGTTCTTCGGACTGCATCCTTCTATAACCAGTGGGGGTATGAGAATAAACGAGGAAGAAGATCAATACAAAATAACTGAAAGTACCCAGCTGTCATAAATCCTTAATTCGGTTTTTGTGTTGCACTGGCAAGATCTCCATATGTTGTTTACATTTGCTATAGGACATCTGGCTTTGTTAATTTCTTTGTTTATATCCTCACCAGCACTCCATCTTGTTTTACTACTATGTAACAAAATAATACTACAATGTAAATGTATTTGCTGCGGTTCTCTATTTTTACTGCTTCTGTATTGCTTAAATTTAGCATAAACACTTCTGTCTTCTTGAAGTTTATGTTCAATCGAAACCTGTTAGCTGTATTTGTGCAGTATGCCTTGTTTTTCCAGAATATGTAAACTATAAGTATGGACTACTGAAAATACACATGCAAAAAGTGACCAGTTAGGACGTAAAGTAAGTAAAGGAATCCTTTTTATACCTCGAGGTATGTAGGGTAATATGGTGTTAGGCCTGTATTTTTTATTGACAGTCGGCACATGATGAGTGATGTGGTCAACATCACGCAGTCCACCTTTACTTCCCAGTGATAGTCCTGGTACCCAAATGAGGCTGGGTTGACCTGAGAGCCGTTACGGTTGAAACAATTCCACACCCACTGTGGAATTGAACCTGGACCACTAGCCTAAGAAGTGAGCTCACTAACAACTACGCTACTGCGGCTCCCCCAGTTAGGATGTCATAAACCAATATTCAAATGACTTGTGGTGCCGCTGATAGTGAAGTTGATAATGCACTGTGATAGTGACCATGTGCAGTGGAAATTCTTAGGTTCGAGGCCAACTTGGGAAAATATTTATCAGTGTGCATACACGACTACAGGAAACCCTGATCTCTCATAAGTGATCTAAATTCCAAGTACCTCTGAAGTCAAAGTAAGGCTTGCCTGAATGGTAAGTTTCTGTGCAACATTCCACCACTGGTCTCTCTCGCGATCGCCTAAAATACTGATGTACCAGATCTCTCCATAAATTCATTCATGTGGAAATCTTATTCATGCAGCCTTAGCATGGGTGGGTTCATCACATCTTTAGCGCCATTTGGAGCTCATCCTTCTGCGATGTGTCCGGATTCAGCCAGCGTTTACTGGGGTCGCTCTCTGTTAGCCGTTGGCTGTCCCCAGCTGTCCTGCAAGGCAGCAGGTTGATTTCTACAGATTTAAGATACATGCATCCGATTTCAGTCAAACCTCCTTAGTCGTCTCTTGCGACATGCGTGGTAGGTAACAGTGGTTCTATTCTTTACACCCCAAATTTGGCCCCGATAACCACTCGGGCGAACCACTGGTCTAAGACACATGACAGATGTAGTAAAAACTTGTAAAGAAATGGCATTTATAATGGAAAGGGACGCTGTTGATAAGGAAGACAGGCTTGATGCAAAAATCAGAGGTGTCATAACTATGCTTGAATTCATAGTGGGCGAGTGGTAAAAAAAATAATGTGTGAAAACAGCAAGCCTACGTATACCACACTTACCTGTGCATCTTTTTTGAAGATTAGAAATTTCTTCATGCAGGCCTTTAATTGTTGCAGCATGTTCTTGCTGTATGAAAAGTATTGAACATTCAAGGTTCCGCTTATACATTGCTGATTCTGTACTCATTTTGTTTATATAAACTGCAAAAATAAACACAAGCAAAATTTATACAATGAATTGTATACAAGTAAAATGTGACTTTAATTGCTAAAATGTGATGGTAGTGAACAATCTCAAAAATACAAAAGGTAACTGATGACGAAGATTAATTTGATCAAAATGTAAACTCTAATCAGGCATCTAAATGCTCCATCCCGCTTTGGCGGACGAAACACATGGGATTGTATCAGTCAGCGATTCATAGCTGACTGCTAGTGTCAAGGTAAAGACAAAGCTGACCAAGACTCCCCTCTGTCCCTCTTTGGAGGACTACACACAAGTTGTATGGGCTTGTAGCAGTGAGTGACTCATAGCTGACTGCTATCGCCAGAGTTAGAACAAAGCTGACCAAGACTACACTCAGCAAAGTTTGTGGAGATCAAAGAGGGAGAAGCTAACCTGGCACTAATAAAGGCTATGCCAAAGACAGATCTGTTGAACCGTACCCAGGCTCATGCTGAAAACGGTGACACAGCGCAATCCGTTCTCCGGACTGCATCCTGCTATAACGAGCGGGAGTATGAGAATGAACAAGGAAGAAGAAGTAATCAGGAGGATAGAACAATCACACATAAAATATAATGAAATACTAAAAACATCAATAGATGGGTTTGTGTACACAAGCATGTGGTCTCTGCAGGGTGCTTGTCTCTTGCTCTGTAAGTACTTGGTTCGTTACCCATGTGGAGCGAGCGATGAGGATTTTTCCATTGACTTCTGATCTCAAAGTAGGTGAGATTAAATTTCGAGTTCTATAAAAGATGGGTTGTAAAACATGGGTCCCATTTTCAAGTTGAGCATGTACAAAGAATCTTTGATAGTTGAAAATCGATAGAGTAGGCTGGAAAGTCGCTGTCCAAGCAAAATTCATATAAAAATTATATTTTCTCTTCAAATTTCACCATCTTAAAAATTACACCAGGAATCCTCATCAGTGTTACGGAGTTAGTGTATTGCCGCAGAGATCTTTCTGTGTAAGGAAGAGATGAGAGCACAAATGGTTACTCACCAAAGTGCAATGATAATGGTTCTATCAATCAATCAATGCAGTGAAGATGATTCTTATAATCAACAACTGATATTAAGTTTTTACACGTTGCATTTGTAGATCAGGAAAAGCGTTCGACCGCGTAGATAGGCACAAGTTGTGGAAAATACTAACAACCTATGGGGTTAATGAACACCTAATCAACCTTTGCAAGAACATTTATACTGACAGCCAATGTACGATTAGAACAAATACAGGATTATCAGAAAAGTTTTACGTAGGGTCAGGAGTAAGACAAGGTTGCGTACTATCCCGCTGCTATTCATCACGTACATTGACCGCATTTGTAAAATAGCTAACACCAGCAAAGGAAACAACCTCGGAGAACTCTTAAATGAATTTCTTTTTGCAGACGATCAGGCAATCATATCAACAACAGAAGAACAGCTACAACAACACATCAACAGACTCCAGTTAGCATGTAACGAATACAACATGAGAATTAACATCGACAAAACAGAAGTAATGACATTCGCCAGAGAGGAAAACACTACCAACATCTCCATCGATAATCATCTACTAAATCAAGTAAAAGATTTCACATACCTGGGGAGCATTTTTTCAGCAAATGGAAGAATAACTAATGAAATTCAACACAGATGCAACAAAGCAAATCAAATGATAGGGCAAATGGCGCCAATTTTAAGATGCAAACACGTCACCATGAACACAAAAGAGCAATGTTCAACACAATCTTTCTCCCCACATTATGTTACCAGTGCCAAACCTGGACGCTGACAACAAACGATAGAAGAAAACTAGTCACAACAGAGATGAAGTGTCTACGCAGAATGCTGGGTGTAACAAAAAGAGACCGGTTGAGAAATGAAGACATCAGGAAAAAGTGGGTACAACATCAGTACTAGACTTCATCAAGAAACAACAAATTAAATGGTTCGGTCATGTAAGCAGATTACCATCAGACAGTGCACCCCAAAGAGCAATGCTGCTCCGATACAATGGGTACAAAGCAAAAGGCCGGCCACGCAAAAGATGGACCTCAGAGATAACAGAGGCGATGAAAGAGACTATCTACGAAGCGCATACTAGGGCCCGTTTTAGAAATCTCTTCCTGACCTGACGCTGTGAGGCATACAGGATTCGAGAAAGAAGAAGAAGATATTAAGTTTTCTGTGCAACATACCGCTGTTGGTATAAGACATGTGAAAAATGGATTAGCTCAATCGTCGGATCATGATCACTGCACATCGAACCAATTAGTACATCAGTGCTCTGTTCTCCTCCTCAGTATGTCTCTTAGTGTGTGGAGACTAACGACACCGGTTCTTTGTTGGTTTACTATTCTTCTTTGGCTACCAGTATAGTGCTCTTGTCTAGCTACATCACAATTGATTTGGATTCTTGCAGTCTGGTTATGATTGTAATTTCACAACCATTACATGAATCACACATCCTCTCTCCCTTAGGGAATTTAGAATATCAGCCTAGTCCATTGCTCGCCCGCTTTTTACAGCAGGCATACCTGCAAGCATAATGGCATGTTTATTTCCCCTTACATCTGCATGTCTTGGCACAAAAATAAAACTGATTGTTATCAGCCTAAACTTCCTCAGTAACTCCTAGACCAGCCTGTCTCAATCGTCCTGAGCAAACTTATCGACACCCCATAAAACATGCATGTATGTAACTTGAAATATGTAGGAATAATCTGTAAAGAAATCTCATTTATCAATTTAGAAAATGAGAGCAATTTTTTCCCAACCAAGCAGATATGATGTGCAAAAAGGTTGTCAGTACAACAAGGTCGCGTGGTATAATTTATAATCTAAGGCAATATAAGTTTCAAATTCAATGTTTAATATAGGATCACAATATAGGAGTTACATAAACGAAAAGACGATTATATAATTGCCTGTAATGTGCTACACAATATAATGTGTACTCACTATGAAGTTTAACGTCTGTCAAGAAAAATTACATGACTTTAATTAAGTTACTTGTCAAATCAAATTTTATATGAAATCCGAAATGTCATGTAGCAGCACTCAGCTGCACTGAATCATGAATGATTCAAATTTCAAGGGGCCAAATTCTGAATTCTCGATTGATTCTGATCAAGAGGCAACCCTAACTCCTGCAATCTTTTACTAACTTCAATCGTTATATGATATAACTCAAACTTACTTTATAACATGCAACGAATATATATCCCCCTCCCCTTTTTATACCAGCCGACAAAAACTAC
The DNA here is from genome assembly GCA_020796225.1 of Arion vulgaris. Classification (NCBI taxonomy): domain Eukaryota; kingdom Metazoa; phylum Mollusca; class Gastropoda; order Stylommatophora; family Arionidae; genus Arion; species Arion vulgaris. The sequence goes on along the minus strand of CM036754.1, from coordinate 86,153,139 downwards.
ACATCACAAAAAGCAATTTATTTAGCAAAACTACGGGCGTCGCAGTCCCTAACAACAATGCGGCGGCCATTGTTATTGTTGTCCTCACAACAAGAATATATGAATGCATGATGGTCCAAATTTAAATTATTCAAACAATGAAAATGTTAACTATAACAATTACATTCGCATACTTTTATAAGCATAAACAAATAAATACCTCAAAGTGAAAGAAACAGGTACTTATTTGTATGTTACTAAGTGGCAATCTTTCATGTAGTGATGTAGTAGGTCCGTTATTATGTAAAGTTTTTTCGTATCCAAATCATGCAACAAATGTTGAGTCGCATTAAAAAGTGTACAGTGATTGTAACAAACTGAAGCTCACTTTAAAACGTGAGCGTTGAATTTATAAACAAATTGTTTTTATAACAAATTCAATCATATTTCTGGTGAAGTGACAAGTACATATTTAATATAGTACTTCATACAGCAATATTTCTGAACATTTTTATTTTTGATGATTATTTCCCTTGCATGAAAATCTGGACAAATGTAGATTGGCGGAAAATCTAAATTCAGCCGACGATGATGATTTCTGTATTTTGTTTCTACCGACAAACAGTATTAGTCTACCGACAACAGTCTATACTATATATGTCGTTTTAGAGCTGTGAGTAAGATACAGAGAGAAGAGACCGTTGTTTGCGGATATATTCACTGATTACAGTGACGATAATGAATGATGGTAAAGCCGGTAAAGAAAAGAGATGTACCACAGGTAGTTGTAACTTGTTTAATTTTATTGAATTTAAATTTAATAATTGTACATTTTTTGTTTTAAACAAAAATCAAGACATTTTTAGATTTTCTTACTCAAGTTAGTTACACGTAACACTCAGACTGTGACTTCGTCCCAACTAATTAACTAGAACAACCAATATGAACTACTTATATTATAAGTATATATCTATATATTATCAAGTGTTCATTGTTCATTTGAGGATCATCTTCATTCATCGGACATGAATTATTAAATGTCCATAATTGTTCCTATCTCCTCCCACGCATTAATGCACAACTTTCGCAATCGAGAAAGAGAATACCCTTTGCCCTTTATCTTCGTCTTTGAAATCTTCAGAGCATATGTTTTCTCTGAGAACGTTGATGATGTCACTTCTGTCCATAGAAAACCCATTATCAATCGTAGCATTCAGCATTGCCCACCAGTGCATCTGCTCTCAATTTATATAGGCATCTTAGATGCTTAATTAATAAAATGTGACGCAAGCCAGTCTTCTCTCTTGAGTTAACGCTAACTACTTTTTGCTCTACATTACGTGTTCAGAAACAATGAAGAAGATACATTGATTATCATACATGTTCATAATGTATTGTAATTATTAGGATGTTGGCAACTCTGAAGTACTACAACGTGCAAATCTGCCTTCCATCATGGACATGCTCAGCAGTAGACGACTAAGATGGTTGGGACATGTGAGAAGAATGGAAACTTATCGCATACCAAAACAAATGTTGTTCTGTGAACTTTCGGGGGAAGAGGCACCAGGCAGACCACTGCTCAGATATAAAGATGTCTGCAAAACCTCAATGAAAAACTTTTCTATAGATCCCAGCACATGGGAGGGACTAGCTGATGACAGAGTTGTGTGGAAAGCCAAATTACGGAAGGGCGCAGAGTCTTTTGAGAAGAGACTTATTATGAGCTGAACGACAAGAGAGAAAAGCGAAAACTCGGAAGTTGTCACAGTAAAACACTTGCCTATTGACCGTCTGTAAAGATGAAAAGGGCCATATATATTAGGATGTTAGCAACCAGCTGGTTGCATTTTCATTATTTTAATTCGTGAGTGTGGATGTCACAACATAAGTGAAAAAGGGGAAACCTGGGGCAATTCAGAACATAATAATGCATCTAGTCTTATGTACATGCCCTAAGCCAGACATAATGCATATAGTCTTATGTACACGCCCTAAGCCAGACATAATGCATATAGTCTTATGTACACGCCCTAAGCCAGACATAATGCATCTAGTCTTATGTACACGCCCTAAGCCAGACATAATGCATCTAGTCTTATATATATGCCCCGCCTGTATGGCGAGGAAACCAATAAAACGGTAAGCAGACTTTCACTCAAAAGTTAGTCAGAAGCGCGAAAGCTGGCACCATGGCTACGCCTGAATTTATAGCGGACGAATGCAGAAGAAGAAGAATATATACGCCCCCAAGCCTGACAATGAATCTAGTCTTATATACACGCCCCCAAGCCTGACATAATGCATCTAGTTTTATGTCCATGTTTCCTCTCTCCCTCCCCATCCAAAGCCAGACATAATGCATCTAGTCTTATATATATGCCCCTAATCCTGACAATGCATATAGTCTATGTACATGTCCCCAAGCCTGACACAATGCATCTAGTTTTATATACACGCCCCTAATCCTGATATAATGCATCTAGTTTTATATACACGCCCCTAATGCTGATATAATGCATCTAGTTTTATATATACGCCCCTAATCCTGATATAATGCATCTAGTTTTATATATACGCCCCTAATCCTGATATAATGCATCTAATTTTATATATACACCCTAATCCTGATATAATGCATCTAGTTTTATATATCCTAATTGATATAGCACTAATTTTTATACGCCAAATCCAGACATATGCTCAGTTTTATACCGCCTAATGCTATATAAGCTCTAGTTTTATATATACGCCTAACCTTATATAATGCATCTAGTTTTATATACGCCCTAAGCCTATCCAGACTCTTCATTAGTTTCTACCCAAAGATTGACACCGCAGTTTAGTCAAGGAAACAACAGGTTTGAAATTACACACTCTGACAACCTCTCCTATGATTAATTAGCTAGGATACCATGCTGCAAGAGAACTCATATGTAGTAGTCTAAAGTTGGATTTTATGTTTGTAAAATCTGAAAATATCTTTACAAATTTTCATCATATTCTGCAATAATCGACCAGGTTATTCCAGAATGGGCTATGATTAACAACCGAAATCAATCAAATGAATGCTGAATTGAAAGACTAATATAATGTTAGTGATAAGGTGTAGTCCTAAACTCCATTGGGAACAGAATGAAATCCCCTGTGAGTGCGGTTCAATTCCGCAGGCTGGCAGTAAACCACAGGTTCTCCAGATTTACGGTGTTCGTGGCTCCGAACCGAAGGGTTATGATGTCCATGGCACCAAGCTGAAAAGCTCAAGTGCTTCTGGATCGGGGGGAAAAAATAATTTATTGTTAAATGAAAGTCTGTCATCTACAACCATGAATCAAACAAGTACCAGACCATTAACACATATTGGAGCTCGCCCCCTTGAGTGGCTTTCTAGGAGTACCATATATCCGAATTACTCACTGGAGGGGAAATACAAATATATTTGGTTGTCGTCCATAACGAGGGATGATGGTCATTCCATACGTCAGATTTTTTCCGCAGTTCTTGGAGGAAAAATTACCATTGTTCATGTGTATGGTGATGCTTGGTGAGCCTGATTTGAGTATGGAACAGTCGTGGGCATTTTGGCACATAATTTTTGCAGATGATGGAGACCTCAGCTCACTGGCCTTTCTAGCCTTGTTCCACTGCTATTTGTCTTGCATGCTGTTGCAACTTTATGCACAGATATATTCCAAGAGATCGATAATATACACACATTTCTATGCTGTCTCCTCTTCTCTGCTTATTTTTGGCGGTCTTACATGCAGATGTACACCGAGAGAATCAATGATATAGACGTGTGTGCACGCATACTGTGTATAGTTTGTGTCAGATATCGGTGGTGTTAACTGAATATTTCACTTTTGTGGTCAGATTAGATTGTCACAAATAACTCATCAACATCAAGTAGCTTGTCCCTTGCGAAACATTGCTTTCATCACAGTTCACCTGAAAAACTCCGTCTCTAGCGAGTTCTCTCGCCTCTTCCCGTGACATGTTCAAGGTTTATTTGATATCCTGTTGCCACCTTCATCTTTGTCGTTCCTTGCATTCTCTTCAAAATAAGTCAGGTTAAAAATATTAGTAGAAGTGTACAAACCCCATTGCTCAAGAATTATGGGAAAAATTAAAGAAAAATGCTAAAACACAAGCGTCCAAAACAAACGTGCTATGACAAAACCACGGCACTGGACAACAACCGGTACAGTGTGATGAGAAAAGAAGTCTTGTAATATGATACCACATTTAAAATCACTGATAAATATTTTTCTTTTCTTTAACAGAATGATGATAAGCAGACAAAGATTTCCTCATTTTTTGGGGCAAGTAATTTGTTATATTTTGCGTATCTTCTCTTTTTGTCTTGAAGTCAGACATCTCTATAGCAGGCTTCCTTTCTAGATGATGTTGATTCTTGCTCTGTTAGTCATATAAGTCTGTTACCAGGAAGCCAATTAAGCAGATAAAGCCATGACCAGTGTGTTCATTGATGCAAACATCTCTGCCATACAAAAATTCAGGGGCTGACGCTCCATTCTCTTTGTGGGTACAACACACAGGCTTCATGGGCTTGTAGAAGTCAGCGACTCATAGCTGACTGTCAGGTTCAGCGTAAGAACAAAGCTTTAACAAGATTCCCCTTTCCCTCAGGGAAACAGACGACTGCCAAGAAGTCTGGCTAAGTTTGTGGACATCGAAGAGAAAAAGTTAACCTGGTACCCAAAAAAAGGCTATGCTGAGGTCGGATGTATCAGACTGAAAGTTGCAGATACCACAGCTCATGCTGAAAACTGCGGCACAGCACATTCCATTCTTCAGATTGCATCCTACTATAACCAGAGGGAACATGAGAACAAAATTTCATGAGTTCTGTAGGAATAATGTCCCAAGCAGATGCTGCTACAATTAATCATGACAGTGGTAATCCTGATAAGAAAAGCCAACGCTATTGTTCTGTGTCTGAAGGCACATAATATCACAGCATAATCACTGTGAAAAACAGTGCAACATATTCTCGCTCTTTGACTCAAGCTAGAAACAAAATATAAAAAGTTGATCAAGAGTAATTATTCTAGAGCGATCGCTAACAAACGACATAATATTGAAAGTTCTTCTTCTTTGAGCACTTCATATTGACCACTTGTTAAACCACTCTTTGTGATTGTATGTGATCTGAGCCTAAGAACAATTGTATGTTGTGCCAGTTATGCGCCTACAAGTAGACCAGCACATCCGATTTCTGCTATACTTTTTAATTTCTAGGGTGGCTTCCTAGGCCCTTAACTCAGTCGCCTCTTACGACATGCCTTGTTGGTCGCAGTGTTACTATTCTTTGTTCTCATTTGTGGGCCCCTGCGATATTGATAGTACAAGAATATATAAACTTTTATTGTTTTTGACTACCATGTATAAATTATTAAATGAAATGTTATTTTGTCTAAATGGTTTATTTTTGAATGATTGCAGAACGAACCCAACAAGAAAGAAGAGAGCAAGCTGTTTACTAAAATCAGTACAGTTCCATCGCAAACTGCTGGACAACTAACTTTAGCCAGAAGTAGGAACACAAAAGCTGTGAACAGTGCAAAATGTATATCAAAAACAGGATCAGTAAATCAAATACGCCAGAATGTGAAAAAGAAACAAATGACGTGTACGGAAAATACTGTCCCGGATGATGTGATCTTCATTGATGTTGAAGAAGAATCAATGTCATGTACAGATGTAAAGTTAAAAAACACAGATATTGTTTTGTCTGATGGTGAAACAGACAGACTAATGGCAAATCAGGGTGACAACTTTTCCACAGATGAAGCCAATAAAAATAATGAGATTTTTGAATGTGGTAAAAAACAAAAATCTGATCTTCCATTTGCGGAACAAATGTTGAATAAGCTGAATAGTAAAGAAAATTATCAGAACAGTGAACCAGGTAACCATTCTATTGCTGGTAACAGGGTAAATAGTTCCGGTTGCAGTAGAATGTTCCAGATAAAGGAGGGTACATCAAATGAGATTTGTGAAAATTCTGAAACATTATTTGTCACACCAACAAAACAGGCCATAACATTAGACCACTGTGCCAGTTTGGAAAGTAGCCCAGATATTATTTGCGAGACTCCCAATGTTGATAAAATATTCCAAGAAGCAGCTGTCCGAAGAAAAGGTGTATCTAGTAGGAGCTTTCTCTGCAGCAAAGAATTGCTTGAAGTTCAACCTGGACTGAAGCCAGCTCATTTGAGAATGAATCAACGAAAAGGAAGAAGAAAATTAATAGGAAATGTTAGCGTTACCATCACTTCTACTAAGTCAGAGTCGATGCGTAGTTCATCTGATGATGCCAAATTCGGGCAATCGTCTACCAGTGTTGTTAATACAGTAACAGTGAGTGCTGATATCAGTAACTGTAAAAATGATAATAAAATGTGTCCAAACATGCTTCTAAAGAATCAAATCAGTTTGGACAATAGTAAGCCTTTTCAAGAAAACTGTCCAAATAGAAATAATATGAATGTTGTCAAGAAAGAACATGAAATGTCACAAAATGGCGAGGTTTGTATTCCAGAATCTCAGCCATACGATACAATGAAGGATTTAGAAGAGAAGATTGATGAGAATTGCCGTCAGAAAGGAAAGACAACAGTTCCAATATCAAAACATAATGAAAAACGGAGACTGTTGAGACGAAAGGAATGTATAGAACTATTCTTGAATGAGATTGAAGATAATGATTTCGATGTCCGGAGTCTCAAACCATTACAAAGAACGCACAGTGAGTCGTCCCATTCAAATTTATTAGTTCAGAAAGCACCTGATACCACCACTGGGGATGGTTTCGATAAAAGTGAAAACAATATGTTTGCTTCCAAAGTTGGGGATCTCCAAGTAACAAAACCTGGAAGCTATTCAACAAGTTCAATTGAAATAGCAAAATCAACATCAAAATTAATAAATGCTTTAGAAGAGGCTGACTCTAGAAAAGAAATGACAGAAGAGCGCAAGTGGATGGAGCAACGGCTCATGAAGCACTTTTCAGCTGACTTTCTCCATGGCAGTGTAGATAATGTAGAAAAACCACAACAGCAAGATTCTGTCACTACACCTGTGAAAATATACGGTGAGTCAAAACTTGTAATTAAAAGATCAGCTAAATCAGGCCTGTCACCATTATCGAAACGTCAACTTAGCAGAGGGTTCACTGGACTGAAAGATACAATGCAAACAGATGAAGATACTACTAATAAAGAACATTACATGCTTTCAGACTCAATCAACAAGGCAAAGAAAACATTGTGTCTTGAAAATATTGTACCATCTCACGAAATTCAGCCAAATAAATGTAAGTTAACTGAACATAGAGCATATCAGTTTGGTTTAAAGAAACGAGGAATCCATGAGACTAGCGACATGATGGTGACTCTGGAAAATGACAAACTTCTATCAGAGCTCTTGGGACAATTGCAATCTCCATCGAAAGCTGAACAAAAATCTAAAACTCTGAAAGGACTAAACTCACCACTGAGACCTGCAATCATATCCAATACAAAAGAAGAAGCAACAAGTAAATGCAGTAAAGACAATGTTGAATTTGTTAGGAACAATTTGGCTCAGAAACCTAACAATAAAAATGGGGTATTACAAAGTGACATTAAAATGCTTGATCTCTTATTTGAAAAAGATACACTTGATGGTCAAGATCTTGAAGTATGTGAAAAACAAACAGAGATTCGGATTGGGGATGTAAATTCATCATATATGAACACTGTTGTCCAATGTCAGGACACATTACCCCAGGAAAACTCAATTATAATCCTAGATAATACTCAAGACATGGATGTGGTAGAGAATGAATACATTATCATTGAAGATACTTGCATCGACAGTGTCAGTAATTCTAAGATGCCGGAATTGCATGAAATATCTGAAACTAAAGAAGACATGGAAAAGATTGCTCAAGACTCAGTTGCCATGGAAATATGCATTATGGAAACGCAGTACGATAACAGTTGTTCCGACAAAGATGAATCCTGTATTGTTTCCTCCAAGAGCTTGAATTGTAATGCCAACGCTGATGACATTTCTGCTTCAAATCAGGCACAGTCAGAACATTCCACAGAACATTCCATAAGCATCTCTGTTCCACATGTAATACCTTCACATAGTACATATTTAACAAGTATTAACAATAGTCACAGATCTATAACTGCTTCAACAGAACACTCGCATGTGGAAGATTCCATTCTTGTTGGTATACACAACACTAACAATCATACAAATACTGCAGAGGAAATAATTCAAGTATCAGCAACATCTATCACTTCTATTATCCCAAACACAAGCACTGGAAAGTATGAGGGGCTGAAACATACAAACAAGGAGACACCACTAGCTACCACAGTTTCTTATAACGGTGACGGGAAACCATATTTCTTCACAAGTATTAAATGAGGGCTGTGTTCCAGTGAATAATAATCCAAATATCAACATTGAAATAGATAATGAAAACTTGACTGAGGATAGAACAGCTGTAAATGTTACCAGGAATTCCACCAGTATAGGATGTGGCAATAGTAGAAGTTCGTCTCCCTCTAATGGTTTGATGGGGGATACAGAATTGTCTAATTCAGTATGTGACATGATGTGTGATAGCTTTGATGAAAATTTTCAAGACTTCATGGCACCAGAAATGTGAGTATTTACTGGGGGGAAAAAACTTGTTCATAGCGTAATGTAGGATTTTGGTGTACACATCTCGTACTGGGAGATGTAGTTTATTTTGTTGTAAATATCTATTACTGGGAGATGTAATTTATTTTGTTGTAAATGTCTATTACTGGGAGATGTAATTTATTTTGTTGTAAATGTCTAGTGCTGCGAGATGTAATTTATTTTGTTGTAAATATCTATTACTGGGAGATGTAATTTATTTTGTTGTAAATATCTATTACTGGGAGATGTAATTTATTTTGTTGTAAATATCTATTACTGGGAGATGTAATTTATTTTGTTGTAAATGTCTAGTGCTGGTAGATGTAATTTATTTTGTTGTAAATATCTATTACTGGGAGATGTAGTTTATTGTGTTGTAAGTGTCTATGATGGAAAATGAAGTTTATGATGTATTTCTTTGCTTTATGTATCACTTCAGATCAGAAAAAGACTTTAGATTTACAGATCTGTGGAAGCGATTCATAGTCCTAGATGTTACACACAACAGGTGAATACTTCTTTTCTTCCATGTCACTGTTTTCATGTGCCACCTCAGATCCTTAACACAAGAATAATTTCATTTGTCTGTTTTACTATTGTGTCAATAAAATAACTCGTGTTATTTGTTTCATCAGAATATTTATGTCTACATTAGTGTAATAATAATAATTCCTCTCGACGTTATACGTTACATAGGGCCTGCAAGTAATTTCTCCATACCGCTCTATCCTGGGCAACTCGCTCAATCAATCTCCTCTATGGAACTGAGACCGATATTTCTTGCCTCTCTCAGCAAAGTTCGTTTCAGGGTCTTCTTAGGTCGACCTCTCTTTCTTGAACCCTTTGCATCCCACTTCAATGCCTGCTTTGATGTTTGTTGATCATTTCTCCTCAAGGTGTGTCCAACATATCTCCATCTTCTTTTTCTTAATAACAGTTGTCACTAGTGGTTGACCAGACATGTCTCTGATTTCATCACTTCTCCTGATCGTTCCATCTACATTAGTGTGACAATCCATTAATTATATTGTAATTATTTTATTTCAGTAGCTCACATTCATTAAAGAAAACTCATTTAGTAAGTTTGTAAAAGATCCATGCAGTATTTGTCTTGTCCAGATTACAATTTTGTGTGTTAAATGTGTTTATATGTTTTGTTTTCCTGCTTTCTGTGAAATCAGGGATGAGACTCACCTACAACTTCTATGTGAAAAAACTCGACAAGTCTGCCAGTGCATTTTGAGAGAATTTTGGTAAGTGTTCTTCTTTGTTTGTTCTAAAAATATAATTTGTTACATTTTGTTGCATTTGACTGCAATATCAGTGTCTTTCGGTTTTACAAATCTGTTAATCAGCGCATAATTTTTGTACCTTTTTTGCCTGTCCTATTTAATTTTTACTCACTTAGTCACACTGCAGTGATGCAGCCTATTAGCATGTCCACTGCAAGTTGGAGTAGTGTCTTAGACAGCTCTGGCTCTCTACCTTCTTAGGTCCAACAAATATCGACCATGGGGAAGAATACCTATATGGATACCAGTACCTTCAATATACGGGAACACGTTTTCAACAATCATTAAATTTGACAATGGTTGCAGAGAGAGGAATCCTGTAGCATTGGTTGCAGACATCAAGGCTATCATAAATGTAAACTGCAATGAAGGTGACATGATTTACACAGATGGATTGGTAGTTCGCCATGAAAAGTCTGTATTGGCCTTCTCTGCAAGCTCATGTGGCAGAAAGGTCAAGGAAGCCAGTAGTGCATTTAGTATGACAACAAGTAGCATGACAATGAAGGTACTGACAGTGACTAAGGCGCTACTTTGGCTGGAGTCACAAAATTACAATCATGCATGCATTCTGAGTGATTCCTTTGAGTATGATCCGAAATGTGGAGGCTTGTTTGGTGCATAGACAATAATCATTACAAGCGTCAACAATTTGCAGAATTACACTCGTCTTCGTTCTGGGGCACAAGGCTGTTGATGGTAATGAGACAGCAGACAGGCCGGCTGGCTCTTCACTATATCCGGAGGTCAGCCAATAGATAGAGCTGAACGCCTCATAGAGTATAGCCGCAAAGTTGATTTTCATTTATGCCAATCCATGTCAACTGCTAGATTACAAGATCTTGGATTGAAGATTGGATGGCCGGAAAAGAACAGCACAACATATATATGAGTAGGTTCATCAATCAACATAGAACTGGTACAGTCAGTCGCTGGACGCTGTTGGGGATATTGCGAAGGAGATTGGAGCACCTATGGTCATGTCCAGAGTGCAATAAAGATATTCCAAACTGAACTAGGATACAAATCAATTGTATCAAAATATACATTTTTAAAAATAACCTTTTTCTACTTTACCATAATATTTTGCTCCACACTAAGTTTCTGCGTGCATATTTTGCTGTACTCGTATCTTACATATACTCCATCTTAAGTTTCTGGGTGGCATTGACCCAACTGTGCCATCATATTTTTTCTTATTTATATCGTGAATAAACTACACACTAGGTTTCTTGGTGGCTTTTTTTTCCCCCTACTGAACCATTTGTAAGTTAAGACTTTCTCCGTTTTCTCATTCTATAGGACAGACACAAATATTAGCAAAGATGATGTTGTCAACATTGTTGAGGCAACTTCAATGATGATGTGCACATTATTGACGACAAAAATGGCCTTATCATTGTAAATCCGGACTTGCTGCTGTCAGGAACACTGGTTGTATCATCCACATTCTGTGCTCGAAAGTAAGTCAATCATTCTTTATTTATCTGTGGTGTTGTATATAATAAACATTATATGCAGCAACAGGCAACTGTCAATTGAGGTCAGAATGAGAGTTATTCAGTGCTACATAGAACCAATACTGACATACGGATGTGAATCATGGATAATAAACAAATAGATAAGAGAAATCTATGAAGGCTACAGAGATGTAGTTTTACAGAAGAATTATGAGAATTCCATGGACTGCTAAAATGACAAATGTGGAGGTGTTGAATGAGATCAAGACACACAGAAAACTTGTAGTCAATATAAGAAAGAGGCAGTCATCACAGACATGTGATGAGAAAGGGAGGTTTAGAACATTGTGACAACCAGTAAAATTGAAGGGAGAGGAAGACAGAAAGAGAAAATTTTGGACAGTCTGACCTCATGATACGGAAGAGCGTCAACATCTGAGATTATAGCAAATACCAGAGACAGATTTGTGGAGATCTATGAACACCTACGCCAGCCGGCACGGCACCTAATGATGATGGTCTATAATACAGTAAACTCCTAAATAGCATACATCCATGGGGATTGGTAGATGCCAGATAAATGTGGTTTCTGTTTGCATGAGAGTTACTATTAAAAGAAGTTTGTGTTTGCAGAAAGCAAAGTTGATAATACTGCGTTGGTGACCATCGAGCCGTGAAAATTCCGGAGTTCGGGGCTAGCATGAGCCAGAATTTTATGTGTGCACGCAGTTCGCGGTTAGACTACTGGAAACTCTGATCTTTTACTTGGATATCTAAATGACAAGTACCACTGAAGTTAGAGTAGGACTTACCTGAATGGCGAGAGACACTGGTGATAAGTAAAGCAAGCTTTCGCACAAAAATAAGTTAGAGGCGCCATGACTATGTCTGAATTCATAGCAATAGAAGAGAAAAAAAAACAGGTTCACTATTATTCCTCTTCTTATACCATAAACTCGGTATTATACAGGGTGTTCAAGATAAAAGCAGTCTGTGAATGGAGCTAATCTGGCATATATGTATGAAAATGAGAAGGTTCAGCTATGACATAGTATAGGTCAAGGTTGTGTAACGGTATGTAATTGTAGTGCAGGAAGGGACGATGAACAAATGTGGCGTAGGATGAGCTAGTCAGAACCGGTTTTAATAGTAAATACACACAACACGATAGGTTATCTGGCAACTTTCGATTTGTCAATGGGACTGCAATTATCTTGAACACTCTGTACCATGAAATACAGTAATTAAAGACAAATTGAGGCAAATAAAATCAAACTTCACATAGAGTAACAAAGTAATCTCCAAAAGAAAACAGTAGCATGTGACCTGATCGAAAAACTCTACCCCAGTAAAGTTGAGTTGCTACCCGAGAGAACCTACCGTCTCTTCCTCCTTGATGTGTGCTCATTGTACACTTCTATACCTCATCCTGACGGCCTTATAGCTCTCCAGTTCTTTCTCAATAGGAGAACTAATCCACTTGTGTCAACTTCTGCTCTCCTTCGTCTTGCGGAACTAGTTCTCACTCTTAACTCCTTTCAGTTTAATGACCAATTCTTTGAGCAGATCAGTGGGGTTGCCATGGGTACTAAAATGGGACCTAGTTATGCTTGTCTTTTCATGGGTTATCTTGAACACCTAGTATGGACTACATATGATGGCCCCTTCCGTCTGTCTATCACAGATACATTGATGACTGTATTGGCATCACTGATATGCCTGAAGCCGATTTGTCACGCTTCATTAATTTCATTAATGTTTTCAACCCTTCTATTCGTTTTACTTCTCACATCTCCACTACTTGTGTCAACTTTCTTGACATTACTATCACCTTACGCCTATCCGCTATCACTACATCAGTATATTACAAGCCTACTGATGCACATAGTTTTCTCCTCTATACTTCTTCCCATCCCGGGCTTGTCGTGACTTTTTGCCATTCTCGCAGCTCTTACGCCTTCGTCGCCTTTGTAGTGAGGACGATGATTTTCTTGAGAGAGCTCGCGAGATGCTTGATTTCTTTCGTAGGCGCCTATACCCGGAGAGGGTGCTTGTCTCGGCTATGCATCGAGTTCAGAAAATCACTCGCCAGCAGGCCCTTACCAGTCAGCATAGGACTACTAACTCTGACAGAGTAAAACTTATCTTAACTTACCACCCCATAGTTCCCTGGTGAAAATGTTTTATTCCGTCATCTGTCTCTCCTTAGATCAGATCCTGAGACTCGTTCTGTCTTCCCCAACTATCCTTTGGGTAGGGTTAAATTGTTGGTACACAGTCGCCTTAAGTCCAATATCCAGACTCATTTTGGCACTGTCCAGTGTGGTCGTCGGCGTTGCAACACGTGTGCTTATGTGATACAGACGCGTACTGTATCTTTTCCTTTAGGCACATTTCTTATTGACGATGGGTTCACATGCGAGTCCCGTAATCTTATCTATGCCATTATCTGTAAGCGGTGTAACAAGGCTTATATCGGCGAGACAGGCAAGAGGCTCAGTGACCGATTCGCCCAACACTTACGCGACATATGCCAATGCTCTGTGACCCTGTAGCCACCCATTTCAATGATACTGGCCATTTAGGTGCTCACGATGTCCAGGTCACAGCCATCCGATCATGTTCCTCGGATGATTGCAGTCGATTTGCTCTGGAGAATCGGTTGATTTCTTTGTATGGTACCTTGCGACCACGGCTCAACATATTACATTCTTATGCTTCTTAGTACTTTCTCTTCCCATGCTTTGTAATCTATATGGGTATATGTTGCATGTATTCATGTTATATTCCATTCTTATGCTTCTTAGTACTTTCTCTTCCCATGCTTTGTAATCTATATGGGTATATGTTGCATGTATTCAAGTTATATATTTACTAGATGTTTCATTGTTTCTTTTCCTTTCTATTTCTAGTTTTTATGTGTGTTTTTGTGTTACATTTATTTCGTTATTCGTTTTATTCCAGATTTTCCTTAGATACGTTGTATTTGGTCGTCCATTTGTGTTTCATTTTAATTTGTCACTCCTGTTTGTTCGTTTGCTTGATAAAGGCCTTGTTGGTCAAACGTTGCTGTATTTTGTCATTGTTTTTGTAATTTGTAAAACTACAGTACTTTGTAATTACGTGTTTTACCCCAGTAAAGCATGTATTCAAATATGTAAGTATTCAAATATATACAAATGTATCTGCAACTAGAGCAGTGAAGAACAGAGGAGCAGGAGTTCATGTAGGATACCCAGACCCAAAAAATGAATCCACCTGTACACCCACTGGATCATTCTGCTCAAACTAGTTGGCTGAAGTACAGGCTCTAATCATTGCAGCTAAGATACTAAAAAAAAACAAGTCAATGTCAGCAGATTGTATTCCTCACTGATGCACTGTCAGTTTTGCAAGCCCTAAATCCTAAATATTGGAACACTTCCAGAAATAAAAGAAACACTAAGTAAGCTGAACACCAAAAGAAAGGTGGTGCTGCAGTGGATACCATCATACTGTAGCATACCAGGAAACTAGAGGGCAGATAAATTAGCTATGGAGGAACAAAAGAATCAAATACACTTTCCAGGAAACGAAAACACTCATCAAGGTTATTAGAGAAAAAGACATAGTTAAAGGGATAATTACCACTATCTAGGTAGAGCAAGGCAAGTGATATTGTTTCAACTCAGAACTGGACACAATAGACTGAACAGTCACATACATAAACTAAGACTGGTTCCATTACCCACATGTACACAGACAGTCGAACACATCCTGCAAGATTTTCACCTGATGAATCAACTGTGGAAAGAACACTGGCCAACAGTGACAAACATCCATGCAAACGTGTTTGAAACCTTTAATGAACTAACAAACACAGCAACATACATCCAGAGAGCCGGTCTTTTTGTAGACATTGAACAACAGCGAGCAAGAAGAAGATTACCAATGCTCAGTCTCAGTTATGGAAATACAGAGGTGACACATCAAATTGCCTTGTGGAGACAAAATGATAAGGGGCCTTGATCGGTTGAGAATGTTCCTAAACCAGAACGGGACCTCACCAAGTCAGTAAAGTTGCAAAGCATGAATATTGAAACACGTACAAACAAAGTACTATAGTTTTACAAAATACATAAACAGTGACGATAAACAGCAACGTTCGACCAACAAGGCCTTTATCAAGCAAGCGAACAAACAGGAGTGACAAATTAAAATGAAACACAAATGGACGACCAAATACCAACATATCTAAGGAAAATCTGGAATAAGAACGAATACGAAATAAATGTAACACAAAAACACACATAAAAACTAGAAATAGAAAAGAAACAATGAAACATCTAGTAAATATATAACTTGAATACATGCAACATATACCCATATAGATTATAAAGCATGGGAAGAGAAGTACTAAGAAGCATAAGAATGTAATACATGCAACATATACCCATAGAGATTACAAAGCATGGGAAGAGAAAGTACTAGAAGCATAAGAATGTAATACGTTGAGCCGCGTGGTGCAGGTACCATACAAAGAAATCAACCGATTCTCCAGAGCAAATCGACTACGATCATCAGAGGAACATGATCGGATGGCTGTGACCTGGACATCGCAAGCTCCTGAATGGCCAGTATCATTGAAATGGGTAGCTACAGGGTCACAGAGCATTGGCGGATATCGCGCAAGTGTTGGGCGAATCGGTCACTGAGTCTCCTGCCGGTTTCCCAATATAGGCCTTGTTGCACCGCTTGCAGATAATGGCATAGATAATATTACGGACTCGCACGTGAAACTGTCTTCAACAACGAACGTGGCTTTTGGAAAAGAAACCTGCGGGTCTGTATTACATAAGCACAAGTGTTGCAGCGCCACACTGGATGGTGCCAAAATGACTCTGGATGTTAGGCTTGAGGCGACTGTGAACCAACATATCCTTAAGGCTTCTGTCCGTCTGTACGCCACCAAAGGATAGTGTTGGAAGATTGAACGTGTATCAGGATCAGACTGAAGAATGGAGAGATGACGGAATAAGACTTTCTTCCAAGGGAACTATGAGGGTGGAAAGTTAAGACAAGTTTCACCCTGTCAGATTGGAAGTTCTATGCTGGTTAGAGAGAGCCTCCTGGCGAGAAATTTGCTGAACGCGCCGCATAGCAGAAGCAAGCACCTTATCCGTGTATAAGCGCTTACGAAGAAATCCAGCATCTCGTGAGCTCTATCGAGAAATCGTTGTCCTCGCTACAGAGGCAAAGAAGGCGCAAGAGTTGAGAGAATGGTAAAGAATCACGACAAGCCTGGGAATGGGAAGAGGTATAAAGAAGAAAACTATGTGCATCAGTAGGCTTGTAGTATACTGATGTAGTGATGGTGGATATGCTGATAGTGATAGTGATGTCAAGAAAGTTGACACAAGAGGTAGAGATGTGAGATGTAAACCGAATAGGCGGATTGAAGACATTAATGAAATTAATGAAGCGTGACAAATCGGCTTCAGGCATATCGGTAATGCCAATACAATCATCAATGTATCTATGATACACAGACGGAAGAGGGCCATCATAGGAATTCCATACTAGGTGCTCAAGATGACCCATGAATAGACAAGCATAACTGGTCCCATTTTAGTACCCATGGCGACCCCACTGATCTGCTCAAAGAACTGGTCATTGAACTGAAAGGAGTTGAGAGTTAGAACTAGTTCTGCAAGACGAAGGAGAGCTGAGGTGGAGACAAGTGGGTTAGTTCTCCTGTCGAGAAGAACTGGAGAGCTTGAAGTCCGTCCGAATGAGGTATGGAGGTGTACAATGAGCACACATCAAGGAGGAAGAGACGGTAAGTCCTGCCAGGCAACAACTCAATAGATGAAAAAACAGACAAGGTGTGGTTCGTATCTTTCAAGAATGAAGGTAGTGTGGTGACTATAGGATTGAAGATACTATCAAGAAATTCGGAGATATGTGCCGTAGGACAAGAGCAAGCAGAACGATGGGCCTACCCGGATTGTTCAGTTTATGAATTTTGGGGAGCATATAAAGGCGGGTTTTCCTAAACAGCTATCGATGACACAAAGTGATGATACGCCGGTAGGAAGGTCGTTAGAGGCAATTAAGTTCTTAATTACTGTACGGACTTTACTATTGTTAGATAGTGTGACATCAGAAGAACTAGTTTTATAGAATTGGGTGTCAAGTAATTGGTTGCGGCCTTCCTGAAGGTATAGTTCTTTGCTCCATACCACTATTGCACCGCCTTTATCGGCGGGTTTGATAACAATGTCATCACGTCGATGGAGGTGTGATAGAGCACGAAACTCGGACGGAGACATGTTAGAATGCCCTAGGCGTTTGGGGTGGAGCAGTCCAATATCGTGTAAAGTATGAAGGCCGCAACCAATTACTTGACACCCAATTCTATAAAACTAGTTCTTCTGATGTCACACTATCTAACAATAGTAAAGTCCGTACAGTAATTAAGAACTTAATTGCCTCTAACGACCTTCCTACGGCGCATCATCACTTTGTGTCATCGATAGCTGTTTAGGAAAACCCGCCTTTTATATGCTCCCCAAAATTCATAAACTGAACAATCCGGTAGGCCCATCGTTCTGCTTGCTCTTGTCCTACGGCACATATCTCCAATTTCTTGATAGTATCTTCAATCCTATAGTCACCACACTACCTTCATTCTTGAAAGATACGAACCACACCTTGTCTGTTTTTTCGTCTATTGAGTTGTTGCCTGGCAGGACTTACCGGCTCTTCCTCCTTGATGTGTGCTCATTGTACACCTCCATACCTCATTTCGACGGACTTCAAGCTCTCCAGTTCTTTCTCGACAGGAGAACTAAACCACTTGTCTCCACCTCGGCTCTCCTTCGTCTTGCAGAACTAGTTCTAACTCTCAACTCCTTTCAGTTCAATGACCAGTTCTTTGAGCAGATCAGTGGGGTCGCCATGGTACTAAAATGGGACCCAGTTATGCTTGTCTATTCATGGGTCATCTTGAGCACCTAGTATGGAATTCCTATGATGGCCCTCTTCCGTCTGTGTATCATAGATACATTGATGATTGTATTGGCATTACCGATA
The DNA here is from genome assembly GCA_020796225.1 of Arion vulgaris. Lineage (NCBI taxonomy): Eukaryota > Metazoa > Mollusca > Gastropoda > Stylommatophora > Arionidae > Arion > Arion vulgaris. Next base: position 86,134,625 of record CM036754.1, on the reverse strand, counting down.
TGCCTGAAGCCGATTTGTCACGCTTCATTAATTTCATTAATGTCTTCAATCCGGCTATTCGGTTTACATCTCACATCTCTACCTCTTGTGTCAACTTTCTTGACATCACTATCACTATCAGCATATCCACCATCACTACATCAGTATACTACAAGCCTACTGATGCACATAGTTTTCTTCTTTATACCTCTTCCCATTCCCAGGCTTGTCGTGATTCTTTACCATTCTCTCAACTCTTGCGCCTGTCGCCTCTGTAGCGAGGACAACGATTTCTCGATAGAGCTCACGAGATGCTGGATTTCTTTAAGTAGCGCTTATACCCGGATAAGGTGCTTGCTTCTGCTATGCGGCGCGTTCAGCAAATTTCTCGCCAGGAGGCTCTCTCTAACCAGCATAGAACTTCCAATTCTGACAGGGTGAAACTTGTCTTAACTTTCCACCCTCATAGTTCCCTTGTGAAGAAAGTCTTATTCCGTCATCTCTCCATTCTTCAGTCTGATCCTGATACACGTTCAATCTTCCAACACTATCCTTTGGTGGCGTACAGACGGACAGAAGCCTTAAGGATATGTTGGTTGCAGTCGCCTCAAGCCTAACATCCAGAGTCATTTTGGCACCATCCAGTGTGGCCGTCGCGCTGCAACACTTGTGCTTATGTAATACAGACCCGGACGGTGTCTTTTCCAAAAGCCACGTTCGTTGTTGAAGACAGTTTTACGTGTGAGTCCCGTAATATTACGGGACTCACACGTAAAACTGTCTATGCCATTATCTGCAAGCGGTGCAACAAGGCCTATATTGGGAAACCGGCAGGAGACTCAGTGACCGATTCGCCCAACACTTGCGCGATATACGCCAATGCTCTGTGACCCTGTAGCTACCCATTTCAATGATACTGGCCATTCAGGAGCTTGCGATGTCAGGTCACAGCCATCCGATCATGTTCCTCTGATGATCGTAGTCGATTTGCTCTGGAGAATCGGTTGATTTCTTTGTATGGTACCTTGCGACCACGCGGCTCAACGTATTACATTCTTATGCTTCTTAGTACTTTCTCTTCCCATGCTTTGTAATCTCTATGGGTATATGTTGCATGTATTACATTCTTATGCTTCTTAGTACTTTCTCTTCCCATGCTTTATAATCTATATGGGTATATGTTGCATGTATTCAAGTTATATATTTACTAGATGTTTCATTGTTTCTTTCTATTTCTAGTTTTTATGTGTGTTTTTGTGTTACATTTATTTCGTTATTCGTTCTTATTCCAGATTTTCCTTAGATACGTTGGTATTTGGTCGTCCATTTGTGTTTCATTTTAATTTGTCACTCCTGTTTGTTCGTTTGCTTGATAAAGGCCTTGTTGGTGAAAGCGTTGCTGTTTATCGTCACTGTTTATGTATTTTGTAAAACTATAGTACTTTGTTTGTACGTGTTTCACTATTTACCAAGTTTTACTGCAGTTTCCCCCTATTTCGATAAAGCATGAATATACTCTTTGGCTCAGATCACACACCTGTTGCATCAAGTAGCTGAAAAATGGCGCTATTGCGATGGAGATCGGAGCACATATGGACATTTCCAGAGTATAATGAAGATATTCCAAACTGAAACAGAAACTATGAAGTATCTAACAGTTAACACTTCCTTCAGTATAATATGTAAATCTGATTACCTTGCATTTATGTATGTGACAGTTACATTTCAATTGTTGTTTATTTGCAGATCGGTGCTAAATGAAAAGTTTAAGGTAAGCTTCTTTTCATTCTTAGTTTTGCTACAAATAAGAAAGAGAATTGAGATATTTTTTTACATATAAAAAGACACAATTGACTGGAGAATGCCAGCATGGAAGGAGGCATTCTGGCAAAGAGGAAGACGACGGAGAAAATGGATTCAGGATGTAACTGATGGTTTGAACATGACAGCTGCCGAGGCGGGACATCTGATCTATTAGAGAGAGACATTCCAAAGGACTGTTGGGGTGGCAAAGTTCTGCTCAGGACAAACTATTTGATGATGATGATGTCTAGAGAATAAACTGCACAAGGCATTGTACACCATTTTTGTAAATTGTGAATATATGTACCAGGTTATACCACATATAACATATTTTATGGATATCTACATAGATAAAGCTGAAAGAGTGTCACAGAAACCATCAGCGTACACAATCATTACCTTCTGTTCGACTGTGTGTTCTGAGGGGAGCAAAGAATAGTAACACAGTGACCTACGAGGCATGTCTTAAGAGGCGACTAAGGTAGGGTCTAGGAAGCTGTCCTAGTAAATAAAAAGCATAGCAGAAATCAGATGTGTTGGCCTGCTTGTAGGTGCATAACTGGCACAGTGTACGCTTCAAGCTGAGATCACATACAAATCACAAAGAGTGGTTTAACAAGTGGTCGATATGGAGCAGTCGAAGAAGAAGAAGATTATCTTCTGTTGATGTTTATTTCCTTTGATTTATGTTGATATTTTCCATCAGTATCTTCCTGATCACCAATTGCATTTCTCACTTTATTTTTTGTGTATTTTCATTTCTTTGTGATATGTCATATTAGTTTTTTCTTCTAGAACAGCAAGGATGGAGCAAAAACGTCAAAACAGAAAGGCAGTAAAACTTCTCACAAGTGCAAGTATACCTTGCCCACACTGTACACGAACATTTCAAGCCCGTATCACACAGACAAACATAGCGCAACTACATTCTCTTGGATGAAAATTTGTGTGGTCATCATCACCCGTGATGGACGAGCATCATCAGTTTTTTTTCTTCACCACTTCTAAATGTGTCTTTAATTTTCTGCGACGTCTCTGTGGTATAAAGGCTAGGTGCTCACCTCTTGTTCCAAAGGTACTCAATTCGCTCCCTTGTGGAGCCATCAGAATATTTTTCCAGAGATCCCTGATCTCAGTGTAGGTGAGATCTAGTTTCTAGTCCTATTGGAGATGGACGATAAAACGTAGGTCCGGTATTCAATATGAACACAAACCCTTGGCAGTTCAAAATCGAGAAGAGTAGGCTGGAAAGTCTCTACCTGAGCAAAATTCATTAGAAAAATTTCCTACAAAGTATTTTCACCATCTTCTAAATTACATCGGGGATCGGGTGCCCTCACTGGTTCGACAGTTCGTACACTGCGACTGAGAACTTTGTGTGTAAGAAAGAGATCATAGCACACATTGTTACTCATCGAAATGCATTGATGATGGTCTTATCTATCAATAAACCTCTAATTTAATACTTCTTTTATTTCCTTCCCACATTTTTGCTTACAGGGAATAGACAGTGGCAACCTGCAGATGCTCTATGGGAGCATCATCCACAGTCTGTTTCAGACAGTGCTGAAAGATCATATTAGGGATGAGAGAACTATCATGCAGGCAGCGAAATTGTTGCTCAAGTCGAACAAGTTCCTTCATGAAATGTAAGTGATTTGCTGTTCATTAATTATTTCTGTGTAGTGGACAAACTTGCAGGGGGCACGGATACTATGAACCATTGCAGTGGGGATACATGGATACTAGTGCAAACCATTTCTTTTGCACAAGAGTGTTGCATGATCTCCGTAGCTCCATCAAGAATCCCATGAATCTCATGGAAAAAATGAATGTGTGTTTCGGCCCGGATTCGAACACACAACCTTCAAAATGACAGGCAAACATGATATCCACTTTACCATAGACCCCCAAAAATTACAGTAAACTTTGTATTGATCATGTTAGTTATCAGTTATATGAGGACTATCATCATAGCACTGACATGTATTGATCATGTTAGTTATCAGTTATATGAAGACTATCATCATAGCACTCCGGACATGTATTGATCATGTTAGTTATCAGTTATATGAAAGACTATCATCATAGCACTCTGGACATGTATTGATCATGTTAGTTATCAGTTATATGAGGACTATCATCATAGCACTCCGGACGTGTATTGATCATGTATTCAGTTACATAAAACTCTGCATTAATCATTTATCTGCATATGTTTTTTTGAAGGTATGGCCGTAATGTGCAGGAGGCCAGCGTGATGGAAGAGATTGGTCAGTATATTCCCACTCTAACATCATGGATGGACAAACACACTGAACCATCTGGCAGAGCCCATATACAAAAGTGAGTTGACATTTTAGAATTTAGATACATAATAGTGAAATCAAAGGGAAACGAGTGTAGCAGGCTAAGGATCAGGGATCTAAACCTTCAGAAGACCCACAGTGTGATGGAGGACAATATCAAACAATCCCCGAAGGGCAGATGCTTAGATTGAAGCCGGGTGAGAAGATAACTAATAGGATCGTATGGCATTCTCTATGGATGGCTTTTACGCTATAGGAATGCCCAGCGTGTTCGTAGCGTGTTGGACTGCGGGTGACTATCCCTCTGTGTGTGCGGGTTCAATTCCGCAGGGATGGCAGAAAGTCAAGATTCCAGATTTACGTGTTCATGGCACCGAACCGAAGGGTTACGATGTCCATGGCACCGAGTCGAAAAGCTGAAAGCTCAAGTGCTTCTGGATCGGGGAAAAAAACAAAAACACTATAGGGAATCATGTGGTTACCCTTTGGGTGACCTCTTCACCCCATTGCTCACTGAAGCAAAATTTAAAAGTTAAATTTTACTAACAAAAAGCAGCCAGAAGAATGAATCCAAAAAAAAATAATTGACATCAGTTGTTCTGGGCCGTAAGGCACATCTTTACTGTAAACATAGCCATAGCACAATGTCATCATCAAGTAGTTTGTCCTGATCAGAACTTTGCCACTCCAACAGTCCTTCGAATTTCTCTTCTCATAGGCCAGATGTCCCGCCTCTTCAGCTGTCATGATCTCAAATCATCATCACCAATGTACTTGCATGGAAATCACATACACACCCACACATAAATCATCGCAATGAGAGATTTAAAAGTTGTTGTTATATGCAAAATAAGAAGGGAAAAAGGCTAACTGTGTGTCTGCCATGAAATTAGTGACATTGGTTCTGTTAACTATCATTGTCTGCTATTCCCACAACTTTAGTGAATTTGAAGTCAAACATACAACATAGATACACCAAACAGAAAAGTGCAGACCACAGTCTTCAGACTTGGAACGGGACACTGCAGTCTAGAGCACATTCGACTGCCTGCACCTTTGGAGCACCAAAGCACATCTTGCAAAACAGCCATAGTGTGAGAATGGAAATCTGGCCAACAGAAACAACCCTTTAATACAAATTACAGGAGACCGGTGAAGACATCAAGCGCATCTCCCTGTTTATGACACGTACTGAAATAGTCGCATAGCAGAATTTATCACAGAAGAAGTTTAACAAATTTAAACACAATCTTTGTGTTATTACTTTTCAGGGTTAAGGCTGACCTGATTGTGACAGAAATCCATGACATTGAGGAAAACATCTGGTCACCTAGGTAAGATTTAAGTCTACAGTGTTTGCGGTTTGCTTGTAAAATTAAAAGAAATGAGAAATATGCATGTGTCTGGTATCGTTTTTGTTTGCAGTAATGGGATTGTGGATGGCTATAGATTTCATCTTTCAAAAAAAAACTTTTACCTCTTAAGTTGGATTACGGTTTGTCTGAATGATGAGGGACACCTATGATAAGGAAAGCAAACCTTCACACAAAAATTAAAGTTGTCATATTAGGCACCATGACTATGCCTGAATTCATAGCGGGCAAGCAAAGAAAAAACAGAAAATCTAAAAAAAACTGATAAATGTCTGCAACAGTACCATCTCTAGTGATCCAGTATTGGACCTGGTGTTCTCTGTCCCTACACTGGAATGGTGGCTGCACTGCTGGGACTCTGTAAAATGATTGCTAGTTGCAAGTGACCACTCTTTCCTTAGAGGGCTCCACCTCCCAGTACTGCACATTCTACTTATTAGTAGAAGATTAATTTCTGTATGAAAGAGAGCTCTGGAAAACACTACTATGAAAATGAGAGTTATACCCGGAAGTCAGAAAAAGCATGTCTGTATACCGGGGAAACTGATAATATGGAAAGCAGGTCTTCACACAAAAATCAGTCAGAAACGCCATACCAGGCACCCTGACTACCTGAATTCATAGCGGTGAACGAGAGTTAGGGGGAAAAATCAAAGTTAGCTTAGTTTCCATGAGGATTGAAACAGTAAACAAATGTGCTGCAAGATTGACATTATTTATATTGTATTTAACATTGTTTAATTTAGCACTTTGTCTCACTATAGGTTTGGTCTTAAAGGCAAGCTTGATGTGACTATCAAAGCTAAGGTACGTTTTTAAAGAACATTTACACCTGAAAATCGCCCGTGTGGTTACGGGCCCAAATTTGGGTGTAAAGAATAGAACCACTGTTACCTACCACGCATGTCGTAAGAGGCGACTAAGGAGGTTTGGTGAAATCGGATGCACATGTCCTAAACGTGTAAAGTCTATGCGTTTAGGGGCCTACCAAACCAATGTGCAACGTATCACGTTCTTGGCAAAGATCAAACATATCACAAAGAGTGATTAAAATTGGTCGTAAAGAACGAACACAAAGCAGAAGACACCTGAAAATGTTCTGCTTTCACAAGAGTGTGCAGAATAACCAACAGTTTTCTCCTATTCTTGACTGAATTGAAATGTCAGATTTCATGCAATACTGATTTCTATCATCAAACTTTGCAAAACCTAGTCGGAAAGTATATGGTTCCTCACACAGACGGTCTTGAGGTATGAGAGGTTTTGCTAGTCCAAGGACTTACTCAACAGAGGCACCTGTGTGGTGTCGGGGCCCATAAGGGAAGCAAATAGAAGTACCACTGCAACCTACAATGCATGTTGTAAGAGGCGACTGATGTAGGCCCTAGGGATGCTCATCATCATCAGGTGTCGTGCCGGCTGGCGTAGGCGATCATGGATCTCCACAAATCTCTGTCGTTGATGTTTGCCATCAACTCAGATGTTGACGCTCTACTGTGCCATGAAGTCAGGCCATCCAACATTTTCTCTCTGTCTTCCCCTGTCTCGTCTGCCCTCGATTTTACCAGTTGTCACGATGTGTTCTAAACCTCCCTCCTCATCACATGCCCGAAAAATGATGACTGCCTCTTTCTTATATTGATAATAAGCTTTCTCTGTGTCTTGATCTCATTCAGCACCTCAACATTAGTCATTTTAGCAGTCCATGGATTCTCATCATTCTTCTATAAAACCACATTTCTGTGGCCCTCAGAGATTTTCGATCTGTGTGTTCATTGTCCATGACTCACATCCGTATGTCAGTATTTACTAGGATGCTACCCTAGTAAATAAAAAGCAGCGCAGAAATCGGATGTGCTGGCCTACTTGTAGGCGCATAACAGGCACAATGTACAATCGCTCTTAGGCTCAGATCACATACAAATCACACTAGAGTGGTTGACAAGTGGTCGATATGGAGTGTTGGAAGAAGAACTCCACAGTGGGATGCCTTTTTTATAACAATGTCACTATAACTGTGCAAGGGTGTGTTGTCCGAGAGCAAGATGTCACCACTACCCACATGATCTTCACATTACATCCCCTGATCGATTATCTTGACCCCCATGTGGAGGTTTTAATTACATTTTTTCTATAATATATCCTTATGACACCCCGGTCAAAGTTTGTGGTGATGTAAGACCAACCTGTCACATTTACTCATTAAATATATACTTTGTGTGTGAATCACGTGAAGTTCAAGATTTTGACTACTAAGTTTCACTTTTGTGGTGTTGCATATATTTGACACACAGGAAATTAATTAAGAATCAGTTCAGGGAAGATATGTGGCTTAGTTTAGTTTTGAATATATTGATCTAAAGACTTTGATGTCCTTATACTAGGACATGACAATAATGGAAGGAGGACATTTATAAGCAGTAGAGCTGTCTTAGATATGTGAGCTACTGAACCGACGTCAGTGGTCTCTGTGGCGTAGAGGTTAGGTGCTCGCTACTGCTCCAAAGGTACTGGTTCACTCCCTCATGGCGCAATCTGGATATCTTTCCAAAGATCCCCAAGCTCAGTGTAGGTGACATTGAGTTCCTAGTCCTATCGAAGATGGATGATGAAAGGTAGGTCCCATGTTCAAGAACACTTGGCAGTTCAAAATCGAGAAGAGCAGGCTAGAAACTAAAACACAGTTAAACGCTCTAGAAACTAAAACACAGTTAAACGCTAGTCCAACTTTCGAAAGTTTTATAAAGTTCATAATTATTATGTATGTGTACCAGCTTTTATTTAAAGTCTACAGTAGATTAACTTTTTGTTAACATCTTGACTCTCATTGTAACAAAACTTTTTGCGACTTGCCACTTTTCTTTACAGTTACGGAAATCAAACTAACAAAACTTTTTTCGACTTGCTACTTTTCTTTACAGTTACGGAAATCAAACGGTCATGAGGAAGTGAAAATTTTACCTCTTGAGCTTAAGACAGGAAAAGCCAGTTTTTCTCCTGAACATAAAGGCCAGGTTGGTATCTTGTAATTGTCAGCAGTGTGTCAAAAGTTAAACCTTTTACAGGGGACTGCCTAGAGTAGTTGATAGTAGCTCGGCCTGCTAGCTGTGAGACGCCTCATAGTTCGGGTTCGAACCTACTGTCCGGCATTTGTTCGAGTCCCCTGGTCTTACTCAGGACGATAACGTGAGTACCTCTGAAGTCGGAGAAAATCTGCCTGTATGGCGAGGAATACTAATTACGAGTACATTGAGCACACGGCTGCCAGTGTAAGTAATTTACAATGTGCACGCTGCTGCCATTGTAAGAAATTGGAAAACAGATTTTCACGCAAAAATCAGTTTCAGAGATGGAACTTCGTCCGAGTTGAAACGCGGACGAAAAAAAAAAAAACCTTTTACAGTTCAAAGTAATTTCTATATTATAGCCCTGTAGGTAAACAATTTTTAGGATGTTTTAGTCTTCAGACTTAGAACGGGATACTGTGGTCTCAGAGCACAGCTCCATAGAATGGGTCTCAGGGACTCGGCTGCTTGCACTTGTGGAGCACCACAACAGACCCAAGAGCACATCTTGTAAGGCTGTCCCAGCCTGAGAATGGAAAACTGGCCAACGGGAACAACCCTTGAGATCAAACTATGGGGGACCGGTGAAGACCTCAAACACACTGCCCTGTGTATGACACATACCGGAGCAGTTGCATAGCAGAAGTCTTCTTGCTGCATAAACTGATGAAAGAAAATCAGTCATTAACTCTTTGAACCCTGGCCCCCTGTACTCTAAAAACCTCTTGAGGTCATGCCCCTGAATACTTCTATGTAATGTAGCTTGTTCTCCAGATTGAACATATATGGCTTGAGTATCAATCAATTGAAACAATTCTTTGTTGTCTAAATGATTGTTGGACACACTTTCGATATCTTAATCAAAATACTCATAATCTAAGTCATTCATAAATAATTCATCTTCGGATTCATTCAAAACAAGTTCAACAGCTTGCTCTTTTGTTATCCTTTCAGAGTGACAAATTCCTGATCTTTCAGCACACCTCTTTGCAAAAATCTTGGGGTCTAAGGGTTAATGTTCCTTGAAGATGATTGAAATATCTTTCCACTCTTTCTTTCAGGTAACACTTTACTCAATGATGTGTTCTGACAGAAGAGAAGACCCAGGGGAAGGAGTTCTCCTATATCTGAAACATGGGGAGATGGAGACAGTACCTGTGAAACCACAGAACAAATGTGGTAGGTTTATTATGTCTTCTGATTTTATCTTCTGATGTGTTCTTTGGTCAGCCTCCTCTCTTTTGTTTGTACTCTAGATTCCAGTTTACTGAATGTCTTGCAAGTTATTATGGATTAGATTATAATAATTTAACAGAAAGGATACATCTTTAAATGTTTCACATTAAGTAACACATCAACAAATATTACTTTTAAATGGTAACCACCTAACACCAGTTTCAAAATGTTGCTATCATGGATCTATAGTCATTGCCAGCCTTTCTCTTGTTGAAGAAATCAATACTCGAATAGGTAGTGTGGCTACTACATTTGGCAAACTATCAAAGGGAGTGTGGGACAGCACAAAATTAATATTGCAGACGAAGATTCAAATATAACGAGCCTGTGTAATTAGCGCTTACTATATGGCTCAGAAACATGGACAGCCTACTCAAGGCATGAGAGGAGACGTAACATCGTTCACCTTCGATGTCTACGCAAAAATATGAACATCAGGTGGTACGACAAGATAACCAACTCTGAAATATTGCAACGTTCAAACTTGCCTTTCATCATGGACATGCTCAACAGTAGAAGACTTAGATGGCTAGGGCATGTGAGAAAAATGGAAAAAAGCCGCATACCCCAACAGGTGTTGTTCTGTACACTTTTGGAGGGGAATTGGTACCAAGGCAGATCTTGTTTTCGCTCGAGAGATTTAGGGATGAGCTGAAAGACGAGAGAGACAAGTGCAAAACTCAGAAGTTGTTACAGTAAAACACTTGCAAATTGACCATCCGTAAAGACAAAAAAGGCCATATCAGTAGTGCACTGTACAATGATTTTGATTAAGATTTTTCTGGTGACAGAAAGGAGAGCTGTTCTATGCTATTGTTCAATTTCATATTTTTGTAATCTATCTTATTCACTTTATCAACAAGTTTTTAAGCTTTGTTTATTTATTTTGTTCTTCAACAGGTCTTATTCAGCTGAGGAATAACTTGGCTTATTACTTGACACAAGAAGTAAATCACATGAGGTCAACAGATGATCAGGTGATCTACCAATTAGGAAAGTTACCCAAGCCAATCAATAATCAAAGAGCTTGCACCACATGTGCTCACTTACTCAACTGTAGCATTTATCAAAGGTAAGTAACCGGGGAGTCAGTGTTGCTAGAAGATATTGTCTAGGGGAGTCACTGTTGGTGGAAGATACTTTTTTTTAAGCTGAAGGATTGACTTCATTGCACCGGGTTTTACCCCATATGATTCGCCCCTCTCCACAGAAATGGCCAGCCACATGCTGAGATTATTGCACAAAGTGTGAACTCTATAGTTCCATTAACAATCCTAGGATCTCTGGAAAACTGCACTCGTGAACAGAACTGGGTGATCACGGTTCGAAATCACAACCTTCGACTCGCAAGGTAAGGGCTTAGCCACAGAGAAAATACTGTCTGGGGAAGTAAGTGTTGATAGAAGATACTATCTAGTGGAGTAAGTCACATATGTTACAAAAAAGTGGTTAACTTGATTGATAACGAATGCAAACAAACACTGTTTGTTGGAAACTCGCATCATCATTCATAATTTTGTCTTCTTCTTGAGTTTGAGATGTCCACACATGACCATTACAACAAAGAAGTGTGTTTTTTTGTTTGCAGGGTATATTTAAAATAAAAGTTAATTGCATATCCTTTACAGGACTTTGCGAATCAACCCCAGAACCCCAGCTTTTTAACACTGTTGTGATTTTTCTAGGCATTATTACATTCAGTAGTTTCTTCTTCTGCATTCTCACTAGATTGGGATTTGGATTCTCTAATAAAGGCAGCCGTCTGTCTCAGATTATCAGTCACGCCATACAGTTTGTCTTGGACACTAGTGTAAGTGAGCCACCTCTTTCTTCTCAAGTCTGCATATTGGGGACAGTTCTGAAGGATATAATTCCTATGATTTCTGCTTTCCCGTTTGTGCAGACCTCTTCCTGCAGTAAGTTTTGGCCACCCTCGTGATGGTGGGTCTGACATTCTTACAGCGGGGCTAAATCTCAGAGGCAGATTGGCGACCGTAGAATCCGTTATCCCATTCCGCATTGTGAGGGTCGTTGCACCATGTTATGCGCCTTACGGCCTGGTGCATCCGTTTTCTGCAAGCATTTGTTTCGGGTTAACATTCCCTAGCGGACACATGCATCCAATTTCAACCACACCTCCTTAGTCGCCTCTTACGACATGCGTGGCAGGCAACAGTGGTTCTATTCTTTACATCCCAAATTTGGGCCCGGTAACCACTCGGGCGGTTCAGTAGTTTGATATTGCTTTCTGAATGGGTGGTGCCATCGTTCTTTTGTAAAAATGCACACAAAACAATTTGCAATCAAACTGTCCGCAGCGTGATTCGAACTCAGAACGTCTGGGTTAATAGACCAGTCACTCTCCCTAAGCCACAGACGCCACCACAGGGTATATTACATGCACTAAATTACGAATTTTCAATTCAAATGTATCAATTCCAACATATGCCAGCAAGAGTTGAATCTATGCAACATTTTAAGGAGTTTGAAATCACAAATTGTATGTGCTTCTTCTTCTGCAAACCCCAGGAATTATGAATTTTTACTCTTTTTCCTATAATGGGGGGAGCGCCCAGCGTTCTTTAAAACCCAGATGCCTCCAACAACTCTAGGCATGTAGTGCTATGCTTAGTGCTGCAGAGACACCTACTCAGGTAGGTTAAACTGGTCATCACTGCAGTATTCTCCCATTTCTAGCATGGTTGAAGCTCTAAAAACTTCACTTATTGATCACGGTCGGCATGCGATTATAGTCCAGAGAGCCACTTCTGCGGGTGCTCTAGAACAACCACTCTTTGTGACCTATGTGTGATTTTCGCCAGAGAGAGTACTTATCGACAACCTGCATGGACAGACATTTGCGTTCACTCGAAATGATCAATTTCCGGCTAATATTGTATTTGCAAAACTGGATATCCGAGGGGCAAAGGGAGAAGTGTGTTATCCAGCAAGCTATTGGAATCATCAGTACGCATACCCTTCTACGTCTACTAGGGAGGAGTCTCTGTGGTTAAGCCCTTTGCCTTGTGAGTCGAAGGTCGTAGGTTCGAATCCAGACCGCGCCGTTCTGTTCACGAGTGCAGTTTTTCCAGTGACCCCTAGGATTGTTGCTGGAGCTACGGAGTTGTGCTTTGTGCAATACTCTCGGCAGGTTGCGTGCCATTTCTGCGGAGAGGGACCGAGCCATATGGGTAAAACCTGGTGCAATGAAGTCAATCCTTCGGCTTAAAAACCCTCTTTAAAACATCTACTAGGAAACACTGAGCTCCTATGGGTCTGCCCAGAGTGCTATGACGTCATTTCATCAACAAATAAGTCAACTATTTTTTCAGTTTAAGCGGCTTCATTGTTCCAGAACTGCATAACGAACCCAATCTCTTTTGATTACAAAGAAAACGCTCTGACCACTCAGCTACACCAGTGTTTAATATAGTGACATTAGAAAATAGTATATATGCAAGGAAAAAAGTATTTTGTTCATGCTACAAATAGCAAATATTTATCCCAGTCGCTAATCAGATTAAGAGAAATGGGTGTAGATATTGGCACAACCCGAAAAGAACGACATATCAAATATACAAAAAGATTGATTAATCAACATTGAACTGGCGTATTGAGCTGCTGGATTTGAAGCGGAGATAGAGCACCTATGGACCTGTCCGAAGTGCTATGATGATGATAGTGCTCACATAATTGATAACAAATATGTCCACATTTTTTCACAGGAAGCAAGGTGATATTGTCTACCAAGAAAATCATGTCATGAAAACACTGATTCCAGAAACGCTCCAGCATCTTGCAGAGTCTGACCTCAACTACTTCACCCACTGGATGTTGTGCTTGGATATGGAAGGACAAGAGTCTAACAAGATGCATACTAGTCAGATCTGGCGAGCCTCAAGTTTAGAAAGGTTTCATAGATTTTATTTAAATATCAGTTTAAACATCTCACATTACTTACTTTTTTCTCTCCGCTCCTCGTGGAGCATAGGGCCTCAACAGTTGTTCACCACTTTTCCCAGTCTCTGGCTGTTTTCTTTATGGTCTCCCAGGATAGTCTAGCATCCTTTAGTTCCTCAAGAAGACTTTGTCTCCAGGTCTGTTTAGGACATCCTTGTTTTTGTTTTCCGATCGGGTTCCACGCAAGTGCTTGTATAGTGACAGTTGACTGTCTTCCGCAAGACGCCCAACTCATCGCCATTTTCTCCTCTTAATCTGGGTCATCATGGGTTCCTGTTCTGTTCTTGTCCACAAGTCTGTGTTTGGAACTATCATACCATCTCAGTCTGAGAATCCGCCGAAGACATCCATTGACAAAATAAACATCTCACGTGGTTGTTGTTTATTTTGCTGCATTTGAGCAACTGGTCCAGATAACTAGCGCAGTTATAAACTTTACTAACAACAACTATCAAAGAATGGTTAACTTGTTTGTTAAGAATGAACGTAACTTGTTCTGTAAACGAAACTAAAAGAACTGTAAACGAAATCACTTTACTAAAAAGAAACACTAAGTGAGCTGAATACCAAAAGAAAGGTGGTGCTGCAGTGGATACCATCACACTGGGGCATATCAGGAAACATGAGAGCAGACAAATTAGCCAAGGAGGGAGCAACCACAGCCAGGGGGCTGGAAAATATTTATGTTTGGTAGAACACTGCAAGCTTTTTGCAATTTTACTCAATTCTGTGTCTATGGTTATTTATTGGTCAAAACTATTCATAATATTGATATTTCTTATTGTTAAACTTAGCCTGTTGCATAATAAAACTTCGATTTAGCATTTTGTGTTGATTTTAAAATGAATTCGTCTATATACAACAATACTGGAATGCGAGGTCACATGATGTAGTTGTGGTCTGATTTCCCATAATTCTTACCCTAGTCTGAAGGCCCATAAGTTTATAGTTGTCTCTGGAGCAACATACGAACAAAAGAATCACTTTCCAGGAAAAGAAAGTGCCATTAAAAAAGAAGACTAACAAAGAGATAATTACCGCTATCTAGATAAAAGCATGACAGGTGATATTGTTTCTACTTAGAACTGGACACAATAGACTGAACAGACACAGACTAAGACTGGTTCCATCTCCTGCATGTGGACAGACAGCCGAACACATCCTGCAAGATTGTCACCTGATGGATCAGCTGCAGAAAGAACACTTGTCAACAGAGACAAACATCCATGCAAAGCTGTTTGGAACCCTTGATGAACTTCTTCTTCAAACTCTCCATATCGACCACTTGTTAAACCACTCTTTGTGATCTGAGCCTAAGAGTGATCGTCCATTGTACCAGTTATATGCCTACAAGTAGGCCAGCACATCTGATTTCTGCGACACTTTTTACTTACTAGGTAGCTTCCTAGACCCCTATCTCAGTCACCTCTTATGACATGCCTTGTAGGTCGCAGTGGTACTATTCTTTGCTTTCCTTGCAGGCCCCGGCAACACATGGACGAAGTGATGAACTAACATATATCTAGAGAATCAGACTCGTTGTATCGCCATTGAACAACAACGAAGAAGAAGAACACTTTACTATTACATGTATGTCTTTATAAAACTGATGGAATGATAATAGCACTTGTATTTGACAGAGAGAAAAGTGGTGAGTGCTTGAGCAATATGATGATTGTCAGCTCAGAATTAGATATTCCAGAATCACAGTGCTACACTGAAGGCAGAGGCTGCTCTCTCACTTTCAGCAGGGATCATAGGTATTCATTATTTTCTTGATTATTGTTTCAATGTTTAATCTAACACATTTCTTTAAACTGAATATTTATGATGTACAGAAAAAAGTAATCTTACACGCAACATTAAAAACTTGATTGAATTTATAAGTTTACAGATCTTTTTCTTGGAAGCACCATTTACTTCTTTATAGAAAGGGGGTATATGAAATGTGGTGATCTTGTGTGTGCTTGTTCTAACACACTTTTTAAGCTTTCATTAATTTTATTAAGGCTGTTCTTGATGAAGGCGCTCCATCTTTTGCGAGGTCTTGCTCTGTACTCGATATACTTTTTCAGTGTGTCTTTCTGTGGTAGTTGATACCAGCGCATTCTTGTCAGGTGTCCAAACCATTTCATCTGTTGTTCTTTTATGAATTGTATGATTAGTTTCACATCCATTCTTCTGATTTCTACATTTCTAATTTTGTCTCTTATTGTCTATTGATCTCTGTTTAAATTGTTGGTGGTAGATTATAAGTAATTTTATTTCTCATTCGCCTACTATGAATTCAGGCAGTCATGGTGTCCAATATGGCACCTCTGACTGATATTTGCGGGAAGGCATGCTTTCCTTATCATCAATGTCTCTCGCCATTCAGGCAAACATTACTCAGACTTCAGAGGTACTTGTAGTTTAGATTCCCAAGTAAAGGATCAGGGTTTCCTGTAGCCAAACCAGATGCACACCAAGAGTTTGTTTTCCCATGCTGGCTGCCTCAAGAACAGTATAACCTTTTCTTTAGTCTTAATCCGCTTCTTTCTGGAAAACTGTATAGATGCTTAAATAGATTTAGAACAGCAGGGAAAGTTAAAATGTGGCTCTATGTAGGGTATGATGATTCTTTGAAAGAGCTCAGAACCAGAGCATGTATTCTTAACTCTCTATATTTGGAGAGCTTCTAAGGATAGTGAGGAATTAACAGTATGTCCCCTCAATCTGGTTGAGAACCAGGGGTTAAGATTCTCTGGGTGTACAGAAATGGGATAAAAGACGAAAAATATCACATGATCTTTCCTTATATGCATTGAATATTTGATCTTTGACCTATATGCATTGTCATTGCTTCAGCCATCAAGGGACAGCACTGACTGATGTTGGATTAGTCAAAAATGACATGGTTGTGATCAGTAGTGAAGATGGACGTTACATTGCTCTAGCCACAGGATTTGTTCGGAGAATCTTGCATAATCTCATTGAGGTAGTTGTGGACAGGTAAGTGCTTGTGGTCTTGTTTAGTTTTTTTTTCTATTCTCTATACCTGTTCTGCCTTTCGGCGTCAGTTCGAAAAAAGAGGCACCTGGAGCAATCCCCCGTATGCGGTTTGTTCAAGGTGAAATTTAGTGCCTAGGATATTCTGTCGATCCATCGTTTAAATGGTTGTCCTCTGGGTCTGTTGCAGTTGTATCTGAGTGCTAGTCTCTTCGTGGGAGACTGTCTTGTAGTAACCTTGATGCATAACTAAAATTTCTTCTTTGAATGATCCACATCGACCACTCGTCAACCACTCTGTGTGATTTGTATGTGATCTGAGCCTAAGAGCGATTGTACGTTGTGCCAGTTATGCGCCTACAAGTAGGCCAGCACATCCGATTTCTGCGCGTTTTTAAAAATTTACTAGGTAGCATTCCTAGGGCCTACATCAGTCGCCTCTTATGACATGCATTGTAGGTTGCAGTGGTACTATTCTTTGCTCCCTTGCGGGCCCCGGCTCCACATGGGCGCAACCAAAACAATTTGCATGTTCAGAGCAAAAAAAAAGGTATGTGAAAATGATCATCCATTCGGTATCTTGTCGCCTGAGTGGTTACCGTGCCCAAATTTGGGGTGTAAATAATAGAACCACTGTTAACTGCCATGCATGTCGTAGAGGCGACTAAGGAGGTTTGGCTGAAATCGGATACACGTGCCCGCTAACCCGAAACAAATGTTTGCAGAAAATGAATGCGCCAGGCCGTAAGGCACATAACATGGTGCAACGACCCTCACAATGAGGAATGGGATAACGGATTCTACGGTCGCTAATCTGCCAATCATGTGTCTGTGGAATTTAATGGCTAGTACGGTCACCACGGAACTGTTCAGGTTATGCTTATTCTTTATGCCCCAAAAATAACCCACTTCTTGGCGTACCCGGATTAAACCCAGTCCCCCGCTCTCTAATCCATTCGGCCAATGCGCTCCACTTGCTGGTATATACCTTTCCATAATTGTCTAAATGATATTTAGAAAAGAAATCTAAGCATGGATGATTATACACATAACTTGACTTTGTGCTTTATTTTTATCCAAGTAAAAATACTGGTCGCCAGAGTGGTTATCGGGGCCCAAATTTGTGGTGTAAAGAATAGAACCACTATTACCTGCTACGCATGTCGTAGAGCGATTAAGGAGGTTTGGCTGAAATCGGATGCATGTGTCCTAAATGTGTACAAGTCTATGCGTTTAGGGGCCTACCAAACCAATGTGCAACGTATACACGTTCTTGACAATGATCAAACATATCACAAAAAGTGATTAAAATTGGTCGTAAAGAACGAACACAAAGAAGAAGATATACTGGTCCTTCTTTGACCGTTTACTCTTATTTTCCACTGCTGGCTCCAGTCCAGTGCATATCTGGGCTACATTGTTCTGTGTTTCCTGTCATCACTTTCTTTTCTTAATCTCATGCTGTATTTGTTGTTTTGTTCTAGTTAACAAACTTGTGTTTGTTATTGCTTCTCAATAGATTAACCATGTTTTTTTTCTCACACCGGGACAAGTTTGAATTTGATCGAAACAGAAAGTGTGCAACTTCTTTCTTACTTTCTTTACTCGAATGCTGTTTTGTCTCACTGCATCAGGGTAAGAGAAGAGATTTCAGATTGGTTTTTTTTGTCGCTTCACAAAGTGTTTTTCTCGTCGCCTATGTTATCTATGAGATCCACTTCTTGCGCTGACAGTTTTTTTGCTTTGTATTCACTGTATAGGAGTAACATTGCTCTTTGAGGCGCACTGTCTGTTGGTAATCTTTCCAATGTGGGATGAACCAAGAACGCTTGAAGCGAGAGACGTGCAGCTTACCTGCAAGTCACAGAGACTCTCAGATTATCACTTAATTATATTTGTATGCGTAATTTCTATATTGCAATACTCTTTCAGAGACAATCTCCACGATACCAGTTCCTATGCTAACATGAGATTCAGACTGGATAAGAATGACAGCTTCAGTACTTCACGTTACCTGTGCACCAACATGTCCAGATTAATGGAACCAAACCCTCGAGCGTAAGTCTTCAACATTCAAAACCATTTATATATGCTTGTCCTCATTTTATTTCATGTTATATATTTTTTAAGGTGTCGGTTTAGTTCTGTTGGGTGCATTGTAGCACCAGCGGTATTGTGTTCAAATCCAGGTACAGAGGATTCTCCAGTCGCTTTGATGATTTTGGGTACCATTAATTTTTTAGTTTGGGGAAAATTTAGAATTATTGCCAGAGCTACTGTGTAAGTGTTCTGACGCTGATACTTTCAAGCTTTAGTTGATTATGGAGAGTAATTATTTTGTTTTCTTGAACTGCAATTTATCCCCAACATTTATTTTTTTCTAGTGGAACATACTCCTAAGCAATGGAGCATAGTGAGGATCTTCTGGCCAAATGGAGTAAATAATGCGGCTGCCATGCAAGAGACCTGTGTTCAATCCATGATGAGGCCAAGGATTTTTTCTGTCGGGCGTAAAAGAACAATCTTAACCTAAAAGTTTCACGGCCACTGCACTCTCTCTCTCTCTCTCTTTGCCTTTTACCCCGGGTTGGGGCATAGGCCCTCAACCAACTCATGCCAAGTCTTCCTATCTCTAGCTATCTCCTGCAGCTCCCTCCAGCTCTTCTTTATATTGTTGATCTC
Organism: Arion vulgaris; assembly: GCA_020796225.1. NCBI lineage: Eukaryota > Metazoa > Mollusca > Gastropoda > Stylommatophora > Arionidae > Arion > Arion vulgaris. The sequence continues at coordinate 86,115,230 of CM036754.1, read as the reverse complement.
CGCTCCAAATCTCGTCTCCATGTATTTCTCGGCCTCCCTTCTTTCGCTGTCCCTGCGGGTTCCAGGCAAGGACCCTTCTTGTTATATTCTCCTCCGGTTTTCGCAAAGTGTGTCCTATCCAGCGTCAGCGTCTTTTTAACCTGTTCGTTCACTGGAATCTTGTCTTGTTCTCTCATACCATCTTATTCCCTCTATTCTGCGCAGATACCAGTTGATGAATGTTTGCAATTTATGCGCTATTGTTTTAGTTGTTCTCCATGTTTCTGACCTATACAGTAGAACTGCTTTAACATTAGAGTTAAATATCCGAATTTTTGTTCTAGATTTGATTTCTTTGGACTTTCAAATGTTTCCCAGTGCAATGAAAGCTCCTCTTGCCTTCTGTATTCTTATTTTAACATCTCTATCTGTTCCACCCTCTTTGTCTACGTTGTTGCCCAAATATGTGTATGATTCTACCTCTTGAAGTGGGATTTTTCCCAGGGAGATCGAGTTGTTGTTTGCTTGGTTAATTCTCAATATCTTTGTCTTTCCCTTATGAATGTTCAGCCCTAGTTGCTGGGACCTTTGATTCAATGTGTTTAGCTTATCCTGCATCTGATTTTGTGTATGTGACAGAAGGGCTATATCATCAGCGAAGTCCAGATCATCTAGTTGCTCTGTCAGAGTCCATTGGATTCCATTTCTGGTGTTAGTTACTGTGGTCTTCATAATCCAGTCTATTGTCGCACTAGCCATGCTACCATTAAATTTGTCAGACTCATGTGCCCCTGTCCTACACTGCCGTAACAAGCATTATTACAGGCAGTATTGACAGTTAATGACATAGTGCTGAAATTGTTCCCAACACTATGTCAGTAATTCATTGCAGCTTCTGTAACAAAACTATTTGATAACCTGTGGGAATATTGTCCAACAGTTCACATATTTGTACAGATGCGCTGCTGGTGAGATCAGTCTTCATCGCTCTGAAGGACACTTACGGCAGAGATCAAAACATGTCCTCTCAATTTAATCTTGTGCTTTTCTCTCTACCTCAAACCTGTCTTTCGCCTGAGTGGTTACCGGGCCCAAATTTGGGGTGTAAAGAATAGAACCATTGTTACCTGCCACGCATGTCGTAAGAGGCAACTAAGGAGGTTTGGCTGAAATCTGATGCATGTGTCCGCTAAGGAATGCTAACCCAAAACAAATGCTTGCAGAAAACAGATGCACCAGGCCGTAAGGCGCATAACATGGTGCAATGACCCCTCACAATGAAGAATGGGAGAACGGATTCTACGGCCGCCAATCTGCCTCTGAGATTTAGCCACACAGTAAGAATGTCAGACCCACCATCACAAGGGTGGCCAAAACCTACTGCTGGAAGAGGTCGGCACAAATGGGGAAGCAGAAATCATAGGAATTATATCCTACAGAACTGCCCCCAGTGTGCAGACTTGAGAAGAAAGAGGTGGCCCACTTACACTAGCATCCAAGACAAACTGTATGGCGAGGCTGATAATCTGAGGCAGACTGCTGCCTTTATTAGAGAATCCGAAATCCCAATCTAGTGAGAATGTAGAAGAAGAAAACCTGGCTTTTAGCAATGCTTCTAAAGTCTGCGTACTTATGCTTGTAGGCCTCCTTTTTCTCACTGTCCCTGCAGTGACCACTGCATTGTATATCTTGGTCGTCATTCTTTACTTGTTCTTTGCGATCGCTCTTATGATGAAGTTATCTGGAACTCATCTCAGGTGCCATGTAGTTTTGAATGCCCTCTTCTTCTCCAAACGCTCCATATCGACCACTTGTTAAAACACTTTGTGATTTGTATGTGATCTGAGCCTAAGAGCAATTGTACATTGTGCCAGTTATGTGCCTACAAGTATACCAGCACATCTGATTTCTGCTAGTTTTTATTTACTAAGGTAGCTTCCCTAGGCCCCTACCTCAGCCACCTCTTACGACATGCCTTGTAGGTCACAGTGTTACTATTCTTTGCTCCCTTTGTGAGTACAGGCAACACACGGGCAGCTTTGACGTAGTGATCTTGTGTGCTTGTTTTAAGGCACTTTGTAAGCTGATATTCATTTTCGTAAGGCTGTTCTTGATGCCGTCGCTCCATCTTTGCGTGGTCTTCCTCTTGCTTTGTACTCATACTTTTTCTGTGTGGCTCTCTGTGGTAGACGATACTAGGTCATTCTTGTCAGGTGTCCAAAAATTTAATCTGTTGTTCTTTTATGAATTGCATGACTGGTCTCATATCCAGTCTTTTTCTGATTTCTTCATTTCTAATCTTGTCTCTTATTGTCACACCTTCAGCTCTTCTAAGACACATCATCTCTGTTGTTATTATTTTCTGCTCATTAGCTGCTGTTATTGGCCATTTCTGACACTGGTAACATAGTGTTGGCCAGAAAATCTTTCTTATTAGATTTACTTTAGTTGTTAGCGGTATCTCTTTATGTGACAACAGTGGTGTTAACTGTCCCAGTGTCTGGTAAGCTGACTAATGAGATATTATTTACTCCACTTTATCACACCACACCTACTGAGTTGTGCTCTAGCATGGTATCAGATCTCCTTGATCTCATGGTCTGCTACCATCACAGCTGTCTTATGACCATACATTACTTCTTCTGCATTCTCACTAGATTGGGATTTGATTCTCTTCCCGCAGTAAGTTTTGGCCACCTCGTGATGGTAGGTCTGACATTCTTACTGCGTGGCTAAATCTCCGAGGCAGATTGGCGACCGCAAAATCCGTTATCCCATTCCACATTGTGAGGGGTCGTTACACCATGTTATGCGCCTTATGGCCTGGTGCACCGTTTCTGCAAGCATTTGTTTCGGTTAGCATTCCTAGACTATACATTATATTGTTGCCATCTGGATATTTTTACAGAGATCCCTGAATCTCAATGTGAAATCGAATTCCTGCTCCTATCGAAGACATGATAAAACATAGTTCCTGTGTTCAATTTGAGCATGGAAAAGAACTCTTGACAGTTAAAAATCGAAAAGAGCAGACTTTAAAGCCGCTGCCATTGCAAAATTCATTAGAATAAGAATTCCTACGAAATATTTTCACCATCTGCTAAATTACATCGAGGACCCTCATCGTTGCTGCGGAGTTTATGCACTGCTGCTGAAATCTTCCTGTGTAAGAAAGAGGTTGGAGCACACATGGTTATTCACCAAAGTGCAATGATGATGGTCCAATCAATTAACCATACATTATAATTAGCAATGTGATTTAACGGAAATGTTATTGATGTTTCCGCAGAACATGTTTACGTAGTTTGATCATCAGTTTGAGGCCGCCTGAATTTGATCTGAAGCTGTCAAAAGCCTGCATTCAAAAAGGTTTGTCCCTTCAGCTTATCCATGTGACCTAAATTTGACATATGCCTGTGACCAAAACTTGACTTATGCCTGTGACCCAAATTTGACATGTGCCTGTGACCAAATTTTGACATTGGTACTGAAGTAATGAAAACAATGAGAAGAAAGATATTGAAATAATCTTTGAATGCTCCATATCAACCACTTTTTAAGCATGGAAAAACAAGGCCTGGACATCCAAAGGAAACATGGGGAAGAACTGTGGAAAGAGAGTTGAAAGATTGTCTGACATAGGAAACAATTAATAGAACTGCTGCAGAACGGCAGCAATAGAAATCTCTTGTGGAAGTCTTATGTGTCGCACTGGACACGAAGAGGATATAGATAGATCATGGTTAGAGACAAATTGTGCTGGAGGTATATTTATATCATTCTTCTCTGCAGAATATGCTCTTAATATCATCTCTGATCATTAAACATAATTTTTTCTTTGTTATGTCTGTTTAAATTTGATGCTGTAAATGTATGAACTTTTTTTTTCCTACCCACAGTAAAGACTGTTTTCAAGCCTCTTAACAAACAACAGAGAACTGCAATACTAAAGGTATTAGCAAATATATTTTCTCACTTGTCTTCTCTTTTATTTCTGAGTCGGATTAAAGGCAGTTTTTTTATAGAAATCCCAAGGATTGTTGCTGGAGTTACAGAGCTAGTACTTTGTGCAATACTCTTGACAGGTGCCGTGCCATTTCTGCGGGAGGACCGAGCCATATGAGGTAAAACCCGGAGCAATGAAATCAATCCTTCGGCTTTAAAACCCTTTTATACTAGTGATAAGGACAAGTTTTCAAACAAAAATCTTGTAGAAGTGCCTTATTAGACTGCCTGAATTTATGATGGGCAAAGGAAATTTAAAAAAACATTTAGTTCTTCCTGTTTCCAGTGGAATATAGCACTGTAACTTATCACTAACATTTGTCACTAGGTTAAAGTCGTTGCCTTGCTCTGAAGGTCTAGATTCAAATCTGAACTCCACTTGTTCATGAGTGCATTTTTCCAGAGATCCTTAGGATTGTTGCCGGAGCTATGATGCTGGTATGGAAAAATTACTTGCAGGCCCTATGTAGCGTATAACGTTACGAGAGGAATAAGTATGACGCCCGAGTGGTTACCGAGGCCCAAATTTGGGGTGTAAGAATAGAACCACTGTTACCTGCCACGCATGCATAAGAGGTGACTAAAGTTTGGCTGCAATCGGATGCACATGTCCTAAACGGTAGAAGTCTATGCTTTAGGCCTACCAAACCAATGTGCAATGTGTTCTTGGCAAAGATCAAACATATCACAAAGATGATTAAAATTGGTCAGAAACGAACACGAAGAAGAATAAGTATGACATCAGTGCAGTAACTAATAAACATTCTTCTTGAACGCTCCATATCGACCACTTGTTAAACCACTCTTTGTGGTTATCTGAGCCTAAGAGCAATTGTATGTTGTGTCAGTTATGCGCCTACAAGTATGCCAGCAATTTCTGTGACACTTTAATTTACTAGAGTAGCTTCGCTAGACCCCTACTTCAGTCGCCTCTTACAACATGTCTTGTAGGTCCCAGTGTTACTATTCTTTGCTCCCTTGCAGCCCCTGCAACACACAAGCGATAACCAATCAAATATGATTGTGCGCAGAACTTAAGTATTTTTCTATCATCACTCAAATGATAATGTATTCTATCTTTTTACACACTAAAGCCATTTCAGTAAATGTACTTGGGAATCATTTAATGACTATTCTCAGACATTTTTACAGGGAATGGTGTTCCCACTGTGGATTTTACTGGATTCATCTCTGTTTAGAAATTAAGCGGGGGCTGCCTAGAGTAGTTGATAGTAGCTCGGCTCTAGCTGTGAGAGCCTATAGCTCGGGTTCGAACCTACTGTCCGCATTTTTCAGTCCCTGGTCTTACTCAGGACGATAACGTGAGTACCTCTGAAGTGGAGGAAAATCTGCCTGTATGGCGAGGGAATACTAATTACGAGTACATTGAGCACACGCTGCCAGTGTAAAGTAATTTACAATGTGCGCGCTGCTGCCATTGTAAGAAATTGGAAAAACAGATTTTCACGCAAAATCAGTTTCAGAGATGGAACTCGCTGAGTTGAGCGACGAAAGAAAAAAAAAAAAAAAAAAAAGAAATTAAGCAGGGGAAGCTGATAGCACAAGAAGAAAACAGATTCACAATTGATGGAGAACTTCAGAAACCTTCTGCCTTGCAGGTAGACTGGGGACAGTCAAAGGCTGATGGAGAGTGAAACCAGTAAACGCTGACTGAAACCGGTCATGTCACCGATGGATAAGCACCAGAGCTCCAAATGACGCTGAATGATGTGACGTAAGACAAACGTTCTTAGCAAAGGCTGTTTATATATCACAATAAGAATGATGAAAATGGCCAAAAAGAATGATCGGAGAGAGAGATGAACTTAAGAGAAAAGGATAGTAATAATAAACTAAACTTTCATATTTCTTGCAGGTTCTGATGTCTAAAGACTACGTTCTCATCAAAGGATTCCTGGGACAGGTTAAATTTTATTGCAAATAGTGAATGTCAGTGCCTCTAACCAAACTCGATTTTCTTTTGATTAAATTTATGTATTTATAGTATTATTCTATCATATTTTACATTATTGTTCCTTATTGTTTTTAGATTTATCTCCCCTCTTGTTTTAGACTGTTGTCCCCTAATGTCTTATATTCTTGCTCCCATATTTGTTACATTATTGTTCCTTATTGTTTTAGATTGTTCTCCCCTCTTGCTTTAGACTGTTGTCCCCTAATGTCTTATATTCTTGTTCCCATATTTGTTACATTATTGTTTTAGATTGTTGTCCCCTTCTGTTTTATATTATTGTTCCCTAATTTTTTTTAATTATCGTTCCTTTATGTTTTACATTGTTGAATCATGTTTAAGTTGGTTAGTTTGTAAATTACTGATTTTTTTTGTATAAAACACAATTGTTACTTCAGGTAAAACAGCTACAATAGTTGCTTTGGTGAAGATTCTGTGTTTAACTAAACAAACTGTACTCCTGACCAGCTACACACATTCTGCAGTGGATAATATTTTACTGAAACTCAAAGAGGTTTGTTTATTCTGCTTCATCGTTCTTCTGTCAGTTATCAGATCATAAGACCAGTAGCTTCAATGAATTGTATAGTTTGCTTTGTTTCACCCATAGACCATGTGATGCATTACTCTCTTTTTCTTTCCTTTCGTTCTTTACGACCAATTTTAATCACTCTTTGTGATATGTTTGATCTTTGCTAAGAACGTGTATACGTTGCACATTGGATTGGTAGGCCCCTAAACGCATAGACTTCTACATGTTTAGGACACATGCATCCGATTTCATCCAAACCCCCTTAGTCACCTCTTATGACATGCGTGGCAGGTAACAGTTGTTCTATTCTTTACACCCCAATTTTGGGCCCTGGTAACCACTCAGGCGCATGCATTATTAATTCAATATTATGCCAGTAGTGTCTCAAAAAGCAAGCAATGTTACTCCGATACAGTGGATACAAAGCAAAAGGCTGTCCATGCAAAAAGTGAACTTCAGAAATAACAGAGAGATAGTCAAAAACAGTATTTATGAAGTGCACATAAAATCCTGTAGAATATTAGGATATCCACCAATTTCAGTTGGTTGTCTATAGAAAATGTGAACAGTTTTGAATATCTCGGTTCACTGCTAACAACAGATGGAAATGGGAGGACGGAAATTAAAAGAACAACAAACATGGCTTTACAAAAACTTTAACAACTAATTACGGTATGAAATGGAACTGATAAGAAAACACAGATCAGAATACTAAGAGCATGCATGTTCCCAATGGCAACGTATGGGTGTGGAGCATGGACATTTAACAAGGCAGTGGAAAAATATATATGTACTTTGGAATATAAGTGTTACAGAAGAGTCCTCCATATATCTTGGTCAGAGAAGAGAACAAATAGATCTATCCAGAAAGAATTCAAAATCAAAGAAAACTGGCTAATGCTACAAATAAGAATGAGAAAATTGAATTATTTTGGAAATATACAGAGACACGAAAGGTTGGAGAAGACCATCATGGAAGGAGGCATCCTGGCAATGAGGAGAAGAGTAAGACCACAGAGAAGATGGATTCAGGATGTAAAGGATAGTTTGAGCATGATGGCTGCACAACCGGGACATCTGGTCTCTGAGAGAATTTCCGAAGCGACTGTTAGGTGGCAAAGTTTTGCTCAGGACAAGCTACTTGATGATGATGTCTAGAGAATAAACTGTATAGGGAATTGTACAACATATCTGTAAATTGTGAATAATTGTATCAGTTTATACCACATATGACTTATTTTATTCATCACTTTAGGATGGCATCCCATTTCTACGGCTTGGTCGGAGAAGTTCCATCCATCCATTGATTGTGTCACACTCTGCGGAGGAGGTTCTTACTTCATCAACAACCATTAATTCTGTACAAGATTTGAAACGTTTTTATGATTCTTATGTGAGTTGTCATCATTATATAAATAATCTTTCATGTTATTGTATTTATTTAATATATTGCATATCTGGTCAGATTAGATGTTTCATCTTCTACGATATGACAGTAGACGGTACCATCTTCAACTTTTAAACCCACTGCCTTGTGGAAGGGGGCTTAGGAGAGCTAAAAGTTAGGGAGCAAACCCTGATAGAAAATTCTCATCTTGTGGGTCAGCACGGTTATGAAGAAGGCTAGAGAACTAAACATTTACCACAAATCCGGACGGAGGGCCCTAAGAAAGTTGATGGTTATGTGTGGTGTATTCCATTCCATCTTCTGGCATCCCCTTGCAAACCCTGTTTGACTCCAAACTTACAGATTTTGTCTAACCTTTGGATGAAACAGTGGGGTAGAGAGAGGGTTTGTGCAAAATGGGCAAGGCACACTCTCTACATCAGCTTCTCAACACGACTCTTCTGTAATACATATTCCAAAACACATATATATTTTTCCACTGCCTTGTTAAGTCAATGCTTCACAGCCATATGTTTGTTGCCACTGGGAATATGCATGCTCTTAGTATTCTGATCTTTGTTTTCCTAATAATTCCATGCCATGCTGTTTAATTTTTGTACGGCCATGTTTGTTCTTCTCTTAATATAATTACATGATTATATCATGCAATTAACCATATCTCTTCAACCTGCAGGATGTTATTGCTACCAGTGCATTAGGTGTCAACCATCCCATTTTTAACCATAGGAAGTTTGATGTCTGTATTGTGGATGAGGCTTCTCAAGTTTTGCAGCCTGCCTGTTTGGGACCACTCTTTCACTGCCACAAGTTTGTATTAGTTGGGGATCCCAAACAGTTGCCTCCAGTGGTAAAGAGCAGAGAAGCCAGGTATGTTTGGCCCTTTTCTTTGGTACATAAGGGAAGTTCTGTACACATAGACTGTGCAGAATATTTAATTTATGACTAAAGTATAAAATGGTAAACTATTTGGATGACAGTTTCTTCTTCATTGGTTGTTCTCATACTCCCGCTTTATAGTAGGATGCAGTCCATGGGAACAAATTGCGTTGTGTCACAGTTGTCAGCCTGTACTGTGGTATCTGCACCTTTCAGTTTGACACATCCGACTTCAGTGTAGTCTTTTTTGGGTACCAGGCTCGCTTCTCCCTCTTTGATCTCCACAAACGTAGCCAGATTTATTTGGTAGTCGTCTGTTTCTGTGGCCGTCACAGGTAGACGGAGTAAAATCTTAGTCAGCTCTGTTCTTACCCTGACGCTAGCAGTCAGCTATCATTCGCTGACTACTACAAGCCCATGTATAGTCAGACCCCCGAAGAGGAATGGAGCGTCTAGATACCCAGGTACCAGTTTAGAAAGCATGTGAAAATTATTATTTTTCAAGAAGATGGAAATGGCTAGTGCATGTTCTGAGAAAGAGCTCTGAAATATTGTGAGAACAGCTATCACTTGGACACTGGAGAAAAAAGGCGCAAAGGAAGACCAAGAAGAACATGAAGATTCACAATAGAAGAAGGAATGCATAGGAGTGTCTTCTTTCTTTCTTTGCTCTAATCCTGTTTTGTCTCACAGTGTCAGGATAAGAACTGATTTTTGTGTCCGCTTCATAAACAGTGTTTTTCGTCGCCTCTTGTTATCTCTGAGGTCCACCTTTTGCATGGATGACCGTCTGTTTGTATCCACTGTATCAAAATAGCATTGCTCTTTGAGGGGCACTGTCTGTTGGTAATCTGCTTATGTGGCGGAACCAGGAGTATCAAAGCATATGGACCCTGGTAGCAGACTGTATTTTACTCCACTTCTAAGTGGTGACCCTGGTAGCAGACTGTATCACTGCAGTCTGGTGGCTAAGCAGTTGTGATCAGTGAAACACAGCAAACTTAGTTCAGAAACTCCAGTGCTCTAAATTGATGTTTCTTCCGATGGGCTAAAAAATATATGTTGCACTCAATAAATATACAGAAAGGATCCACCTGAGCAAAATTGACATCAAAATTTGTGAATCATCGAACAGAACAGTCTTTCAACTAAGAACAGGACTCAACAAACACTTAATACATCCCTCTTTTGTAAAGTTGCACTTATCTATATTATACAGCAATACAGTGATGCTCACTTGCCCCGTACTCACCACAGAAAGAAGAAAGCTCTCCAACAATCAGAAACACCATATTCAGCACTGTGCAACAGCTTAAAAACCTTGCAATATCCTTAACATAGCACTGGCTGTAAAAGTGCAACCAGCTCTGTAACTTTGTTGCTAATACAACTAAACCTTTTTGTTGTCAGTAGAACATAGACCACTCTTCGAAAAACAATCCAACAAGAAAGTAAACTATTGGATGTAAAACCATACAAGATCTCCAACTGCTAGCAACGAACCGCATCACATGGAGATCTAAAACCTCTGCCCTGTGTGCCGCTATTGGCACAAAAGGAACAAACTAACTAACTAAGAACATAGAGCTGCAACTTTGATTCTCCACTGAATTCTGTTATATACCATCTTCTTCAGCTCTGCCCATAAGACGCTAAATGTTCTGCCCATAAGATGCTAAATGTTCTGCCCATAAGACGCTCAATGTTCTGCCCATAAGACGCTAAATGTTCTGACTTTCTCTACAGTTCTTTGCCTAACATACTTTTGAAGCCGGAGAAGCCCGCCTGCATGGCAAGGGACACCAATAAAACAGTAAACAGGCTTTCACGCAAAAATCAGTCAGAAATGCCATACCATGTACCATGGCTATGTCAGAATTCATAGCGGGTGAACGCAGAAGTAGTTCTTTGCTAGGTATTTTGTTTTACCTCCCACTACTTTCTTACCTTGGGGATTCCAACAAAGCATATGCTTGGATAGCTTGGCAACTTTAGTTAAAATCGTCATCAAATAGCTTATCCTGAGAATAATTTTGCCACCCTAACAGTAATTTGAAATTTCTCACATGGCCTCTGCAGCCATCATGTTCAAACCATCAGTTACATCCTGAATACATAGTCTCTGTGGTCTTCCTACTTGCCAGGAGGCCTCCTTCCATGATGGTTTTCTCCACCCAAGTATATGATGTATATGTCCAAAATGCTTCAATTTTCTTATTTATAGCATCAACCAATTTTCTTTGATTTTTGAATTCTTTCAGTTAATACCACCACTGATATACCTGATACTTTCTCTACATTGTAGTTTTCCATAGCACATTCTTATCTGTTATACTGTTTTATATATATAAATTTCAACCAAATTATTTATTTTATTCCCCTTTTACAAAATTAGAAATCTTGGATTGGATGAGAGTTTGTTTACCAGATTAGAGAACAATGGTGCAACATATGACCTTTGCCTACAATATCGCATGAACCGGTAGGTAGTAACAAGAATCATCATGTGTAATGCCTAATTTTATTGATCATTTCTCTGTACGGTTGTCATACAAGTGTTTCTGTAATAATGAATTCTATCTATATTCCCGTGTTGCCTGGACTCACAAGGGGAGCAAAAAATAGCAACACTTCAACCTACAAGGTATGTTGTAAGAGGTAACTGAGGTAGGGCTCGAGGGAAACTACCCTAGTAAATAAAAAGCGTCACAGAAAACAGATGTGCTAGCCAACTTGTAGATGCGTAACTGGTATAATGCTCTTAGGTTCAGATCACAAAAGGGTTAAAAGTAGTCGTATAATCAAGAGTCGATTGTGAGCATGTAATGAAGGGACACTTTTTTATCTAGTGATCATGTAGATTTTGTAATTGGTACACTTTGGTTATCTCCAGAGTGATCATGTAGATTTTGTAATTGGTACACTTTGTTTATCTCCAGAGTGATCATGTAGATTTTGTAATTGGTACTCTTTGTTTATCTCCAGAGTGATCATGGAGCTGAGTAACTTTCTAGTTTACGATGGAAAACTTCAGTATGGAAACATGGCAGTGGCTGAACAATGCTGCAAGATAGACCAGTCGCATATATTGGTAATGATTTTGTTATTGTTATATCTAGTCTTGTTTTACTGGTCTTTCACAACAATGTTAGCACTATGACAGCAATGTTGGCACTTTCACAGTAGTGTTGGTACTCTCACAACAATGTTGGCACTATGACAGCAATGTTGGCACTTTCACAACAGCGTTGGCACTTACTACAGCTGACTTCACAGCAATGTTGGCACTTTCACAGCAATGTTGACACTTCATTCACAACAGTGTCGCCACTTTCACAGCAATGTCGACACTTTCACAGCAACGCGACACTTTCAAGCAATGTTGCACTTTAACAACGTCTGCACTTTCACAACAATGTTGGCATACTAAATCTGTTTTATACTGTCGTCAGTTGTTTCAAAAATGTAGAAATGAAGAGTTCATGGATTTTCACTGCTCATATCAGAGGGGATATTGTGAAGGAAGACAGTAGTGGTTTTGCTGTGACTACAAGCAGTCCCACTATAAAAATCATGGCAGTAACTAAAGGGATGGTCTTGCTGAAATCACAGACCTTTGCCCAGGCATGTTTTCTCAGTGACTCAATGAGTATGCTCAGGAAGATGCTCAGGCTGGTCTCGGGAGCCAATGGTTGGAGTCGCTGAGGAGGTCTAGGCTGACAAAAATCAGTTTTATTTTTGTGCCAGGGTATACAGGTGTAAGGGGAATTGAACACACCGATTGGCTTGCAGGGTATGACTGCTGTAAAAAGCGGACGAGCAATGGACTAGGCTGATATTCTGAATTCACTGAGAGAGAGAGGGCATGTAAAAGATTCAAGTAATCACATTTGTGAATCTACAACACTAACCAGACTGCAAGAATACCAAATCAAATGTGATGTAGCTAGATAAGAGCACTATACTGGTAGCCAAAGAAGAATAGTAAACCAACAAAGGACCGGTGTCGTTAGTCGCCACACACTAAGAGACATACTGAGGGAGAGATCGGAGCACTTATGGACTAATTGGTTCGACGTGTAGTAATGATGATCCAATGACCAAACTTTTTAAAAAATAGACAATAATAATAAATAATAACATGTTCTATCTCTATAAACAGGATGCTCCAACATGGATGAAGGATTTATTAAGTTCAGACTTGGATAAATCTATTGTTTTTCTGGATACTCAATTGGTCAGTATTATGTTTTGTTTTTTTGCTCTGTCTGTACAAAATATTGGAGAAGCGACTGACCGAATGAATTAGAGTCAGGCTTCCATTTGGGATGCTTGGGTTTGATCCCGGTAAGGTCAAGCAGTATTTCTGGGGGAGCATAAGGAAAATCCTAACCTGAACAGTTTCACGGTGACTGCACTAGCCATGCGACAATTAAATTCCTCAAGCTGATGTCACCCCTGTTCTACACCACCATAAAAGCGGTATTACACCGGCAGTATAGACACAATTTCTAGTAGGAGCTATCTTTTGTTATACCTGAGGGTCTATAAGGTGTGTTCTGGCTCTGTATCCAGCAGAGTTGGGGCTGGCTAGTCTCTCTTAGGCAGGATGAAAGGTGAAAATTAGTATCCTGCTGATGACCTGTAGAACACACAGGCCAACCCCACCTACCAGTAATGTAGACCAAGAAACTTGAACAATGAAGTCCAAGGCTAACAGTGTCCTCTCTCGCCTAGTGGGGGAGAACTTCCCTGGGGCAGGTTTTTTGTGAATCCATAGTAAAGATGCTTCTTAAAATATCTTCCTGTGCCAGATGCTCTGCGTCCCTTCGGAGGATTACACAACAGCTGCTGGGCTTGTAGCAATCAGTGACTTATAGCTGACTGCTAATAAAGTTAACTTAAGATTCTCCTCCGCCTACCTGTGGCGGCCCTGGAGACAGATGACTACCAAGAAGTCTGACTAAGTTTGTGGAGATCGAGGAGGGAGAAGCTAACCCGGTACCTAAAAATGGCTATTCTGAAGTCAAATGTGTCATACCGAAAGGTGCAGATACCACAGCTCATGCTGACAAATGTGACACAACACATTGTTTTCTCTGGACTGCATCCTGCTATAATGAGCGGGAGTATGAGAACAAACGAGGAAGAAATTTGATGGAGGAATTTGGTGTCAAATTTCACATCAGGGCACAGAGCCTACTTGCATGAATTGGTGAGACCTGTTTGTAACTAAAAAGTTAAGGAAACTTGTGCATGTGTATACTTTGCTGTCTGCTCCAAGTGTAGGATGTCGGTTCTGCTAACACTCTTCTGCTTCATAAAACAACTAATGGTAATTTGTTTTTTCTGAAAGCCCCAATACTTGTACACCGTCTATTTATTGTCATAGCCATTGGCTCCGTTGCTTCCCCTGGGGTTCTTTTTAAAAAAATCATTATTCTCTTCTCTCTCTCTCTTGCGTTCCCATTTATTCTCTTCTAAAACAACTAAAGACTTCTATATTTTTTAGTTCTCTATTTTGAAAATATAAATCATTTTGTGATTGTGTCTGAACATTTTTTATTAGATACATGCAGTGGAGATTTCCAGTGGGAAAGGTGTAACTAATGAGGTCGAAGCTGATCTGGTCATGGCCATCTTGAAAGCTATTGTGAAGGTAAGCATCTTCTTTAAAATTTTGACTAGTATAAATCATGTGCCCAACAGCAAACACCCACAAGATTCCTTCAGCAGACTCAACAGAAAGCAGCACACAACAATCTTTTATCTTAGAACAGAACACTGTAGGCTCAACTATCACATGCACAGAATGAAGCTGCTCAAACTGCACACATCAATCCTGCCCATAATACCTACAGTATACATTATGTCTGCCATCTGGGTAGTCTGGATTTCTTCGCTTCCTTTCTATTCTTTGCTTGATAAAGGACCTTTTTGGTCAAAATATTGCTGTATATTGTTTTTGTACTTTTTAAAACTACAGTACTTTGTTTTTACATGTTTCGCCATTGTTTATAGACAGTAAACATAAATATTCTATGGCAGTTCTTGTTAGTAAAGTAAAGAAACCCTTTTCATACGTTGAGGTATATTGGGTAATACAGTGCTATGCCCATATTTTATTGACCGTCGCACACAATGGGTGATGTGGTCAACATCACACCGGTAACCTTTACTTCCAAGTGCTTTTCCTGGTACCCATTTAAGGCTGGGTCAAACTGAGAACCATTACGGTCTGAACAAATATTCCACACCCACAGTGGAATTGGAGAGCCGCTGTAGCGTAGTTGTTAGTGAACTCGCTTCTCAAGGCTGGTGGTCTGGATTCAGCTCCGCAATGCGCATGGAATTTTCCCAACCGCGACGGCTCTCAGGTCGACCCAGCCTCAACTGGCTACCAGACATGCTCTGGGAAAGTAAAGGCGGCGGCGTGATGCTGACCACATCACCCATCGTGTGCCGACTGTCAATGAAAATACAGGCCTAACACTATATTGACCTATATACCACAAGGTATGAAAGGGTTCCTTACTTTTACTTACTTTACGGTGGAATTGGACCTGGACCATACTGAAGTCGTCGTGAGAATTTCAGTTCTGTAGAAGAGAGTTCCTAGTTCTGTTGAAGGAGTCAGTTGTTAGAAGATTGCCAAATATAACGTTAAACTATAGTCATTATTATTTAGAGAATATGTATATTGTCCCTTGGTAAATAGTTTTCTTTGCTATCGCTATTTTGATGATTATACCTTCAGATGCATTCTTATGATGAAGTCGACTGTTGTCTAGAGCTCATCTCTGGTGCCATGTAGTTTTGAATGTAATGTTATGTTGTAGAACCAGCATAAGCTTTCTAGGGAGGACATACAGGGGACAGTCTTTCAGAACATGTTTTGTGGTTTTATCAGCAGGGACACCCGCCTGCCCAGCATGTTCGTAGCACGTTGGACTGCGGGTGACTAGCCCTCTGTGAGTGCTGGTTCAATTCCGCGGGCTGGCAGAAAAGTCACAGGTTCCCCAGATTCACTGTGCCCATGGCATCGAGCCGAAGAGCTGAAAGCTCAAGTGCTTCTTGAACGTAAAAAAAAAAAATCAACAGGGACACAGAGGGGATGGAGACAATCGTAGCCTGTATAGGTGTTTGTTCAGTCTGTTATTGCCTGACCCGAGTTGAAAGATGATGGTCTGTCGAGTGTGTGGTAGTCATTGTTGTTGGATGGTACATAGTTTACTGATGTCTTCCTATTATCAATATAATGTTTAATCTACAGGGAAATGTTGCCGCTATGACGTGGTGTGATATCTCCTTACAGATCACAAGTAAAGCTCATCAAACAGAAGGTTCATGACTGTGATATGACAGATGTTGAAGTTAATACTGTCGACCAGTACCAAGGAAGAGATAAAAGCATCATCATCATTTCATTTGTCCGAACCCATGATGACAATGTAATTAAACTTGTGTTTTTAATATCTCTATTTTATTACTAATTTCTATTCGCATGAAAAATGTAGGATGCAACTTATCACTTCCTCATTTTGCTCATGTGGTGCCGAAACCCTTAATGGGAGTAAAGAATAGTAACACTGCGACCTACAAGGCATGTTGTAAGAGGAGACTGAGGTAGGGGCCTAGGAAGCTACCCTAGTAAATAAAAAGCATAGCAGAAATCAAATGTGCTGGCCTGCTTGTAGGCGCATAACTGGCACAGTGTACAATCGCTCATAGGATCAGATCACATACAAATAAAAAAGAGTGGTTAATAAGTGATCGATATGGAGCATTTGAAGAACTTCTTTTGGCATCACGCTGTGACTGGGTTGTTGCCCAGTGTCCTGGTTTTCTGTGTTTTTCTCCGCTTCCTTTGTCTACTTTCTGGACATCACTCTGACCATACATTCACAAGTCCCGCATCAAAAGATCAGTACATTATAAGTCTACTGATACAAATAGTTTTTCCCTTTACACCTCTTTCTATCCCTATACTTGTTGGAACTTTGCCATTTTCCCAACTTTTGTGCTTTTTTCGACTGTATAGCTAGAATGATGACTTCCTTGATAGGGTATGGGAGATGCTAGATTTCTTCAGTTGCCACCTATACCCTGTCAATGTTCTTGCATCTGATGTGCTTCGGGTTCGGAAAATGTTTCTGTAGAATGCTATAAATAAACAAGATGTAACTCCCTTCTCTAAAATGGTTAAACTTATCATGACTCTCATCCACATAGTAGTGATAAACTGCAGAACTAAAAAGAAACACTAAGTGAGCTGAATACCCAAAAGAAGGATTGTGCTGCAGTTGATACCATCACACTGTGGCATACCAGGAAATAAGAGAGCAGACAAATTAGCAAAGGAGGGAGCAATACAGGAACAAAAAAAATCAAATAATCACTTTCCAGCGCCCGAGTGGTTACCGGGCCCAAATTTGGGGTGTAAAGAATAAAACCACTGTTACCTGCCATGCATGTCGTAAGAGGCAACTAAGGAGGTTAGGATGAAATCGGATGCACATGTCTTAAATGTGTAGAAGTCTATGCATTTAGGGGCCTACCAAACCAATGTGCAACGTATACACATCCTTGGCAAAGATCAAACATATCACAAAGAGTGATTAAAATTGGTCGTAAAGAATGAACGCAAAGAAGAAGAAGATCACTTTCCAGGAAAACACCCACTATCTATATAGAGCAAGGTAGGTGATATTGTTTAGACTCTGAACTGGACACAGTATACTGAACAGACACCTACACAGACTAAAACTAGTTCCATCACCCAAATGTGCATGTGGACAGACAGCCGAACACATCCTGTAAGATTGTCACCTGATGAATCAACTGTGGAAAGAACACTGGCCAACAGAGACAAACATCCATGTAAAGCTGTTTGAAAGCCTTGATAAACTAACAAACATAACAACATACATCCAGAGAACCGGGCTCATTGTGTAGACATTGAAGAACGAGAAGAAGAAGAAGATGTCACATAGTTCAAATTAAAAATGGTGGTGGGGTCTAAAGGAAAAGGATTTACTTCATTGCACTTGGCTTCCCCATATGGCTCCGTCCCTGTCAACAGAAATAGCATGCTGTCAACAGAAATAGCATGCCATCTGCCAGGTGTGTTCACAAAGCATACACTCTAGCTTTGATAACAATCCTAGGAAACTCATGAAAAGATTTCACATATAACTTGGTTCGAGTTGGAGCCAACAACCTTCCACATAGTTCAATGGTCAATAACATCTTGTTCCGTTTTCATTTAAACCAATCCACCTCAACTGCTAGATTGCAAGAGCTTGGATTGAAGTGGTCAGAAAAGAACAGCACACAGGTATATGAGTAGGTTCATCAATCAAAATCGAACTGGTATGGCTGGACGCTGTTGGATATGTTGCGAAGGAGATCGGAGCACCTATGGACATGTCCGGAATGCAATGAAGATATTCCAAACTGAAACACTTTTCTGCCTAAACAAAATATAAAATGGTACATTTCTCTTAGGTACCAGCCTAGTAAACATGGACAAATTATCTTCAAACGAGAGAAATGGTTAGGACATGCTATGAGAAATAAACTCTTGGCATACCTGCAAGAACAACCATCACTTGGACACTGAAGGAAAAAAAGGATGAGACAACCAAGAAGAACACAATGAAAAAAGAAATACAAATATCTTTTTTTAGTTTGGAATATCTTCACATTGCATTCAGGACATGTCCATATGCGCTCTGATCTCCTTCGCAATATCTTCACCAGCATCCAAGCGACTGATTGTACCTGTTCGATTTTGATTGATTAACCTACTCATATACCTATTGTGCTGTTCTTTTCTGGCCACTCCAATCTTCAATCCCAGCTCTTGCAATCTAGGTTTATACAGATTATCTCTGGCATGGAACACTCTGCTGATGGCTGCAACAGACAGGAAGCACACAGAGTCATTCTAAGTTGTGCCACAATGCATGATAAGAATTAAGTAAGGCACTATCTTTGGAACATTCCATCATGAATTTTAGAAGTATCTGATTATTTTTCCTTCCTCAGGCTGGAGAACTCCTCAAAGATCTACGGCGGTTAAATGTTGCCCTGACACGAGCCAGACACAAGCTAATATTAATTGGCAATGCAAAGGCTCTGAAAATCTACGAGCACATGGCTAAAATACTGAACCGATTGGAGGAAACCAAAAATGTATCTTTTTTATAGTTTTTACCTCATGTTCTTATCTAGTGTAGTATGTCTATTAAAATTTGTTTTTTTTTGGTGTGATCTAGTTTCTTCATCAGAGATCTCTGATCATGCGCCAAGTTTACTGTAGACCACAAACTGGGCTGTCAGGTTTCCCCAAAGCTTAGTTTTTACCTCATGTTCTTATCTAGTGTAATGTGTCTATTAAAACTTGTGTTTTGTGTAATCTAGTTTCTTCTTCAGAGATCTCTGGTCATGCACTTTGTTGACTGTGGATCACAACATGGACAGTCAACTCAGATTTCCCCAAAGCTTAGTTTTTAGGGGCCACATGCTGCTTCTCAGATCACCCAGGAGAGGTCAGTCTTGCAGGACATGCCCCAGTGTCTGTTCCGGTAATCTAGTTTGATAAATAACTGTTATTTACTGTTCTTGCAATCAACCTCACAATTATCTATATCTCTCTCTATCTGTCCATTGGCTGGTACTCTGATATAGCGGCAGAGCCAGCCAGTCTGTCTGCTCTCTCATTGCCAACGACACCCATGTGCCTCGAAACAAAGATAAGTGTAATTCTTTAAATTGTTGACGTCTGTAGTGATTCAGTCCATTGCCTGTGCACTGAAGCAGCCTTTCCTGTTCCTGCTGTGCCTTTCAGCATTCAGTGTTTGCAGAGAGTTCTAGCAAGGGCCCTCGAGTAGTCTCGTATATGGTGTTTCCCCGCTCTGATATTTTTGAGGTCAATAGTTTCAGTTTGGAATATCTTCATTGCACAAAGGACATGTCCATAGTTGTTTGTGTTGGCAACCTTTGGCCTCAAAACTATTGTATTTGAATAGTAGTACTCTTAGTGTACTGTTGGACAGTAATCATGTTACATGACCAAACCATTTGGTTTGTTGTTTCTTCATGTGCTCTAGCACTGATGTTGTTTCTTCATTGCTCTAGCACTGATGTTGTTTATTCATGTGCTCTATCACTGATGTTGTTTTCTTCTACACTGTTTGTTCGTGCTCTAGCACTGATGTTGTTTCTTCATGTGCTCTATCACTGATGTTGTTTCTTCATATGCTCTATCACTGATGTTGTTTATTCATATGCTCTATCACTGATGTTGTTTCTTCATGTGCTCTATCACTGATGTTGTTTCTTCATATGCTCTAACACTGATGTTGTTTCTTCATGTGCTCTAGCAGGCTTGTTTGGTGTGTAAAGATACTTGTTTGAAATTATGACTTTCAGAAACAAAATAGGTATCTTAACAGATTAATTAGTAACTGGCTAATTCAACCTTGCTTTGTAGATTATTTTGTATTGTCTGTTCAGTTTTATGTCTTAGATCATTATACATTTCCTTGACACATTCAACTAGATTATACAGATAACAGAGCTCTAAGAACGGAACCAGTTCTTAAAAAAGGAACCAGTGCTTAAAGGAACTGGATATCTAAGAAAGGAATCAGTGCTTAAGGAAGGACACCAGTAGTTTAGAAAAAAAAAGTGCTGTATAAAAAGGAATCAGTGCTTTAAAAAGGGCTTTCAAGAAAGGAGCCACTGCTCTAAGCAAGGAACCAGTGCTTTCAAGAAAGGAACCAGAGTTCTAAGAAAGGAACCAGTGCTTAAATAAATGAACCAGCGCTTTAGAAAAAGTGCTTTATAAAAAGGAACCGAAGCTTTAAGAGAGGATTCAGTTTCTTGTGAACAGAATGCATAGTTTGGATTCAAACACACACCTTCGTAACGCAAGGCAAAATCAATTTTTGTATGAATAGGTGTAATTTTGTAAACATTATTAATAATTGACAAGTCAATCTTGAACAAAGATACTCAAATCACAATTTCGTCTGTGTGGTTACCAGGGCCCAAATTGGGGTGTAAAGAATAGAACCACCATTACCTGTCACGCAATACGTAAGAGGTGACTAAGGAGGTTGGGTTGGTGCTAGCTACCCCACACCGTAAAAAACACAAGATGGCTATAGAACAGAGAGTGAACCGAGTAAACGCTGGCTGAAATCGGACACATCGCCGAAGGATAAGCACCAGAGCTTCAAATGGTGCTGAAGATGTGACCTAAAACACACCAATGCTAAGGCTGCATGAATCGATTTCATGAATAAGATTATGGAGAAGTCTGGTACATCAGTCTTAGCGGTGATCGTGAGAGAGAAATCACAGTTTGATAATATCGTCATTGTTCTTAGTCTTCTTCTTGAACGCTCCATATCGACCACTTGTTAACCACTCTTTGAGATTTGTATGTGATCCTGAGCCTAAGAGCGATGTAGGCTGTGTCAGTTATGTGCCTACAAGTAGGTCAGAACATCCGATTTCTTTATTTACTAGTAGTTTACCTAGCCTTATCTAGCTGCCTCACAACATGCCGTAGTCTTCATCATTTGCTAGGCCTCACGATGATTGTTCTAAGTAAGTATCTGGCTCTCACACAACATGCCTTGTAGGTCGCACTGTTACTATCATTTGCTCCCGCAACTCACAGATGATTGTTCTAAGTAAAGTAAATCTAGGCTGCCTCACACAACATGCCTTGTAGGTCGCACTGTTACTATCATTTGCTCCCAGCAACTCATGGATGATTGTTCTAAGTAAAGTAAATCTAGGCTGCCTCACACAACATGCCTTGTAGGTCGCACTGTTACTATCATTTGCTCTCGGCAACTCATGGATGATTGTTCTAAGTAAAGTAAATCTAGGCTGCCTCACACAACATGCCTCGTAGGTCGCACTGTTACTATCATTTGCTCCCAGCAACTCATGGATGATTGTTCTAAGTAAAGTAAATCTAGGCTGCCTCACACAACATGCCTTGTAGGTCGCAGTGTTACTATCATTTGCTCCCAGCAACTCATGGATGATTGTTCTAAGTAAAGTAAATCTAGGCTGCCTCACACAACATGCCTTGTAGGTCACACTGTTACTATCATTTGCTCTCAGCAACTCATGGATGATTGTTCTAAGTAAAGTAATGAAATTGAATCTTGCAGAAAGAATGACATTCTCATATTTCAGCTGTCATTTCAATGTTATTTATTCTCAAGTTTGTATATGTTTCATGAATGCCTGGAGAATTTTTTTTAACAAGAGCTATTGACTGGCATATTTTATTTGTGCATGTATAATTAATTTGTATGTATACAATTTCTTCTTTCTTTTCTTTTCAATCCTGATGCCTCAAGCCATGTATACAATAAAATTGTAATATTGTTAGTGCCATCGTTGTTTTAATGCTTTCATATTTTATTCAGTTTCTGAATTTCTTGGCTAATGCGCATAAGTGGAGCGTACATGACAACTACTTCTAGTATAAGGATGGAGGTTGAGGCTGTTACTGCTGCCCTCCATTGGCTCTCTGGGACTCATGGGCTGTTGTTGTATCTGGCTCTCAGTCGATGCTTCACAAGATCCAGAAAGGCAGGTTTCGGTATGAGTGGATATCATCTATAGAAGTTTCTAACCTCCAGAGGCTTACGTGGATATACTATCCTGAGCATGCGGGTGTTTACGGTAATGAGAGAGCAGACAGGCTTGCATCGATTGTTGGGAAGTTGAAGATGGATAAGGGGGATGTTGGATGAGGACACTAAAATAGATGTTGAATCTATCAAATGATTTAGGCAGTTTGGAGTTACCCGTTGTACAAGTAGAACTGGATGCCTGAAGGGCAGAGTGAGAGGTGTGTTTAATTAGTGAGACACGGGAACCAACAGTATGCATACTCTTCGATATCTGTTGGGGAGACTGAGCACCTATGGGTCTGCCCTGAGTGATGTCAGCTTAGTAACCAATCAGTTTCTGAATTATCTTTTTTTCATAACCAAACATGGATATTTTCTTCCTTCTTATTCCACACTTCCATCTTGGTTGGATTGATTGATTGATAAGATCATCATCTTTGCACTTCGGTGAGTAACCATGTGTGCTGTGATCTCTTTCTTACACAGGAAAATCTCTGCATGAAGTCTGTAGCACCGGCGAGGGTTCCCAATATAATTTAGCAGATGGTGAAAATATTTTCGAATTCATTTTTAATCTTTCAGATCAATTTGGCTCCAGGCAGCGACTTTTCAGTCTGCTCTTTTCGATTTTGTACTTCAATGGCTCTTTTAGTGCCCAACCTGAACACAGGATCTACATTTATCGTCCGTCTTCGATAGGACTAGGAACTAGATTTCACCTACAGTGATATCAGGAATCTCTGGGAAAATATCCTGATGGCTCCACAAGGGAGGCAACTGAGTACCTTTGTAACGAGAGGCGAGTACCTAATCTCTATACAACAGAGAGCCCCCCGCCCTGTGTGTTGTGAAAGAAGTCAGTATATCCACTCCTACTCTGTTCACTATCGTCTACGAGATTGATCTACTTCAGCTGTCTTAGAGCTTGTGTGTGATAGGTGTACACAGATCTGTTGTGTCCGTCTAGTACTCGTTGTAAGGGTTGCTAAGTCTCATCTAAATAAAGAGAAATTGCAAATCATACCTTCTGGAGTGGTCTAGTTATTGGATTCAATGCTCCCTGTTTCCACTAAAACTAACAAATGGTCAGCATCTAGCACCTTCTTCTTGTGGTCGCCCGCTTTGAATTCAACTGTAGTCAGTACGCCTGATAAGCGTAGTCAGGATGCTTCTGGCAGATTTTTCATGAAGACCTGCTTTTCTTATCAGTGTTGCTCACCATACAGGTGTTCCTTCTCTAACTTCAGTGGTCTGGCACCTAAAACCAGACCCCTAGTCTACCAGGCTAGAACTCTAGGCTATGTATGAGGTAACCGTACATAAACTTATGGTATAGCAAGTAATAATAGCCGTCCATCGCAAGCGATGATAACAATCTCAGACGTGTACTGTTGCACCTCTCTGGTGTGTGCGGAGGTGACTGTAGAGTCCAATCCTAGAACAGAATCCCCGACCACAGGTGGGGCATACATGATCAAGGTTAGACATGTGCGTGTTGTGTGCTCTGTCTTTCGCGCTGCTCGTTTTCTCTGTGACTCAACAATACGATGATTCTCAGCTATTCGGGTTCCTCTTTGTTGTTACAGCGCCACATTTGACGATCTTGCGCAAGGGATTCCCAGCACGTATTGTCTATATCGAAGCATTTCAGAGACACTTTAAGAGTGTCTTTAAAGCGTTTTTCTGTCCACCAGCTAAACGTCTGCCCCCTCAAGCTCGCCATACATCAACTGTTTTGGGATGCGTTTATCAGGCATTCAGCAACGTGACCGACCCATCTCAGTTGGGCCTTCTGCAACAGGGTGTTGACGCTTGGGATCTTTGCTCTTGTGAGGACTTCGCTGTCTGGAATTTTGTCCTGCCAGTTTATTTTTAGTATTCTGCGTAGACAGCTTGTGTGGAAATGGTTTAATTTTCTTGCGTGTCTGCTATACACTGTCCATGTCTCGCTTGCGTACAGCAGCGTGGTTAGCACTATGGCCTGGTAAACTTTCAGCTTTGTGACTATGCTTATCCCCTTCCGTTCCCATAGCAAGTACTCTAGTACTCAAGTATAGCAAGTACTCTAGATGTGACAGATGCTGGGCCCATAAGTGCATGAACATGTCCTCCAAAAACGAAGACTACTCTTCTGATGCAGGCAGTCTTACGACATGCAAGAACCTGGACATGAAGACTTCATAACTTCTCAAAAGCGAAGATTAAACATGTCAGCTCCATAATGGCGAGGGTATCTGGTAATGGGAAATGTACACATGATACAGTTCAGGACTGTGCTTAGAGATAAAGAGAAGTACTGTGGAAATGAAGGGCTGGAGAAGACCATCATGGAAGGAGCAAAGAGAAGAGGAAGACCACGGAGAAGATAGATTCAGGATGTAACTGATGGTTTGAACATAACGGCTGCAGAGGCAGGACATCTGGCATCTGAGAGAGAAATTCCGGAGGACTGTTGGGGTGGCAAAGTTCTGCTCAGGACAAGTTATTTGATGATGGCTGTGGAATCGTTGACTGACGTGGGAAAACAATTGGTAGAAGATCGACAGAATCGCAACAATGGAAATTACTTGTGGAAACCTCATGGGACATGAAGAGGATATATATATATCTATTCAAGTAGTAGGATGTTCCTTGCAGAACGTCGCTTTCATCACAGTCCGCCTGAAAAACTATCTGTCTATAGTAAGTTCTTCCACCTCTTCTAGCGTCATATTCAATGTTTCTTTAAAGTCATGATGACACCTTTGTCTTGGTCGTTCCCTGCCTCGTACTCCAGGAATCATGCCTTCCATTACCGTTCTTTCCAAACCACTGTGATGTTTAACGTGGCCAAAATATTTTTTCTTCCGGGACATGACGTTATTTAAGAACCAATGCTCCTCGATATGCAAGTCTTGTAGCATGTCTTTGTTTTTTTTTCTTCGATGTGTAGGATGTTCTAAGGAACTTTACTGTAACATCTTACATTGATATAAAATCAATAACCGTCTGATGGATGCCACGGCTATTCACAAACTAAGACTACTTGCACTGAGTTAGAATCAAATATTTCGAAAGAGACACATGAGATCGAGAGAAAGTGAATACACGTTTATGAACAAGACAACGGGAAGCAGCTTAAGCCCGTATGATTACAACTTAATGTTCCATCGAAGTATCAAGGCTGTGAAGTGACTTAGCTAGGCTATTCGTCATCATTGGCCTTTTCTTTACCTCAGGAGACGATAGGTTTTGCGTCACGTAGTTTATTCTATGTAAGGAAGACTCAGTAAAACTATGTAGCAATGGTGAAACACTTAAAAACAAAGTACTGTAGTTTTACAATAACATTACACAGCAACATTTCAACCAAAAGGCCTTTATCAAGCAAAAGTTACAACAGAAGTGAAGAAATTCACTTCTTACATAGCACAGAACATATAGAATTGGATAATATATTCCTCTATTGTATTATATGCTGAATCATATAGTCTGTTGTGGCTGTAATGTCCTATTCTGAAGTGGCAATCCTTGCTGCAGGTGAAACTGGAGATAGGGTCTAATACATTGGATGGTATATCCCTCCCGTGTGTTGCCAGGGCTCACAATGGGAGCAAAGAATAGTAACACTGCTTCCTACAAGGCATGTCGTAAGAGGGGACTGAAGTAGGGGCCTTGGGAAGCTACCCTAGTAAATAAAAAACGTCGTATAATTCGAATCTACTGGTATAGTAACTGGTACAACGTACAATCGTTCTTAGGCTTAGATCACATACAAATCACGAAGAGCAGTTTATTTTAATATACATGATCATTGGCCTCTTTGTCTCAGAAGACAATAGGTGTTGCGTCACGTAGTATGTTGTGACTGTAATGGCCTATTCTGGAGTGGCAATCCTGCCACAGCTGCTGCAGGTAAAACTGAGACGAGCCGATACATGGGATGTCTCTCTGCCTCTGTGCTCTCTTTGCCTCCACATGTAATGTTGTTTTTCTTCTTTCTTTTGAGCTGCCCTCACTGCCGCTCGCCATGCTTGCCTGTCTTTGGCCAGCTGCTCCCAGTGTTCTTTGTCTATGCCGCATGAAGTTAGATCACGCTTGCAGGTGTCAATGTAGCGTAATAATGGGCGCCCATTCTGTCTAGTACCAGATGCGAGTTGACCATATAGAATGTTTTTTGGGATTCTATCATCGCTGATACGGCACACGTGTCCCAGCCATCTCAGACGTCGCTGACTCAGTAAGGTGTGCATGCTTGGAATGCCAGCACTGTCCAGGACTTCTATATTGGAGATGTGGTCTTACCATCGCATGTTGTATATTCGCCTGAGACAGCGCATGTGGAAGGTAAATATACATAATATCCTGATATCGGGGCAGTGCTTACCATATGGCAGACCCGTATGTAGTATTTTTAATTCTGATGTCCATTTGCCACATTTGAAGGCTATTTATCGTTGAAACAACGCTGACGCTATCCAGTTGGTGAGTGCTGGAGAAACATGTATACTTGCTATTGTTGTATGGTAATAAGCAGTGGCGGCTCGTGATCATTTTTGTTGGTGGGGCCAAACACACATTTTCGGAAAAATCATGGTTTGGGGTTGTTATGTTTTAATTTATAAAATAATAGATACACGTTACACTTTATTTTTGGTGGGGCCCGGCCCCAGTGGCCCTTAATGACCAGCCGACACTGATAATAAGTATTTCAAAGAGCACCTTGTATGCATCCTCCAAATCCATGACTACAACGCTAGTCTTCATATTTACATTCATGCCCTCATATACGTCATAAGCAACGACGGCAGCATTGCCCCACGTGTCACTGTATCGTCTGTAACCTCCCAAATGGATAGTATATTGTCTGTTCAATTTCGTGAATTTCTTAGCTATATTTTTTCCAGAAGTTTCCCGATTATTTTTGCATGCTGATGATGCATGCTGATGATGCATGCCAATGATGCGATAGTTGTTTGTTAGAGATAGATTCGTGCTAGGCGCGCTTTGTTTCACACTATCTTCGTATCTCTCCATCTGGCCCAGGAGCCGTGTTTTCTGATGTCTTTATAGTGGTTTTTATTTCAAGTACTGTGAACTAGAAATGATCTAATGTTTAATTTCGTAATTCATTATCATCATCATCAGGTACCGTGCCGGTTGACGTAGGCGATCATGGATCTCCACAAATCTGTCTCCGGTGTTTGCTATCATCTCAGATGTTGACGCTCTTCCGTGCCATGAAATCAGACTATCCACAATTTTCTCTCTCTGTCTTCCTCTGTCCTCTACCCTCGATTTTGCCGGTTGCTACAATGTGTTCTAAACCTCCTTTCCTCATCACATGCCCGAAAAATGATGACCGCCTCTTTCTTATATTGATGATAAGCTGTCTCTGTGTCTTGAACTTATTCAACACTAGTCATTTTAGCAGTCCATGGGATTCTCATTATTCTTCTGTAACACCACATCTCTGTTGCCCTCAGATATTTTTCTGTTTGTTTACTGCCCATGACGCTCATCCGTATGTCAGTATTGGTTTTATGTATCACTGTATAACTCTCATTCTGATTCACGACTTGTTGCATATAACGCTTCTCATTTTCTGAAACGATTGATTGATTCAATCAATCAATCGTTTCAGAAAATGAGAAGCGTCATATGCAACAAGTCATTTCCCTATTCTGCTCTTTATTTCTGATCTTTATTTCTGGTCGTGATGATGACCTTAGAGTACTGGCCATCACCAGTACTCTAAGGTCATCATCATGACCAGGAACATTATCCATTTTTCTGCTTCGATTTAGCTTCTTGTAAATATCCAAACCTTGGTTATTGGTTACTAAACTGACGTCATTGCACTCCGGGCAGACACATAGGTGCTCAGTCTCCCCAACAGATATCGAAGAGTATGCATGCTGATGGTTCCTGTGGCTCGCTGATTAAACACGCCTTCACTCTGCCTCTCAGGCATCCAGTTCGACTTGAACAACGGGTAACTCCAAACTGCTTAAATCGCTTGATCGATTCAACATCGATTTTAGTGTCCTCATCCAACAGACAGTCGCGAAGAGACCGAAGAATCCAAACCTATTATCAGGAACAATAACTCTTAAATGTTAACAACATCGGCTGCGCTACGTTATTCGGAACAGAATAGACATCTCACATCATATGCATCTTGCATTAATGACATTATCAAGTAACACAGAAAGTGGATATTAATTTGATTAGTTAGTAATTAATAGTGACATTTGTTGTTTGTTTATTCTCAAATTATAGCATTGCCAGACAAAGACATTATTACAGTACCATCACAGTGATAAAGACCTATTTTGATATTGTCAATAATATATATAATATTTTGTTAACTGATAATTGAACAAATATGGGAGTATGGGAGGGATTTGCATTAGTCAACACTGCTCGCTCGAGATACTTTTTTCTCTTATTGGTAGCCAATGAGTATGTCTAGTAGACCTTTGCACGCTGATTCCTAAGATGTTTGAAAATTTGTTATGCTACACACCGTTCCGAGAAAATCAGTACAAAATATGGCAGGCTATGAGTATGAGTACTAGTATTTAGTATAGTAAATAATAGTATGACTATGAGTGGCTATGACACATTTATCAATTACCGATTTAGTCATTTACATAACACAGTTTGATGGTCCTTGCTATTTATTTCAAATATATAATTATTTGCATTGGCGATATTCTCTTAAAGTGCTGGGCTGAAGAGCGGACATATCAGCAGTCTAACTATAAAGTGCATCATATTTTATGTCAGTGATCAAAATTACACACGTTATTATCATGTCACTGTGAGATTAGAGAACAGAACAACAATAATAATCATTGATTATACTATACATTTTTATAGTTAACAATTATGTATTTGATACGCTCTGGGTTTTTGTGCTGGTTCTGAGAAAATTGATTGATTGATCAGCTGTCATCTTCTCATCAAAAGTCAGCTGCAGTGGATCCACACTTCCTGTCTCTTGCTATGGTGGAGCATTCTGCCAAAATATTCTTTATCCATCTATTAGTGTTT
The DNA here is from genome assembly GCA_020796225.1 of Arion vulgaris. NCBI lineage: Eukaryota > Metazoa > Mollusca > Gastropoda > Stylommatophora > Arionidae > Arion > Arion vulgaris. The sequence goes on along the minus strand of CM036754.1, from coordinate 86,085,750 downwards.
CTCTCAAAATTATATTACTGTCTTTCTCTTGCCCACTTCTCCTCAACCTTTCCCTCTAGTATGACTTTCAGCAGTGTCATGTCGCTTTCATGTTACATATTTCTACTAACTTTTTGTTATCAATATCAAACACGGTCTTCACCTGTGTGGTGCCGGGCCCGAAAGGGAAGCAAAGAATAGTACCACTGCAACCTACAATGCATGTCGCAAGAGGCGACTGATGTAGGACGTAGGGATGCTACTCTAGTAAATAAAAAGCAGCGCAGAAATCAGATGTGCAGGCCTACTTGTGGGCACATAACTGGCACAACATACAATCACTCTTAGCCTCAGAACACATATAAATCACACAGAGTGGTTGACAAGTGGTCGATATGGAGCCTTTGAAGAAGAAGAAGAAACATGGTCTCTAACTAAATCCCAAAAAAGTAAGATCACAACGTAGGAAATGGACTGTTAAGAAAAGCCGCCAATGTTACAAGACAGAATAAATTGAGAAATGAGAACATTAGAAATGTTGTTGGAATCACACCATGCATCCAACATATTAGAAGTTCAAAAATAAAATGGTTCGGTCACCTAATGAGAATAAAACCATATCTACTACCATCTTACGTATATAACAACCGGCAACTCGGACGCATAGTCTTAGGAAGACCAAGAACCTGATAAATAGATAATATCACAGATATCATGCAACATCAAAGACAAACAACTACAGGGGCAACACACCTGGCACAGTATAGAAAACTGAAACTCTCCACGACGCTTTCACCACATATATGGATAAGATAAGACATATCACTCTCTGTTCCACCTCTGAAGTCGGTAAAGCCCGCTGCATGGCGAGGGACATCAATAAAACGGTAAGCAGGCTTTCACGCAATAATCAGTCAGAAGCTCCATTTCAGGTGCCATGGCTACACCTGAATTCATAGCGAATGAACGTAGAAGAAGAACTCTCTGTTCCCAATTCTTATCTACAACTTAAAGGTGGCCTAGGGGTTAGTGACTCGGTCTATTAACCCCGACTTTCTGAGTTCGAATCACGCTGCGGACAGTTTGCTTGCAAATTGTTTCCGTGATTTTAACAAAGGACGATGGCGCCACCGCTCAGAAAGCAATGGCAAACTACTGAACGTATAAGTGGTGCCTAGAAAATCAACGACTCGTTACTGTAATTGATTGCTACGCCTTAGGATATGCCACGATTTTCATTTTCATCCTAAACAAAATAACTTGTTACTAATTTGTTTATGCATTTGTTTTTTACAGTTATACTTGTTAAGTGAGACACACCCATGGCAAACGACCTGAATCCCCTTGCAGTGATGCTGGTCACGTCAGGCAGCCGAGGAAATAGGATTTTGTTTAGATATCCATATTTACAAGAAGCTAAATCTAAACAGAAAACTAAAAGGAACATTGGTAAAAATCCTTATGCTATTAAAATTGCAGAAAACTTGCAGGATGTTAAGAAAGCAAAATCATATACAACTTTTGTAAAGGACAGTGTTTTGGCTGGAGTTTCTAATGAGACTTTGGCAAATGTTCTGATTTTCAAGTCAGAGCTCTGCGGAAATAAGTTAAGCGTTGAAATAGATGATGTTAGATTTGTAGGATTTCCAACATCGTTGTTGCATCTGACAAGAGATGTCAATCAACAGAACTCCCAGGCTTCATCATCAAGACAGCATAATATTCTGATAGTAAATGTGGTTTTTGCGTTAGTGGCTCAAGTGGCAGAGTCAGTGGTTAGCTGCTATCAGGAACTAGCTCAGCAATTGACAGTGGCTATTGCTCAAGAGGAAAAAAGATGTCAATACTTAACAAAGGAAGCTAAGGTAACGTTTTAATCACAGATAAATAAGGGTTAGAAACATTTCAGGGTTTATTGTTAACAAGTAAAAGATATGAAACATATTTTAAATTGATGTGTCACTCCGATTTAAAAAAAGAGGTAAAGAATCCTTTTTTTTATACCTCGAGGTATAGTGTGTAATACAGTGTTGAATGAAAATCGTAACATATCCTTTACAGGACATAGCCATCAACACAGTAAACTAGTCATTGATTTTCTAGGCACCACTTATACGTTCAGTAGTTTGTCATTGCTTTCTGAACGGTGAGGTCTATTTCTACCTTTTAGTGTTGGACCCATATTTTTCCTACAACACAGTGTTAGGCCCATATTTTTCATTGACCGACGGCACACGATGGGTGATGTGGCCACTATCAAGCCTGTCCGCCTATACTTCCCAGTGCTTTTCCTAGTAGCCAATTAAGGCTGGATCGATTTGAGAGCCGTTATGGTCTGAAAATATTCTACGCCCACTGTGGAATTGAACCTGACCATTAGCCTAAGAAGCAGGTTCACTAACAACTATGCTACTGCGGCTCTATGATTAATGTCTCAGTTATTTTATTTGCCAAATGTCTGTTCATCCTTGGCCAGAAGCAGTTGTTGCCATCAAAGACCATTATTTCTCGTGATATCTTGTGAAGAAGCAACAATCTCATTCACTTATTGCTGTTTCTGTAACAGTTAAAAAAATTTTTTAATGTAAAGATGGGTTTTGTCACTATGTCTTACAAACCCTCCAACCAATAAGACTACATTCATAATACAGAAATAACCTCCATCTTAGATAACAGTTTCTGATTCTTTGATCATGCTTGTGTTTTACCGGGCTCACAAGGGGAGCAAAGAATAGTAACACTGCTACCTACAAGGCATTTCGTAAGAGGCGACTGAGGTAGGGACCAAGAGGCAAGGTACTCAATCTCACCTACACTGAGATCAGGGATCTCTTGAAAAATATCCAGATGACTCCACAAAGGAAGCAAACCAAGTACCTTTGGAACAAGAGGTGAGCACCTAACCTCTATGCCACAGATACTCCCAAACAGGAAACAGGTGTGATTAGTCAGTATATGCTGATAAAAATATTGGGAAGGAGATCGAAGAACATATGGACCTGTTGCTTGTCCAAGCATCGCAGGGTCGGCTTGCAGTGGATACCCTCTCACTGTGGAATACCAGGAAATGAAATAGCAGACCGATTGGCAAGGAAGGTGCTGCAGGAGAGCAGCCGGATGTGCCAGTTACCTACCACCAAAAGAAAAGGATGATTAAATCAATGAGAAAGCCACAAATACCAACACAAGACGATTACTATAATATGAGCAGATTGGAACAAGTTGTGATTCTGCGCTTAGAACAGGACACAATCGCTCCGCAGCCACATGTATACAAAATTCAAGATTGGCAATTCAGCCATGTGTACATGTGGACAGGCAAACCAGACTGCAGAGCACATACTTCAAGACTGCCCCAAATATGATACACTGAGGCAAACTCACTGGCCTAACGAAACAACACTCGACATAAAACTACACGGACCTCTGTGTGAGCTACAAAAGACAGTGAAGTTCATACAAGAGACAACATTGAATATATAGACATATTTCAAGCAACGAAGGAAGGAAGGATATGGACCTGTTCAGAGTGCTGTCTTCTGCTCCTTCTTCCAATGCTCTATATTAACCACTTGTTAAACCACTCTTTGTGGTTTATATGTGATCTGAGCCTAAAAGTGATTGTAACATTGTGCCAGTTATGCGCCTACAAGTAGGCCAGTACATCCGATTTCTGCTATGTTTTTTATTTACTAGGATAGCTTCCGTAAGTCCCTACCTCAGTCGCACCTTACGACATGACTTGTAGGTCTCAGTGTTACTATTCTTTGCTTCTCTTCAAAGCCCCGTCAACACACAGGCGAACAAAGTGCTGTGACATTGATCCGCACTGATCACAAACTGTTTTGGAAACACCCCTTCAAATGAAACAAACAAAAAGTTAAAATTTGTTGAACAGTGATTTCCATATCGGTTGAACAGTGCTATTATATCGGGTTGAACAGTGCTATTTATATCGGGTTGAACAGTGCTATTTATATCGGTTGAACAGTGCTATTTATTATATCGGGTTGAACAGTGCTATTTCTTATATCGGGTTGAACAGTGCTATTTCTATATCGTTGAACAGTGCTATTTTATATCGGGTTGAAATGCTATTTTCATATGGGTTGAACAGTGCTATTTCTGATTCGTTGAACAGTCTATTTTGTATATCGGAACAGTGCTATTTCTTAGTGTTAGGTGATGATGATGATGATGCGGTGTCACCTCTCAGACAGATCATTCATCACAGTGGATTGGCTAAAGAGCTGAAGTCAGTCTATGATAGTCTCTGCAGTTCTGGGCAGGTGCTCTTCTACATGAACCAGTGGGTAGAGATCAACTTCTGCCTCCCACACAAAATTCATGCCATACATATGCCAGGAAGAACAATTCAGTTGGAGTCTATTTACAGGTAAGTCCCTGACAGAATGAGCCTGACCAGGTGCATTTGCAGATGAGATAGTTGAATGACCTTACATGAAGTGCTGCAAGGTGGAGGCTGGTTCGGTGCGCAGGCAATGGACTGAATCACTACAAGCGTCAACAATTTGCCGAATCACACTTATCTTCGTTTCGAGGCACATGGGTGTCGTTGGCAATGAGAGAGCAGACAGGTTGGCTGGCTCTGCCACCATATCAGACGACCAGCCAATGGATAGAGCTGATATTTTGAACTTTGAACGCCCTCATAGAGTGTGACCACAAAGAAGATTTTCATTGAAACCAATCCACATCAATTACTAGATTGCAGGAGTTGGGTTTGAAGATTGGAGTAGCAAGAAAAGAACAGCATAACAGGTATATTCTTCTTCTTCTGCGTTCTCACTAGATTGGGATTTTGGATTCTCTAATAAAGGCAGCCGTCTGTCTCAGATTATCAGCTACGCCATACAGTTTGTCTTGGACACTAGTGTAAGTGGGCCACCTCTGTAGGATATAATTCCTATGATTTCTGCTTCCCGTTTGTGCTGACCTCTTCCTGTAGTAAGTTTTGGCCACCCTCGTGATGGTGGGTTTGACATTCTTACCGCGTGGCTAAATCTCAGAGGCAGATTGGCGACCGTAGAATCCGTTATCCCATTCCGCATTGTAAGGGGTCGTTGCACCATGTTATGCGCCTTACGCCTGGTGCATCCGTTTTCTGCAAGCATTTGTTTCGGGTTAGCATTCCTAGCGGACACATGCATCCGATTTCAGCCAAACCTCCTTAGTCGCCTCTTACGACATGCGTGGCAGGTAACAGTGGTTCTATTCTTTACGTCCCAAATTTGGTCCCCGTAACCACTGGCCGTAACAGGTATATGAGTAGGCTCATCAATCAAAATCGAACTGGTACGGTCAGTCGCTGGACGCTGTTGGAGATATTGCGAAGGAGATCGGAGCACCTATGGACATGTCCGGAGTACAATGAAGATATTCTAAACTGAAATAAGCCAGTTGTCTTTCTTCTTTTGTCATCACACTGCTACTTGGTTGTTGCCCATTGTCATGGTTTTCTGTGTTTTTGTCTTGCTCTGTTCTAGTGGCTTGTGTGATAGTTATTTTTGTTCTTTGACAGGATTCTACTATGCCATCTATCCATTTTTTTCATGGTCTTCCTCTCGCCTTCTTTCCTGATGTTATGTTGTAGAAGACTCTGTATACTGTGGAGTTTGGATGTATTCTTATTAAGTTGCCATACCACTTCATTCTTTATTTCTCATTGTAATTCAAGCAAGGTTCTATCTCAACTTTCTTTCTTATGCTGATGTTTTTGACTCTTGTCTTTTCTGGTGTTGTTGGCAACTTTTCGCAGGCACAGCATTTCACATGAAGTTATTTTTTGCAGCTATGCTTTGCTCATTGTCCATGCACAGTGGCAATAAATTGATCAAAAAAAGCTAGTGATATGAATGATAAATTATGTATGAATAGGCAATTCCAAGACCAAACAATAATTTTGGAAAACAGATGACTACCAGTGAACTACCCCTTATGTCCATTGACGAAAATTTAGATAATATTTTGGTTTGCTAGTATGTTGAGGAATGTCTGGCTGAATGGATAAGAGCTCAGGTTCTCATTCCGGAGACCCAAGTTCGATCCCCGGTACGCCCGAGTGGTTACCGGGGTTGAAATTTGAGGTGTAAAGAATAGAACCGCTGTCGCCTGCATTGCATATCGTAAGAGGTGACTAAGAAGGTTTGACTGAAATCAGATGCATGTGTCCTAAACGTGTAGAAGTCTATGTGTTTAGGGGCCTACCAAACCAATGTGCAACGTATACACGTTCTTGGCAAAGATCAAACATATCGCAAAGAGTGATTAAAATTGGTCAAAGAACGAACCAAAGAAGAAGAAGAGGATATCCGCTAAGACCAAGGAGTTTTTTCTTTCAGGCATAAAGGAAAATCCTAACCTGAACAGTTTTGGGGTGACTGCACTAGCCATGCGATCATTATGTTCCACAGACTCATGACCACTTTGTCCTACACCACTCTAAAAAGTGGTAACACAGGCAGTAACGACAGTATGTCTTCATTATTTTGCCATTGTTATAAATTTAGTCGATTTATTTCCAGATGTCTGTCTTATGTGAGACCTTACCATGGTATTCTTCTGACCAAGTCTGAGAAAGAGCTGCTGAATTTCTTACCACTAGACAGTTCTCCATCTCTCATCAGACTGATTAGGCTGACTACACCATTGAAAACTTTGAAGACTCTTGCCTTGGAAACAGACCTCGGCCTGACACAGGTAATGATGATTTTCTTTTTTCCCATTTACCAGCTATGAAATCAGGTGTAGTCAGGTCACTTAATATGGCACCTCAGACTTTTCCGTTAAAGCTTGCTCTCTTTATCAGTATCCCTGGACATTCTGGTGAGCATTACTTCCGGCTTCTGAGGTACTTGTAATTTAGATTCACAAGTAAAGGATCAGGAAACCTGTAGCCCGACCGTGTACTGTGTGCACAATGAAAATTCTGTTGACCCAAGTTGGTCTCAAACTTGAAGGTTAGCATAGAGCATAGTTACTAGCGAGGTGCGTTATTGACTTCACTAACGGCACCCCTGGCAATGATGATGTTTAGTTTTACACCCATGTATTACTGGGGCCCGAAGGAAGCAAGCAAAGAATAGTAACACTGCAGCCTACAAAGCATCTCATAAGGTACTGAGGTAGGGGCCTAGGGAAGCTACCCTAGTAAATTAAAATCGTTGCAGCAATCGGATGTGCTGGCCTACTTGTAGGTGCATAACTGGCACAATATACAATCGCTCTTAGGCTCAGATCACATACAAATCACAAACAGCGGTTAACAAGTAGTCGCTATGGAGCGTAAGAAGAAGAAGAAGTTTAGGTTGGTAAACCAGAGAAGAACTTCTTGAAAAGATTGACAATTCTATAGACTTAACAGAATTATAGACTAACTATATAGAGTAAGATATACAAAAATTGTGCTGATGGGTGTACAAGAATGACTGCTGTAAAAAGCGGTCAAGCAGCAATGACCAGGCTGATATTCTCTCTCTCTCTCTCACGATTGTTCTTTTTCAGCCATTTTGATCATTCTTATTGTGATATATAAACAGCCTTTGCCAAGAACGTTTTTTACGTCACATCTTCAGTACCATTTGGAGCTCTAGTGCTTGTCCTTTGGCGACGTGTCCGATTTCAACCAGCGCTCCACTGGGTTCGCTCTCCGTCAGCCTTTGACTGTTCCCAGCCGACCTGCAAGGCAGCAGGTTGCTGATATTCTAAATTCCCTAAGGAAGAGAGGACATGTAAATGATTCAAATCAAATGGGGAGTAACTAGAGAAGAGCACTATACTGGTAGCCAAAGAAGAATAGTAAACCAATAAAGAAACGGTGTCGTTTGTCACCACACGCTGAGAGACATATTGAGGAGGAGATTAGAGCACTTATGGACTAATTAGTTTGATGTGCAGTGATGATGATCCAACGACTAAACTAAATTGTAGGTAACAGTTGAAAACAAGGAATAATTCATGATAAATCTGTATTTTCCCTTTATGAAGTAATTGTAAACTAGTTGTTAGTCATTTATTGAAGCTGAAACTAAATTGTTTTTGTACAGATTTATCAGCTGGTATGTCACATGATTTACTGGGGGTTTGCCATGCTGATCTTCCCATTGTGTCAGACAAATGTCTATGTGATTTCTCCATCTGCAAATTTATCAGTAAGTTGGTTGTTGTTTATGGTCAAAGTTCTTACCCAACTTGAGTTTTAAAATTTTACAATTCAGTATCTCTCTTGCTTTGACTGATGCTTTGACTGATGTTCCAGATTTCCCCATAAATTCTTATTCATGTGGAAATCTGAATCATGCAGCCTTAGCATGTGTGTGTTTCATCACATCTTTAGTGCCATTTGGAGCTCTGCGGACATGTTTGCATTTTAAAATGTATGCCATTTGCCCTATGATTTGATTTATTGCATCATTGTTGGATTTTGTTATTCTTCAATTTGTTGAAAATTATCTTTTATCTACACAGATATGTAAAGTCTCTACAACTTGTTTTAATTTACGCCTGTCAATGGATATATTGATAGCGCTTTCTTCTCTAGCTGATGTCATTACTTTGGTCATATTGCTGTTGTATCATTACTTTGGTCATATTGCTGTTGTATCATTACTTTAGTCATATTGCTGTTGTATCATTACTTTGGTCATATTGCTGTTGTATCATTACTTTAGTCATATTGCTGTTGTATCATTACATTGGTCATATTGCTGTTGTATCATTACTTTGGTCATATTGCTGTTGTATCATTACTTTAGTCATATTGCTGTTGTGTCGAATTAATTATATCCTTCTATTGTGTCTATTTAAGAACATTTTGCTGTTTTTATGTTTTTACAGATGTCTTGCTGTTTTGTCCTGTTCAGTGATAGATCCTCCTGTTTTGTCCTGTTCAATGATAGAACAACCTGTTTTATCCTGTTCAGTGATAGATCCTCCTGTTTTGTCCTATTCAGTGATAGATCCTCCTGTTTTGTCCTATTCAGTGATAGATCCTCCTGTTTTGTCCTATTCAGTGATAGATCCTCCTGTTTTGTCCCGTTCAGTGATATAACAACATGTTTTGTCCTGTTCAGTGATAGAACAACCTGTTTTGTCCTGTTCAGTGATAGAACAACATGTTTTGTCCTGTTCAGTGATAGAACAACCTGTTTTGTCCTAGTGATAGAACAACCTGTTTTGTCCTGTTCAGTAAGAACAATATGTTTTGTCCTGTTCAGTGATAGAACAACCTGTTTTGTCCTGTTCAATGATAGAACAACCTGTTTTGTCCTGTTCAGTGATAAATCTGTCTGTTTTGTCCCGTTCAGTGATAGAACAACCTGTTTTGTCCCGTTCAGTGATAGAACAACCTGTTTTGTCCTGTTCAGTGATAGATCCGCCTGTTTTGTCCTGTTCAGTGATAGAACAACCTGTTGTGTTCATGTGATGAAACATACTATTATCTTCTTCTTCAGGTTGAGTCCCAACTAAGTAAAGATTTCTCAGACTGCTTCCTGGGACATCACCTTGTACGAGAACTGTCTCGATTCTCATTTCCCGCTAACATGTGTGACAGCAACCTTATGATAGACTATCCTAGCTCACATCTCTTAGACAGACATTACCAGGTAATAAGAAGTCATGGGAGTCTCTGTGGCTAAGTGGTTAAGCATTTGCTTTGCGTTCTGAAGGTCGTAGGTTCGAATTCAGACTGCATCATTCTGTTCATGAGTGCATTTTTTTCCAGAGACCCCAAAGATTGTTGCCTGAGCTACAAAGTTCATGCTGTGCTCTTGGCAAGGGGCGTGCCATTTGGGGTAAAATCGGGTGCAATGAAGTCAATCCTTCGGCTTTAAAACACTTTAAGAAGTGATTATTCAAGGCATATTCAGACTAGTATGCCTTGAGTCTCCTGCTAGAAAATGTATAAAAAAGGATTTAGTGGTGAAAGATTGACTTTTTTGCACAGGTTTTCCCCATATGACTGTCCCTCTCCGTAGAAATAGCATGCCACCTGCAGAGAGTATTGCACAAACTCTGTAGCTCTAGCAACAATTCTAAGGATGTCAGAAAAAAATTGCACATGTGACTTGTTTTGGATTTGGACCTACAACCATTTACCAACCATTGTCTTTTCAGGAGGTTAAAACCCTCATACAGGGAAAATCTGCAGTATACTGGAAGGCAAACACTGGATACGATTATGGAAAAGACTTCCTCAAAGACATAATCAGCACAGACCAGGTCATTATATTTCACTTAAGATCTGGACACTGCAGACTCAACAAACACCTACATGGACTAGGAGTAAGTCAAACAGCTCTCTGCCAGGGTCAGCAGACGATGGAACACACTGGAGCATGTCCTGCAAGTCTGTCCTCTCCTGTGTGAGCTGAGAAGCAACATGTGGCCACACCCAGTTTACTTAAAAACTAAGCTTTGGGGAAACCTGACAAAATTGAAGCTGACTGCCCAGTTTGTGGTTCACAGTAAACTAAACGCATGATCAGAGATCACTGAAGAAGAATTCTCAAATAATGTGTGTCACATAAGCTTACTGAGGCATACACTTGGAATTTCCTAAAGTGATTGAGTGACAAAGTTGATAAGTGCCAGGTTGACACTACCAGCGTGGATAATACTGATAACTTCTCTAGTGGCCACTGTGTCAATGCCCAGATAGTAAAAGAGAGTGGAAACCTATACTAAAAGCAATATTTGTCCCAAACGACTGGTGGTCACCCACCTCTGGTACTTTTTTCTAGAGAAACAGCTGATTGTCTGGGACTGTTGGTATCAACAACCAGGATACTTCTGCAACTATCAATATGCATACTCGTTACCATCTGCTGAAAGAGATTAAGCATCTATGGATGTGCTTGGAGATAATGTTGGTTCTGTTTAACTAACTAGCAACTACCTAACTAACTAGCAACTACTACTAGCAACACTAACTAATAGCAACTAGCCACAACTAACTAGCAACTACCTAACTAACTAGCCTTAACTAAGCAACTACCTAACTAACTAGCAACTACACTGAACTAACTAGCAACTACCTAACTAACTAGCAACTAACTAACTAACTAGCAACTACCTAACTAACTAGCAACTACCTAACTAACTAGCAACTACCTAACTAACTAGCAACTACCTAACTAACTAGCAACTACCTAACTAACTAGCAACTATCTAACTAACTAGCAACTACCTAACTAACTAGCAACTATCTAACTAACTAGCAACTACCTAACTAACTAGCAACTATCTAACTAGCAACTACCTAACTAACTAGCAACTACCTAACTAACTAGCAACTACCTAACTAACTAGCAACTACCTAACTAGCAACTACCTAACTAACTAGCAACTACCTAACTAACTAGCAACTACCTAACTAACTAGCAACTACCTAACTAACTAGCAACTACCTAACTAACTAGCAACTACCTAACTAGCAACTACCTAACTAACTAGCAACTACCTAACTAACTAGCAACTACCTAACTAACTAGCAACTACCTAACTAGCAACTACCTAACTAACTAGCAACTACCTAACTAACTAGTTTCAGTTAGGAATATCTTCATTGCACTCCGGACATGTCCATAAGTGCTCTGATCTCCTTCGCAATATATCCAACAGCGTCCAGCGACTAACCGTACCAGTTTGATATTGATTGATAAGCCTACTCATATACCTGTTGTGCTGTTCTTTTCTGACCTCTCCAATCTTCAATCCCAGCTCTTGCAATCTAGCAGTTGATGTGAATTGGTTTAAATGAAAATCCTCTTTGCGGACACACTCTATGAGGGCGTTCAGAATGTCACCTCTATCCATTTTCTGGCCGTCTGATATGGTTGCAGAGCCAGCCAGCCTGTCTGCTCTCTCATTGCCAACGACACCCATGGAACCCCAAGCAAAAATAAGTGTAATTCTGCAAATTGCTGACACTTGTAGTGATTCAGTCCATTTCCTGCGCACTGAACCAGCCTCCACCTTTCTGATCATGCTCAATGAATCACTCAGAATGCACGCATTAGGGTAGTTTTGTGACTAGCCAGATTAGACGAACTAACTAACCAACAACTAACCAACCAAAAAAATCAACCATGTTTCTTATATGTGATCAACAGATTGTATTGTGGATGTTACAACATCGTCTGCTAAACCAGCTACATACATATGTCAATTTAGTGCCCCCAAAGAAAAAGGAACTAGCCAGTTACCAATGTCAGTCAACTATATCATCTACTCACTCTTCCAATTCAAATGTTCAGGTATGTTCTTATCCATCATTGCATTGAATATTTTTTGTTAGTTAGGATTGTACTGTTAATGTTTCCATCTCCAAGTGAGTATGAGTTGGCATGCTTGTGCCAGGAAGTGAAGTTTGTACTTTCAACTCCAGGTTGTTGCGTCTCCTGGAGACTCTTGCTCATGTGGAAGGTTTCAAGAGATTTCTTTCAAATTTCAGAGTATTTCACTTAAAGCTATTTGACTTAAAGTGATAGTGGTTGCCATATCATAATCTGGACATTCAGTTTCAGCTTGGAATATTTTCATTGCATTCCGGACATGTCCATAGGTGCTCTGATCTTCGCAATTTCTCCAACAGCATCCAGCAACTAACCGTACCAGTTTGATGTTAATTGATGAGCTTACTTATATACCTGTTGCCCGAGTTGTTACCAGGGTGCAACTTGGGGTGTAAAGAATGGAACCACTGTTACCTGCCACGCATGTCGAAGGAGGCGACTAAGGAGGTTGGGCGTGGGGCTAGCTACCCCACACCATAAAAAAAAACCACTGGATGGCTACAGAACGGAGAGCGAACCGAGTAAACACTGACTGAAACCGGACACATCGCCAAGGGATAAGCACCAGAGCTCCATATGGTGCTGAAGATATGACGTGAAACACACCAATGTTAGGGCTGCAGGAATCAGATTTCCACATGAATAGAATTTATGGGGAAGTCAGGTACATCGGTCTGGGCGGTGATCACAAGAAAGAGATACCTGTTGTGCTGTTCTTTTCTGGTCAGCCAATCTTCAATCGAAATTCTTGAAATCTAGTAGTTGACATGGATTGGTTTAGATGAAAATCCTCTTTGTACAGTCATCTACTTTTAAAAGGACTGCTTCCTAACATCATGAAAAAGCGTCAACAATGGAGTTGATCACTAACACTGGGATCAGAGAGTTGTGGAGATCTATGATTTCCACCAGAATGCACAATATCTTGTGATATTTTAACCCAGTAATAGTTCATATAAGATTCCTGCCATCAGGAATGGGTATTCTATGGACAAAAACGACATCATTAATACTCTTAAGAGAAAATATACGCTCTGAAGATTTCATTGAGTATAAAAGGTATCCTCTATCTCGGGTTGCACAACTTATGCATACCGATAGATGCGGCAAGGCAGGAAAACCATGAAAGAACCCCCCCCAGTAGATACAACAACCAGTATAGAATGGGCATTATTAGTTTTTTTCTCTCTCTCTCTGTCTATTTAATTAGTCTAAACACACTGAAATACATGCTTGGGAGGAGATAGGAGCAATTATGGATATGTTTGATGAAGATGATCCTCAAATGAACAATATTTCAACCCAGTTACAGCTGATGTGGTTACCATTTGTTAAAAAAGTTAATTGCATATCCTTTACAGGACTTTGCAAATCAACCCCAGCTTTTAACGCTATTTGTGATTTTTCTAGGCATTATTACGTTCAGTAGTTTGCCATTGCTTTCTGAAGGGTGGCGCCATCGTCCTTTTGTTAAAATCCACGGAAACAATTTGCAACCAAACTGTCCGCAGCATGATTCGAACTCAGAACGTCGGGTTAATAGACCGAGTCACTATCCCCTAGACCACAGACGCCACCGGTTACCATTCTTCTTCTTCTTTTGTTGTCACACTGCTACTGGGTTGTTGCCCAGTGTGGTGGTTTCTGTTTTGTCTTGCGCTGTTCTGGTGGCTTGTGTGATTGTTATCTTTGCTCTTTCACAGGATTCTGCTACGCCATCTAACCATCTTTCCGTGGTCTTCCTCTTTCCTTCTTTCCGATGTTCTGTTGTGAAGGCGCTGTATACTGTGGAGTTTGGATGCATTCTTATTAAGTGGCAAACCACTTCATTCTTTGTTTATCTATGTAATTCAAGCACGGTTTGTGCCAACTTTCTTCTTATGCTGATGTTGGTGATTCTGTCTTTTCTTGTGTTGTTGGTAACTTTTTGCAGGCAACGCATTTCACATGTAGTTATTTTTTGTGACTGCGCTTTGCTCAATGTCCATGTTTGGCTCTGGTAACACAAAGTAGGTATAAAAATGCTGTTGATCATCTGTTGCTTAGCTGCCTGTGAAATTTTTGGGTGCCTTAACAATGGGACTAGCTGGTAGGTTACAGCATTTGCTTTTTGTACTCTAGCCTCTATCTCTCTATCCAGTTTTCCGTCTTCTGTGAATATGCTTCCTAAGTATTTGAATTCTTTCACTTGGTTTATTTTAGTGCCATTGACATGGATGTCTAGATTATTATGTTTTCTTCCCATATTCATTATTTCTGTTTTAGTGTTGTTGATTTTTCTTAATACCCTGTCCTTTTCTTCTAGTGTCGGCTACTCCCATGATTGTGATTTTTTTGTTGAATCATATATTCTACTATCTCTGTTGTTTTATCTCCTAATCCACTAATACTCCACGTTGCTATCCTAAACTCTGGTGTTTTACGTATTGCTGTGTTCTGTGTTGGTGCTACTTCCACTGCTTTGTTATTGTGTGTTTGCTTTGAACGCCGTTGTTCGCGTCTCTTCCTAAGTATTCCCACAATTCCTGAGCAATGGGGTTTGAACAAACAAATCCTCTACCGGTTTGCTGGACCTGTCGTAGATTCATCCTTGTTTGAACACTTGATGTTAAGGAAAACACACTAATAAAACATTCCAAAGCACTCCTAGTGCTAATGAATACTGCTCACACCGCCATTACTATTCGAACCGGTTACCATTAACAAAGTCTAAATATTGTAGGTATATTTCATTCCAGTAACATCACATTTACAATGCGTTATTGTTTTGTATACGAAGGTTGTGGAGGAATCCTATTTGTCCGTTCTGCTGGAAGATCCAAATGCATGCAGTCTAGACCGAGCTGCCAGCAACTCTGATATTGCTAGTATGAACAGTGAAGAGAGCGGTGGACAGTCAACTACTCTCTACACAAGCCAGTTGTCCAAATCTCCTTCCCAGGAAGCAAACAGTGAAGGCTCTGTCATGGCTGAGGACACTAAGGCACAATACAGAATGCAGGTAATATTTCATTTTCTGTTATTCATTTCTATTCTCGACAATCTACTTGTGCTGTACTATGTTTTATGCCTGTCGGACAAGTGCGTCCATTTTTCATATTAACTGGATTCTTCATATTGTTTTATCTAATCCTGTTTTGCCTCACAGCCTCAGGATAAAAAAGATTTATAGAACAGGCTTTTGTGTGCGTTTCATAAAATGTGTTTTTCACCACCTCTGTTATTTCTGAGTTCACCTTTTGCGTGGACGACCTTTTGCTTTGTATCCACTGTATCAGATTAACATTGCTCTTTGAGACGCACTGTCTGTTTATAATCTGCTTGTGTGGCCGAACCATTTAATGTGTTGTTTCTTGATGAAGTTTAGTACTTACCCACTTTTTTTCCTGAGTGTCTTCATTTCTAAACCTGTCTCTTCATGTTACTCCCAGCATTCTGCGTAGATACTTCATCTCTGTCGTGACTAGTTTTCTTCTATCGTTTGATGTCAGCGTCCAAGTTTGACACTGATAGCATTATGTTGGGAGAAAGATTGTGTTGAACAATGCTACACTGATAGCATTATGTTGGGAGAAAGATTGTGTTGAACAATGCTACACTGATAGCATTATGTTGGGAGAAAGATTGTGTTGAACAATGCTACACTGATAGCATTATGTTGGGAGAAAGATTGTGTTGAACAATGCTACACTGATAGCATTATGTTGGGAGAAAGATTGTGTTGAACAATGCTACACTGATAGCATTATATTGGGAGAAAGATTGTGTTGAACAATGCTACACTGATAGCATTATGTTGGGAGAAAGATTGTGTTGAACAATGCTACACTGATAGCATTATATTGGGAGAAAGATTGTGTTGAACAATGCTACACTGATAGCATTATGTTGGGAGAAAGATTGTGTTGAACAATGCTCTTTTTGTGCTCATTGGATTCTTCAAAATAAACTACTTTTCATTTTTCATTTTTGTATGGCTAACAGCCCTGATATAAATTCTAACAGAGAAAGTTCTCTCATAGATGTGACCAATGCTGAACCTACCCAACAATTGATTCCAGATTCCTTCAGTTTCAGTGTAATATCACATCCGGTTACTGTGCCATCATCCAACATATGTGTAGATGCATTATACATTACTGTATCATCATCCAACATATGTGTAGATGCATTATACATTACTGTATCATCATCCAACATATGTGTAGATACATTCTACATTACTGTATCATCATCCAACATATGTGTAGATACATTCTACATCACTTTGTCATCATCCAACATATGTGTAGATGCATTATACATCACTTTGTCATCATCCAACATGTGTAGATACATTCTACATCACTGTGTCATCATCCAACATATGTAGATGCATTATAGTGAAACACGTACAAACAAAGTACTATAGTTTTACAAAATACAGAAACAGTGCGATAAACAGCAACGTTTCGACCAACAAGGCCTTTATCAAGCAACGAACAAACAGGAGTGACAAATTAAAATGAAACACAAATGGACGACCATTTACCAAGTTTTACTGCAGTCTTCCCCCTATTTCGATAGATGCATTATACATCACTGTGTCATCATCCAACATATGTAGATGCATTATACATCACTGTGCCATCATCCAACATATGTAGATGCATTCTACATCACTGTGCCATCATCCAACATATGTGTAGATGCATTATACATCAGTGTGTCATCCCCAACATACCTCATGGTATAAAAAAGATGTTCCTGTACTTAACTTTCAAAGAAAATGAATGTGAAAAACCATACAATATAAAAATTACATTACCCTGTTCTTTCCATTTCAGGACTCCTTGCTCAATGAACTAGAACCTCAAATGAAAACTGCAATACTTCTATGTCCTGCATCACAGAACCCCGAAGACCTACATTTATTTGCCAAGCTATGTCCATACTTCAACGGAAAACATCATCTTGAGGAGATCATGTTCTATGAAAACTTACGTCGTTCACAACTGGAGACTTTGCTAGACAAATTCAAAGATGTTTTGATATGGTGTCAACATGATGATCCAGCCACTTCCTTATTGTAGCTGTATGCAGTTGCATGTATTTACCATATTGTTTTTTTTTTTTTTTTTGTCACGATCCAGAAGCACTTGAGCTTTTCAGCTCTTGGCTCGGTGCCATGGACATCGTAACCCTTCGGTTCGGTGCCATAACACCGTAAATCTGGGAATCTGTGGCTTTTTCTGCCATCCCACGGAATTGAACCCGCACACACAGAGGGATTACCATATTGTAAGTTCATTAGTCACTGACTCACAGAATCAGTAAACATCATCTTGTATTTCAATGATACATTTGTCTTGTTGGTCTTTCAAAGGAGTTATATCCTGGTCCACATTGAAGAAACATTTCAGAGAGAGGGACCACATGATACTTGAGCTGTTTAAAGGGACAAATCATATGATACTTGAGCTGTTTAAAGAGACAAATCATATGATACTTGAGCTGTTTAAAGAGACAAATCATATGATACTTGAGCTGTTGAAAGGGACAAATCATATGATACTTGAGCTGTTTAAAGGGACAAATCATGATACTTGAGCTGTTTAAAGAGACAAATCATATGATACTTGAGCTGTTTAAAGGGACAAATCATATGATACTTGAGCTGTTTAAAGGGACAAATCGTCTGATACTTGAGCTGTTTAAAGGGACAAATCATATGATACTTGAGCTGTTTAAAGAGACAAATCATATGATACTTGAGCTGTTTAAAGGGACAAATCATATGATACTTGAGCTGTTTAAAGGGACAAATCATATGATACTTGAGCTGTTTAAAGGGACAAATCGTCTGATACTTGAGCTGTTGAAAGGGACAAATTATATGATACTTGAGCTGTTGAAAGGGACAAATTATATGATACTTGAGCTGTTGAAAGGGACAAATCATATGATACTTGAGCTGTTGAAAGGGACAAATCATATGATACTTGAGCTGTTGAAAGGGACAAATCATATGATACTTGAGCTGTTGAAAGGGACAAATCATATGATACTTGAGCTGTTTAAAGGGACAAATCATGATACTTGAGCTGTTTAAAGGGACAAATCATATGATACTTGAGCTGTTTAAAGGGACAAATCATATGATACTTGAGCTGTTGAAAGGGACAAATCATATGATACTTGAGCTGTTGAAAGGGACAAATCATATGATACTTGAGCTGTTTAAAGGGACAAACCATATGATACTTGAGCTGTTTAAAGGGACAAATCATATGATACTTGAGCTGTTTAAAGGGACAAATCATGATACTTGAGCTGTTTAAAGAGACAAATCATATGATGCTTGAGCTGTTTAAAGGGACAAATCATATGATACTTGAGCTGTTTAAAGGGACAAATCATATGATACTTGAGCTGTTTAAAGGGACAAATCATATGATACTTGAGCTGTTGAAAGGGACAAATCATATGATACTTGAATTATTGAAAGGGACAAATCGTATGATACTTGAGCTGTTTAAAGGGACAAACCGTATGATACTTGAGCTGTTGAAAGGGACAAATCATATGATACTTGAGCTGTTGAAAGGGACAAATCATATGATACTTGAGCTGTTTAAAGGGACAATTCATATAATACTTGATCAAATAAGTGACGAATGACACTTGTGATAAGGAAAGCAAACCTTCTTGCAACAATCAGTCAGAGGTGCCTTATTAAGCTCCATGACTACACTTGAATTCATAGTGAGAGAACTGTCTGTGTTGCCGGGGCGCATAAGGGCAGCAAAGAATAGTAGTACTGTGACCTACAATGCATGTCATAAGAGGTGACTGAGGTAGGGGCCTAGGGAAGCTACCTAGTAAATAAAAAGCATCACAGAAATCGGATGTGCTGGCCTACTTGTAGGTGCATAACGTGCAATCACTCTTAGGCTCAGATCACAAGAGGGTTTAACAAGTGGTTGATATGGAGCATTCGAAGAAGAAGATAGCTGGAGAACAGAAACAAAATATATCATCATCTCCCCAGATTTTTTTTTTTTCCGATCCAGAAGCCCTTGAGCTTTTCAGCTCTTCGGCTTGGTGCCATGGACATCGTAACCATTCGGTGCCACGAACACCGTAAATCTGGGGAATCTGTGGCTTTTTCTGCCATCCCGCTGAATTGAACCCGCACACACAGAGGGATAGTCACCTGTAGTCCAACGCGCTACGAACATACTGGGCAGACGGGCCATCTCCCCAGATAGAGCCAGGCCAACATTTTCTGATTATGCTCAAGAAAAAAAAACAGTCTTCAGACTCCATCTACACCGCAGATACAAAATCAGTGTCACACCTGGACGCTGACATCAAGCACTGACGTCAAAGCTGACGTCAACGATAGAAGAAACAGGATTCGAGAAAAGAAGACAGACAGTAGAAGATACAAGATTGTCACATCAGATCTGGGTACCAACTCCACAACAGCCAAACACCTACTAGGAACTGCCCAACATATGATCATGTCCTGCCTCCCTGCAGCACTGCTGGTAGCCAAGTCCTGACTGTTACCTATGTCATAATTATTAATCTGGAAGTCTCAAAACAAAAGGTGAAAATGACAGATCAGTTTGTTGTTAGTCAGTGTTATTATTTGTGATTGAAATTTGTTGTCATGATTGAGCATCATTTCTATTATGTGATTGAATTTGTGTTTCGTTCATGATTGAGAGTATCATTTCTATTATCTGTGATTGAATTTGTTTCATTCATGATTGAGAGTATCATTTCTATTATCTGTGATTGAACTTGTGTTTCATTCATGATTGAGAGTATCATTTCTATTATCTGTGATTGAACTTGTGTTTCATTCATGATTGAAAGTATCATTTATATGATTTGTGATTGAATTTGTGTTTCGTTCATGATTGAGAATAATTTCAAATATTTATGATCAGTTTTGTGAAAATCATTTCCATATTCTCCTTGAGAGCAAGTCATGAACCTGTACTTATATTTGATGCTTACTATTTGCTCCAGTCTTCACTTTCTTTATGTCTTTGAATGCACAATTCAGATGAAGGTTAACCAAATGTGCTTTTTTTATTGTTTGAAATAAATTCTTGTTTTATGCACTTTTCTTTATTGCTAATTTAATATTTTCTGTGTTTTGTTTCCTCTCATTTGAGCTGTTATTTTAGCACAGTCATGCGTTAGTTAACTTGTTTATTTTGTTATATATGGGATTGACTTGATATTTTTCTTGTAAAAGGAGAACAGGAATTTTTGGAAAATGAGGGAGCAATGTGGACATGCACTCCAGACTGCAGAGCACATGCTTCAAGACTGCCCCAAATCTGACATACTTAGGCAAACTCACTGGCCTAGGGAAACTACACTAGATTGAAAATTGTACAGACCTCTGTGTGAGCTATAAACTAGATCGAAGTTTATACTAAAGACAACATTGAATATATTGATAATATTTCAAGGGAATGAAAGATTTTTTCTTTTGACTAATCCTGTTGTGCCTCACAGCATCAGGATAAAAAAAGAGATTTATAGAACTGTCTCTTTTGTCTGCTTTGTACATGGTGTCTATCACTGCCTCTGTTATTTCTATGTCTACATTTTGTTTGTATCCACTGTAACTGAGTGGCATTGTCCTTTGAGTCTGTTGGTAATCTGCTTACGTAGCCAAACTATTTAATTTGAAGTTTCTTGATGAAGTTAGTACTGATGTTGTACCCATTTGTTTTCTGATGTATTCATTTTGAAATCAGTCTTTTCTTGACACTCCAGTATTCTGTGTAGACATTTCAACTCTGTCATGACTTAGAATGGCAGTACCTCACAGGAAGTGACATCCATATCCTGGTTGCAAAGTCATGATTATGTTTCGTTCCCATATCTCCATATAGCTTCTTCTAATGTTGAATATCGACCACTTGTTAAACCACTCTTTGTGATTTGTATGTCATCTGAGTCTAAGAACGATTGTATGCCGTGCCAGTTATGCGCCTACAAGTAGGTGAGAACATTAAATTTCTGAAAAGCGTTTTATATTTACTAGGGTAGCTTCCCTAGGCCCCTACCTCAGTCACCTCTTACAACTTGCCTTGTAGGTTGCAGTGTTACTATTCTTTGCTCCTCTTGTGAGCTCAGAAACACACTCCATATAGCTCATGTACAGCGCCTCGTACCATAGTCTATCCCGAACAACAGTCTTGGCTCACTTGTTAAACTACGCGAGTTCTAGTTGGAAAAATCCCACTTCTATATTACCACTTTGTGAATGAGTGTGACCACACCTCTCACTTGGGGAAGGTATGTGTGGCTGAAGTGACACGCCCAACCCCATCTCTGCGCTCACTCCAAACAATCTCTGAAATAATGAAATAAGACCCAATAATTCATAAACAATAATTTAATAATCACAAGCACAGCTCAATCTATACATAAATATTTTTATAATTTTTTGTTGAAATATTCACATTTGTACAAATCTTCATGTACACTTATTACACATTTTATCAGTCTGTCTGCTCTTGTGAAGCTTCTTTGTGGGGGTTAGTTGTGACACTAAAATTATAACACTTGCTAACAAGGCGGCTTAAAAACACCAGACTTTGCAAGCAATCACCAAAATGCTGTCATGGACATTGAAGAATAATGAAGCAAAACAAAATTAGACATTCATTAAAAATAAATATTGTAGATGAAATCTCCGAGAGAGAATAGAACAAAATGTGACAGGCCAGTCATATCATTGTTATATTCAGTTGGTAATTCTTATCAAATTATGCTGGGTCTATTGCAAAAGAAATACTATAAGTTTATAGATTTCTGCAAAGTAATGCTGCTGTCTTGATATGAATTGCTGGTCTAATATAAGACATTAACTACAGACTTGGCTCACAACTACAGACTTGGCTCACAACTACAGACTTAGCTCACAACTTATCAACTACAGACTTAGCTCACAACTTACAACTACAACTTACTAGCTCACAACTGTACACTTGGCTCACAACTACAGACTTAGCTCACAACTGTACACTTAGCTCAAACTTACAACTACAACTAGCTCCACAACTTATCAACTACAGACTTAGCTCACAACTGACTTGCTCAAACTTATCAACTACAGACTTAGCTACAACGTACAAGCTCAACTACAGATTTAGCTACAACTGAACTTAGTCATTACAACACAGACTTGTCCCTTAATAATTGTCACACTGTAAAAAATCAGATGTCATAGATTGCTCCAATACAATAGCTACAATATCAACACGACTACTCAAAATTCAAACGTAAACTCACAATACAATTAACCAATGTCTTGCTACAACTGTATACTCACAACTTCATTAGTCTTTAAACAACTTATAACTTTGATTACTCAATACAGATGTCAACTTTCTACGATTCTAAAAATAGTCCAATACTTTAGTACAACTGTACATAGCTCACAATATTTATCAACTACAGACTTAGCTCACAACTTATCAACTACAGACTTAGCTCACAACTGTACACTTAGCTCAACAACTACGACTGCTCACAACTACAGACTTAGCTCACAACTACAGACTTAGCTCACAACTTATCAACTACAGACTTAGCTCACAACTGTACACTTAGCTCACAACTGTACACTTAGCTCACAACTACAGACTTAACTCCAACTTACATAGCTCACAACTGCTACACTTTGTCACAATATCAACTACAGACTTAGCTCAAAACTTATTCAGCTAGCTCAAACTGTACATAGCCAAACTGACACTTGCTCACTCTAAACTTGCTCACACTTATAATACAGATTGCTCACAGTATCAAAATCAGACTGCAGATTAGCACATAAATCAGCTGTAACATGATGTGATGTACAATCATTACAAGATAAATACAAATTGAATACAAGTCACACACATTAAAATTCAGACGTAAACTCAACATGTACAATCAGCCAATATTTTGCTACAACATGTATAATCACCTTCTTTTGTTTTGTAAAACACTTATAACTTTTGATGTAACTATATAGCAAACAAGAGAATGTAGAGCTATTTTACATTCTAAAATAGATCATTATATATATATATATATATATATATATATATATGGCATTGAAAGTTACTGAAAGTCACAAGGCATGAGATATAGAAAAAAAATGTTTCTAGCAACAGGCGTATCTTACTTGAACTGTTTACTTGCCAGCTTCAAGTGGAAATACTTAGATGATGTACAATGTCAACATACTTGAACTCTCTGTTTACTTGCCAGCTTCAGGTAAAATACTTAGATGATGTACAATGTCAACTTACTTGAACTCTCTGTTTGCTTGCCAGCTTCAAGTAGAAATACTTAGATGATGTACAATGTCAACATACTTGAACTCTCTGTTTACTTGCCAGCTTCAAGTGGAAATACTTAGATGATGTACAATGTCAATATACTTGAACTCTGTTTCTTGGCTAGCTTCAATTGGAAATACTTAGATGATGTACAATGTCAACATACTTGAACTCCTGTTTACTGCCAGCTATAAGTGGAAATCTTAGATGATGTACAATGTCAACATACTTGAACTCTCTGTTTACTTGCCAGCTTCAAGTGGAAATACTTAGATGATGTACAATGTCAACATACTTGAACTCTCTGTTTACTTGCCAGCTTCAAGTGGAAATACTTAGATGATGTACAATGTCAACTTACTTGAACTCTCTGTTTGCTTGCCAGCTTCAAGTAGAAATACTTAGATGATGTACAATGTCAACTTACTTGAACTCTCTGTTTACTTGCCAGCTTCAAGTGGAAATACTTAGATGATGTACAATGTCAACATACTTGAACTCTCTGTTTACTTGCCAGCTTCAAGTAGAAATACTTAGATGATGTACAATGTCAACTTACTTGAACTCTCTGTTTACTTGCCAGCTTCAAGTGGAAATACTTAGATGATGTACAATATCAATATTTAGTGATTTATCTAGTTTCTTGTTTTGTTGAAAAATATGCCATTGTTATGTTTATTTTCTCATGAAAATAATTACATAGAAAAATGTAAAGGAACCCTTTTACATACCTTGAGATATGTTGGGGAATTTGGTGTTAGGCGCATATTTTTCCTTGAAGGGTGATGTGGTCAACATCGTGTCGACCCCCTTTACTTCTCAGTGCTGGTACTCAATCATAGCTGAGTTGACCTGAGAGCCGTCACGGTCGGAAAAATATTCCACGCCCACTGTGGAATTGAACCCGGACCCCTAGCCCCAGTAGCGAGTTCACTAACAACCGCACCTCTCTGTTACATAGAGTATACACTAAAATAAACCCCATATGGATCTTAGTAGTAAGAAGTCAATAAGATGGGTAAGTTCTAATTTGAAATATTTGCTGCAACTTTGGCACTTTTGTTTATACTCATTTTCATTTTTTCAACACATCTTTATTTCATTTAGCATTCAAATTGTTATATTTACCATCTAAATACGTTTAAAATGGTATATGAATCACATTTATTATGCGATACCTACTTCAAACAACGAGAAATCTTTTTGTGACGTGATTCAAAACAATTGTGGTCAGATCTCAGTAAGGTACATGATATTCAAAGAGTTAATTCATCAAAGTCGCTTACACTTGTTTCAGACTTAATACAAATCACATCATCATCAAATAGCTTGTCCCTTCTGGAACTTGGACTCCATGACAGCAGTCCTGAAAAACTCTCTATTCTGCGCAAAATGCCCAGCGTCAGCAGCAGTCATTCTCAGCTCATCAATGACATCCTGCACCCATCATCGTCTAAGTTTTCCTCTTGCTCTTATTCCAGGCATTTATGTTGTTTAATACAAATCACATCAATTTCAGAAAATACAAGTCACTCACATTTATTTTAGACTTCATACAGCCAAGTCACTGACTGAATTTTTAGACTCACAGGTCGCTCAAATAAGTTTCAGACTACCACCACGCCCAAGTCAGCCAAAGAAGTTTCAGACTTAATACAAACCACTGACATAATTTGTCTGACTTACACTGCCAACAGAAAAAAAAAGTAAAGTAACCCTTTGCGCTACCTCAAGGTATATTGAGTAATACAGTGTTAGGTCCATATTTTTTATCGACCGTCGGCATACAATGAGTAATGTGGTTAACATCCCGTCGGCTGTCTTTACTTCCCAGTACTTTTCATGGTACTCAATTGAGGTTGGGCCGACCTAAGATCCGGTATGGTCAGAAAAATATTCCACACCCACTGTGGAATTGAACCCAAACCACTAGTCTACGAAGTGAGTTTTTACACATCCAAGTCACCACTGAGATAATACAAATATAATGACATATAACATGTTCAAAATTGACATCAAGTCATGACAATCAATAAAAGTGAAGATTCCTTCACCTGACACCTTGCAGCAGGACACAGAATCTTCACTAGAAAGATCATCAAAGAAATTATAAATCATCATTTATCCTGTCATAAAAAGAAACACATTCTGTAAACAAAGATATCATTGTGACATATAAGAACGCATCTGCATCAATTTCATAATCATATTCTACGATTCAGCAACTTCCTTATATAAAAAATTGATCTGAAATCTCATGATGCTTGCAACAGCAATTACAACAACTGTGATATCTGTTTCATATTTCTAACGAGAACAGATATATAAAAAATTGATCTGAAATCTCATGATGCTTGCAACAGCAATTACAACAACTGTGATATCTGTTTCATATTTCTAACGAGAACAGACATGGATCCATCAACATGTACAGACATTTCAGAAAATAGTTGTGACATTAAAAATAATTACTATGACTTTGGAGTGAATATTGTTAACCTTTTTTGGTAATAAATAGAATGGTTGGAGTCACAAAACTACACTCAATGCATGCATTCTGAGTGATTCATTGAGTATGGTCTGGAAGGTGCAAGCTGGTTGGGTGTGCAGAGGACCTAATCTGGAAGGTGCAAGCTGGTTCGGTGTGCAGACAGAGGACCTAATCTGGAAGGTGCAAGCTGGCTTGTTGCGCAGACAGTGGACCTAATCTGAAAGGTGCAAGCTGGCTCGGTGCACACACAGTGAACCTAATCTGGAAGGTGGAAGCTGACCCGTTGTGCAGACAGTGGTCCCTACAAGGGTCAACAATTAGCAGAGTAACATTCATCTTTGTTCCTGGGCACATTGGTGTTCCATCTAGTCAAGTATGTCTCAACACAACAACTAACTGTTACATCTAAGCATATATTAAAAGTGGGTAAAAGAACCCTTGTTATATCATGTGTAAAGCAATATGGTGTTAGGCCAATATTTTTTATTGACCGTCAGCACACTTTGGTGATGTGGTCAACGTCACGCCGGCCACCTTACTTTACCTTTAACGGTCACCTTCACTTCCCACTGCTTTTTCTGGTACTCAATTGAGACTAGGTTGACCTCAGAGCCATTATGGTTTGAAAAATAATCAGCGTCCATTGTGGAGTTGAATATGGACCACTAGCCTAAGAAGCAATTTCACCAACAACTACATCTAATCATACATAATGTGTGAAAAAAGCAGCAAGCAGCATCATACAATTTCAGTCAGAATATAATTAAATTGAAATATATCCCATCCAATTTTACAAGACAATAACACTCATTTCATTGGCTGGACGTTAAGGCAAAGCAGAAATGATACAAAGCAATAATAAATCCTAGTATTTATATTATAATTTCTGTTGGTATGCATTACAAAGATATACAATTACCTTTTACTACTAGTCAGAGATGAAGTTTCTATGCAGAGTGCTGGGAGTATCAAGAAGAGGATGGTTTAGGAATGAAGACATCAGGGGAAGAAAAAGAGTACAAAATCAGTACTGAGCTTCATAAAGAAACAATAAATTTAATGGTTTGGTCACATAAGCAAATCTGAATGATGGCTGAGACGCAAGTCTCACAATATGCAGGTTGAACTTTTACAACAACAATAGAACATAGCATCGTATGGATGTCAAGTGTTAGAGATGACCATCTCACAGTACTTGGCTTCAACATTTGGAGACAAGGTGATTATTTATATTTCTAGCTAATGGGGTTTATGTCATGTAGATGTAAGGTGTTCATCTCTCTTGCGATCACCACCCAGACTAATGTACCAGATTTCCCATAAATTCTATTCATGTGGAAATCTGATTCATTCATTGATGTGTTTTATGTCACATCTTCAGCACCATTTGGAGCTCTAGTGCTTATCCTTCTGCGATGTGTCCGGTTTCAGCCAGCGTTTACTCGGTACGCTCTCCGTAGCCATCTAGTGTTTTTTAACGGTGTGGGGTAGCTAGCCCCACCCCAACCTCCTTAGTCGCCTCTTACAACATGCATGGCAGGTAACAGTGGTTCTATTTTTTACACCCCAATATGGGCCCCTGTAACCACTCGGGCGACCTCTCATTTCAAAGGTTCTTGGTTTGCTCCCTCATGGAGACATCAAGATATTTTTCCAGAGATCCCTGATCTCGGTGTAGGTGAGATCAACTTCTTAGTCCTATCGGAGACAACGATAAAAGTAGGTCCGTGATCAAGTTGAACATATAAAAGAACCACTGGCAGTTCAAAATCAAGAAGAGCAGGCTGGAAAGTCGTTGACTGCGCAAAACTTATTAGAGAGATTTATTTTAAAAACTCCTACAAAATATTTGTACCATCTTCTAAATTACATTGGGGAAATTGGCAGGTGATACAGAGTTTGTGCAGCACAGCCGCTGAGATCCTCCTGTGTAAGAAAGAGATCAAATCACACATGGTTACTCACCGAAGTGCAATGATGGTCCTATCAATCAATCAATCAATGTCTTGCTACACTAACTCCCTTTTAGTAACTTAGCTACAAAACATGGCTACAGGTGGATAAAATTACTGTATTTTTCCAAATTATCAAGCAAGCCATCTATTTAATGAAACCAACAGAATAATCTAACAAACAAATGAACGTAATTATCACAATCAATATCTCATGAAGATAAATAACAAGAAAACAGTTTATGGGAGGAACAAATATATGCAACTCTTTGTCAGGTAGCAGTCAACAAAAGTATTTTAAATATAAAATAAAGGGCATGAAGTGCTAAATTATGTTGAGCAAGAGTTCTTACTCCTGAACTCTGTAACCGTAATAATTCTTTCTATTTCCAATGGCACATAGGGGTGTAACTTATCGCTAATATTTACATTCATTTTTCAATTGCAGAACTCAGAAGTGGGGTTCTATGGCTTAGCGGTAGTGAGCTACATGACAACAAAAGAGTACCTGGTTCAAACTTCGAAGAAGCAAATTTGTTCCCTAGATTTTTACGAATGGTAAAAGACTTCACAATTCAGAAAGCAATGGCAAACTACTGAACGTATAAGTGGTGCCTAGAAAATCAACGACTTGTTTACTGTGGTTGATGGTGATATTCTGTAAAGGATATGCCATGATTTTCATTCGAACACAGTATGTTCCTAGCCCTAGTATTCCTAACATAGTATGCTACTGTCAACATCACAAAAAGGGAATGAGAAAATAATAACGGAAGTGCAAGAGAGAAGAGAAAAACAAAATCTATATCTCAATGTGGCAAAAACACAAATAATGACAACAGATAAAACAAACATGACATTTTTTATTTACGGAGAGAAAATAGAACACGTGAACAGTTTTTATATCTCGCTACTATCAAAAGATGGAAATAGGATGGAGGAAATTAAAAGAAGAACAAACATGACCTTACAAAAAATTATACATTTAAAAAACAGTACGGAATGGAACTGATAGAAAAACAAAGATCAGAGCACTAAGAGTATGCATATTCTGAGTGGCAACGTATGGGTGTGAAGCATGGACATTTAACAAGGCAGCAGAGAAAAAACATTCTGGAATTAGTGCCTCTGTCAACTTGCTGGTACCACACGTGCATATGTCAGAAGGGCCTATTTTATACTTGCAAAACAGATGGTACATCAGCCTATTGTGCCCCGTTCTAGACGAAAAATGACTACCTGTTCTTTTCTACTTGGTGGTATGCATTATCCTTATCATGACCTGGATGATCTCTCACCCATTTGTTCTTGTAGGCCATTTTTATCCGTAATTTTGCTTCCTTGCGAAGTGAGCAAAGGATAGCACTACTGAAACCTACAAGGAATGTCATAATAAGAGGCGACTGAGGTAGGGACCTATGGAAGCTACCCTAGCAAATATAAAGGGTAGCAGAAATCGGATGTTCTGGCCTACTTGTAGGCACATAAATGGCACAATTGCTCTTAGGTTCAGATCACATAGAGATCACAAAGAGTGGTTTAACAAGTAGTCGATATAGATTGTTCGCAGAAGATGTGCTGAAAAAAGCATACACACAGTGAAAGCTTATTATCAACAGTAGAAATAGCAGGAAGATTAGAACACGACAACAAGTGATAAAATCAGTGGAAAATAAAACAGAGAAAATTCTGAACTCTAACTTCATGGCTGGGAGCGAAGTGGGGCATACAGGACAACTACTTCTAGTATGTGGATGGAGGTTGAGGCCGTTACTGCTGCCCTCCATTGGATTTCTGGGACTTCATTTACTGGGGCAGTTGTTGTATCTGACTCTCAGTCGATGCTTCACAAGATCCAGAAAGGCAGGTTTCGGTATGAGTGGATGTCGTCTATAGAAGTTCTAACTCCAGCGGCTTACGTGGATATACTGTCCTGGGCATGCGGGTGTTTACGGTAATGAGAGCGGACAGGCTTGCATCAACAGCATCGATTGTTGGGGAGTTGAAGATGGATAAGGGGATATTCTTCGGTCTCTTTGAGACTCTCTGTTGGATGAGGACACTAAAATCGATGTTGAATCGATCAAGCGATTTAAGCAGTTTGGAGTTACCCGTTGTTCAAGTCGAACTGGATGCCTGAGAGGCAGAGTGAGAGGTGTGTTTAATCAGCAAGCCACAGGAACCATCAGTATGCATACTCTTCGATATCTGTTGGGGAGACTGAGCACCTATGGTCTGCCCGGAGTGCAATGACGTCAGTTTAGTAACCAATAACACTTAGGACATTTCACATTTGTGGAGATCCATGATCGCCTATGCTAGTCAGTATAGGACATGATGATGATGTTACATAATACAATCTCTCAGTCTGACAATCAAATATTTATTTTATCATCAGGATCTCTCCCAAATTTAAACAAACACACACAAAACATATTCCAACCTTAACAAAAACTCAAGAAAATGACGTGGCTGTACACACCTGGACATGCTGGAGTGCAGGGTAACAAGCGTGCAGACTTTCTTGCAAACAATGCCCGACTCAAACGGGCAGAAGTATGGACAGAGCCGATATCATCAATGTGGTACGCTCTCAATTAAGTGACATGGGCACATCTCAGACACTGGAACAAGTTCGAGAATTAGGCGTTAAGTGTGGACATGCCGGACAGTGTCGTCTTCGTGGTAGAGAGAGAAGATATAGTAATCAACTTCTCATGGGTACGGTGAGCAAGTGGACTTTAGGATGGCTGCTGCAGCGGAGGACAGAGCATGCATGGGAATGCCCAATGTGCCGTGACCGCATAACATAACATTAACAAAAACTGTCGTCACGGCCTGAGTTACCGTTTTTTGGATGGTGTAGGACAGGAGGGTATGTGTTTGTGAAATGCAATGGCTGCATGGATAGTGCAGTCACCGTGAAACTGTTCAGATTAGGATTTCTTTCTTTATTCCCCAACAGAAAAATTCCTTGGCCCTACCGGTGGTTGAACCCAGGTCTCCTGAATTGGAGAATAATTCATTTGGCCATACACTCCTCCATTCCAACCTTAAGAACACATAAACAATGCTTTTGTCATTCCCCTTTACAAATAAATAAAGGCTTGAAACTTTTACAATGTTTTTTTTCATCTCTCAAAGGAGGACGGACATAATTTCCACTAAAAAAATAAAACTCATAATTTCCATTGAAAACAAAAACTCATATTTTCCATTGAAAAATAAAACTCATATTTTCTCACTGAAAACAAAAACTCATAATTTCCATTGAAAAAATAACTCATATTTTCCACTGAAAACAAAAACTCATATTTTCCATTGAAAAATAAAACTCATATTTTCCACTGAAAACAAAAACTCATAATTTCCATTGAAAAAATAAAACATTTTCCACTGAAAACAAAAACTCACATTTTCCATTGAAAAATAAAACTCATATTTTCCACTGAAAACAAAAACTCATAATAATTTATATTGAAAAAATAAAACAAATAATTTCCATTGAATAAACTTATATTTTCTATTGAAAACAATAACTCATGCTTGCATTGATACAAGATATAAAAAGTGTTAACAACAACAAAAATTGGTTACAAATGGTGATGGTTTCTAGAATAGAATACAGTTTGAGCTCCATTGAACAAGGCAGTCTACTTTGCCCTATTAAACAAGGCAGTTTGTCATAATGAACAAGACAGTCTGCTTTGCCCTATTGAACAAAGGCAGTCTGCCCTAATGAACAAGGCAGTCATAGTGTCCATCAATGAGCCCATTTTTCTAAAGATCAAAAGCAGACAAATTCAGCATGGATGGAACCAATCTCCAGAATATTCAGTGAATATAATATTCTGGACATCTACTGGTGGATACTGTGCACCTATGGGTCTGCCTGGAGTGCAGTGAACATGGTTCAAGTTAAAGGGTCTAAAGCCGAAGGATTGACTTAATTGCACCAGGTTTGACCCCATATGGCTCGGTCCCTCTCCGTAGAAATTGCCCGCCACCTTCCAAGAGTATTGCACAAGGCACAAACACCACAGCTAAACAGTGTCTTTCGTCGCTTCTTATCTCTGAGGTCCACCTTTTGCGTGGCCAGCTTTTTGCTTTGTATCCACTGTATCGGAGCAACATTGCTCTTTGAGTGGCACTGTCTGTTGGCAATCTGCTTATATGCCCGAACCATTTAATTTGTTGTTTCTTCATGAAGTTCAGTACTGATGTTGTACCCACTTTTTTTCTGATGTTCATTTCTAAATCGGTATCTACTTGATACTGCCATAATTCTGTGTAGACTTTATCTCTGTCGTAACTAGTTTTCTTCTAACATTTGATTTCAACATCCAAGTTTGGAACAACACTGCTCTCAACTTCTTTTCTTAATTCAAGATCTAAGGTAAATCAACAATGTCTGTTATAAATTAACTATTTATTTTGTGACCTTGACAAACTGTTGAATAACTATTCCCCTAAATGTTATTATTTATAAATAATTTGTGCCCATGTGTTGCAGGGAGCAAAGAATAGTAACACTGTGACCTACATGACATGTCGTAAGAGGCGACTAAGGTAGGGACCTAGGAAAGCTGCCCTAGTAAATAAAAAGCGTTAATCGGATGTGCTGGCCTACTAGTAGGTGCATAACTAGCACAATGTATAATCGCTTTAGGCTCAGATCACATAAAAATCACAGAGAGTGGTTAACAAGTGGTCGATATGAAGCGTTCGAAGAAGAAATCAACAATGTCTGTTATAAATTAAATATTTATTTTGTGACCTTGACTGGCTTTCCCTAAATGTTACCATTTATATATATATTTTATTATGGGCTACGATGAAGCAATTGACATGATGGATGTCAGTGAACAAAACCCCCATTTAACAAGTGGTGGCCGTGGTAAAAGGTAGCATCCCTGCAGTCTGGCTATCATGTAGCGAGCGGTGCTACCTCTGAAGTCGGAGAAGACACACCTGTATGATGGTGGACACTGATAAAAAGAAAAGCAAGCCTCCATAACAGGCGTCCAGACCACACCGAAATTTATAGCAGTCACACGCAAGAAGAAGAAGTAGCGATCGAAAATGGAAGATAACTCCGGATAAAAATGCAGATGTGTGGGGTTGAAAGATGAAGCTATCGAGACCCGCTGTAAATTGCAATATAATGTAACAAATGCCCTTTTCAGGGCCAACGAAGAATAAGATATATACTATCAGGGTAAAAATATTAGAAATGTATGCACAGCTGTTACAAATATAATCATAATGTACAAGAGGTGGGTATTCTTGGCACAATTATATTCCACAAATAACACTGAAAATATGATTTAACAATAATACTTGACAATATGTTCAAATGTTTAGCATGCAGTTCACCATCTGTTGAAATAGACTGAGCGACTATGGATATGTTCAGAGTTCAGTGACAACAGTTCTGATATTCTTCTTCTTCTTCAATGATCCAGCGACGTTTGGGCTCTTACCCTTCGGCCAAATACTACGTAGCAGTATATGTTTGCAAGTTGTTGTTTTGTTCCGTATATCCAACCCTGAAGGAAGAAGAATCTTCCTGACAACATCCAGTGCTTGGAACTTTGAAGAGGTGGTGGTGAATGGTTTCAAGATGATTCGTACACAGCTGGCTCTCTAGAGTATGTTGTGGCTTCTTCTACTTCTCGTTCGCACGGTATGAATTCAGGTATAGTCAGTGTATCCAGTATGGTGTTTCTAGCTGATTTTTGCATGAAGGCATGCTTTCCTATCATCAGTGTCCCTAGCCATTCAGGCAAGCCTTTTCCGACTTCAAAGGTTGTGCGTTGTGGCTGAATTCTGTTAATTTGATTAACAAGTGGTATGTGTTGGATTCAGAACAATGGTTCTGATAAGGTATTTGTTGCTGTGAAGTATCATTGTAAGCATAACACATTAATTATTCTTTAAACTCCCCTTGAAGCATAAGGCATCAAGAAATATCCTCCAACCAGGTCTGTCTTGAGCAAGCCAACTTAGTTCCTTCCCGACTCTTTTCTTTCTCCAGTTCGCATCCATGTCTCTTTAGGTATTTCCCTACCCCTCTTTCCGCTCAGATTCCATTTCAGAGCAACATATGGGAGTCTGGTCTTCCCCATTCTTCTGTATGTCGCAACCACTTCAATCTCCTCCTTTTGGTTCCTCGTTTATGCCTATGCATCGGGCGATGACGTTGTTAGGTATTCTTTGATCTCAACAAATTCTTAGAATGTTTTTGAGACGTCTTCCCTCAAAGCCACTTATACAGCTGCATGTCTAACACATTAAATAACAAACTAAAAATCACACTGTAATAAAAAGGGGACCATTTTTCATTACATGTGGTATATTGGGAAATACAGTGTTAGCCCCATAATTTTCATTAACCGATGGCACATGATGGGTGATGTGGTCAACATCACGTCGGCCACCTTTACTTCCCAATGTTTTTCCTGGTACCCAATTGAGGCTGGGTCAAAATGAGAGCTGTTAAGGATGAAAATATATTCTGCGCCCACTGTGGAATTGAACCTGGACCACTAGCCTAAGAAGCGAGTTCACTAACAACTATGCTATGTGGCGAGTCTAACTGAACCTGGACCACTAGCCTAAGAAGCGAGTTCAATAACAACTATGCTATTGTGGTCGAGTCGAATTGAACCTGGACCACTAGCCTAAGAAGCGAGTTCACTAACAACTATGCTATTGTGGTCGAGTCGAATTGAACCTGGACCACTAGCCTAAGAAGCGAGTTCACTAACAACTATGCTATTGTGGTCGAGTCGATTGAACCTGACCACTAGCCTAAGAAGCGAGTTCACTAACAACTATGCTATTGTGGTCGAGTCGAATTGAACCTGGACCACTAGCCTAAGAAGCGAGTTCACTAACAACTATGCTATTGTGGTCGAGTCGAATTGAACCTGGACCACTAGCCTAAGAAGCGAGTTCACTAACAACTATGCTATTGTGGTCGAGTCGAACTGAACCTGGACCACTAGCCTAAGAAGCGAGTTCACTAACAACTATGCTGATTGTGGCGAGTCTAACTGAACCACTAGCCTAACAAGCGAGTTCACTAACAACTATGCTATTGTGGCTAGTCGAATTGAACCTGGGCCACTAGCCTAGAGCGAGTTCACTAACAACTATGCTATTGTGACCGAGTCGAACTGAGAGACGTTACGGTTGGAGAAACATTCCATGGCTACTGTCGAATTGAACCTGCACCACTAGCCTAAGAAGTGAGTTCACTAACAACTACGCTACTGCAGCTTTAAAAAAAATCACACTGTGCTGAAAACAATTTTTGTGAAACACTTTTTCGCCTGAAGCTTGTATGGCTAACTAAGCTGTAGCTTTATTATTATTGAACAGATTTGGATGTATTATATTTAATTTTGTACATAAGTTCAAGCACTGATATGACTTATTCCTATCCGTTCCTTGTGGAGCATAGGGCATCAACAGTTGTTTGCCATTCTTCTTGGTCTCTCAATGTTTTC
Source organism: Arion vulgaris (assembly GCA_020796225.1). Taxonomy (NCBI): domain Eukaryota; kingdom Metazoa; phylum Mollusca; class Gastropoda; order Stylommatophora; family Arionidae; genus Arion; species Arion vulgaris. Next base: position 86,050,152 of record CM036754.1, on the reverse strand, counting down.
TTTATAGTCTGCCAGAATAGCCGAGCACTCTTCAATTCCCCAAGAAGACTTCGTCTCCAGGTCTGTTTCAGACTTCCTCTTTTTCATTTTCCTTGGGGGTTCCACTCAAGTGCTTGTCTAGTGACACTCGACTGTGTCTTCCGTAGGGTATGCCCAACCCATCACAATTTTATCCTCTTAAACTGGGTCATCATGGGTTCCTGTCCTGTTCTTATCCACAGGTTTGTGTTTGCAACTCTGTCATACTATCTCAGTCTGAGAATCCGCCAAGACATCTGATGACAAAGGTCTGAATCTTATTTACAAAAGTCTATGACACACTGAGAAGGTTGTTGGGCCAAGTTGCTGAAATGTTATAAGTTCAGATTGTCATTGTAACGCTTTGTTGGTGTTAGACCCTACCTGAGCAGAAGTCTCCGCAGCACTAAGCATACCACTACACAGAGTTGTTGGAGGTTTCTGGGTCTGCAAGAAAGCCAGGTACTCTCTCGTACGCAAAATACAGGAAAAATGGAAAAACCCATAATTCCTGGGGGTTGACAAATACAACAACTTTTCTTCTTCTTCAAAAGCTCCATATCGACCACTTGTTAAACTACTCTTTGTGATTTGAATGTGATCTGAGCCTAAGAGCGATTGTACGTTGTGCCAGTTATGTGCCCACAAGTAGGCTAGCACACCCGATTTCTGCGATGCTTTTTATTTACTAGGGTAGCTTCCCTAAGCCTCTACATCAGTCATCTCTTACGACTTGCCTTGTAGATCACAGTGGTACTATTCGTTGCTTCCTTCGGCCCGCACCACACGGCAAACAACAACTTTGATGGTGACTATCATTTGTAAAGCTTTGTTAAACAACTGAAAAAATGTATGCACAATTTCAGTTACATTTGTGCAGGTTATACAGTGTGAAATAAATAAACCAACTACAGATACAAGTTTAACAAGAAAACACTAAATGAAATCCGATCACACAGAAGCTTCATATGTATCAAATACATTTTGAGTGTTTTCCTTGCGTGATGACTGACTTTGTCGCCGTAGTCTCTCGCTGATGCGTTTGTCCCGTATTTCAGATACATCGCCTGCTTGTAAAGTTCGCACAAAAGACACAGGGTGATTTTCCTGTTGCTGCATCATAGATAGCAAAGATGTCTGACTGGGGTGGTGAGATGATGATGTATTAGAAGGGCTGGACGATGCAGGTACTTTTTGAATAAGGAGAGCGCTGCTAGGATGAACAGATTGGTAAGCGTTAGAAGACCGGGATAATATAGATGAATGTGTAGAGTTGCTTGATGACAGCGTCGGTGTTCCATCTATACGTCCGAGTACAGCGGCTCCACTTCTATTTGTTGGTAGTTGATAATAACCTGAAGCGGTGTGTGGTATGTGGTTAGACTGGTAAGCACTATCAGAGCTAATACTACCACCATCTCCATATCCGCTTTCAAGGTTCGGATAAATTTCTCGGCAAGTTACAGTCTATGCCTCCTGTTTTATCCTTATCTTTTAACTCAAATTTTCCTCGAGGAGGGTCAAAATCAAAACTCTTGGATCGATCCCGGTCTCGTGATGAACCTCGATCTTTTGACTGAGACTCTGAACTTCTTCTTGGTGGAGAATTTTCATTATAAATGTCTCTGCTAATATACCTGGATGTGTTCATCTCTTTGTAATACTTATCTTTATTACTGTATCTTCCATCAGGTATGTCTACTGACTGACTCTCATTTCTACCAGATCGACTAATGAAATCTCTGGAACTAACTCTGTCTCTTGTCCTAGAATTTATAGCAGGATTATCCCTTGTAGAACTGTCATCACTTCTGACTCTCTCTGTGGTATTGTAAGATTGACCACCAATAAGTCGGTCATCTGAATTGTGGAGGTGGTCTCCTGCTCCAAATTTGTTGGTGGAACTCAAAAGATAATCTGTTGAGCCTTTTCTAACAGATAAGGGTTCTCCCGACATGTTTAAATGTTCTTTAGATTTATTCAAATTCTCTCTTGAACGGCTAGGGTAAAAGTTTTTGGCTCGATCTTTAATTGGAGAAGATGAAGGAAGAGAGAACATTGCTGGATCTTTGACACCACCTCTTATTGGTGATGGTGAATGAGGTGAGTGTGGAGGCCGTCCGTTACCTTTGTCTCCAAGATGAGATGGTGGAGACACTGGCTGGTGAGGGGAGTTCACTCTAGTTGACGGTTTTGATGTAGGAGCTTTTGGAGGCAGGTTCCTGTCTAGACTAGGGCTCTGAATACTTGGGCCATTAGAAGAGTTCCATCTCTTAATGCCAGGGCTGTTTATGGAGGGTAATCCATCATCCATCTGAAGATGGATACCTATGTCTTCCTCTTCTTTCACAACTGGGGCTTTGTGACGACCCAGACTTCCACCATTCTGTACGCTACCAGGTACCATCTTTCTTGCTGGACGCTCAAATGTATTTTTTGGCTGAGATGGGTACATATTTTGTGGTGATGCTGACTCCTTGCTGTGGATGGAGTGAGGTATGGCTTGAGGAGCTGCTCCGACTAAAGGATGCTGTTGCTGCTGGTTGCCACCCGAGTCAAAGAGGTTTGTGTATGAGCCACCTTGTTTGCAAATGACATTTGGGGATGGCTCACAATCAAAAGACTGACTGCCTTTGTCCAAATACTCATCATGCTCATGTGTACTTCGAGGTCTCTGTTGAAACAAGTGGAGAAAAAAATTGAATAAATAACAATAGACATAGAAAACACATTTTAAGTGCATAGAAATTGTCAAATATGCTAAAGGATAATATTTACACTTGGAGGAGCATTGGCTCGTAGACAATAACCTGTCCTGGAAAATGAATTATTTCAGTCACATTGTCTGAAAATTGCCTTCGAAGAAAAGTGAGTCTAACGTCAAAGGATTCACTCCATTGCACTGGATTCCACATATGGTTCCGTCCCTGTCGGCATAACTGGCATGCAATCTGTCGAGAGTGCTGCACGAAACACAAACTTTGTAGCTCCAGCAACAATCCTAGGGATCTCATTAAAAATTGCTCATTTGACTCGGCCCGGATTTAGAACCAATAACCTCCAGAATGACATGCAAATATTTTAACCATGTCACCATAGAGACCCACATCTTGGAAGAATAAGTATTAACTCAGTAGAAAATATGTGAAATGTGTTCGAAATTTAATTTTGTACAGACTTCTACAATAGAACATCAGGAAAGAAGGCAAGATGAAGACCATGAAAATATAGTTAAACAACAGCAGAATCCTGTCAAAAAGTAAAAATAACTACAACCCAAGTCACTAGAGCAGTGCAGGACAAAAACAGAAACACATGACACTGGGAAACAACACGATAACATTGTGACAACAAAAGAAGAGAAATCTTGTATGGTAATTTACATCTCAAGTGCTTGGACTAAGAAACCAATGACACTGGGAAACACCATGATAACATTGTGACAACAAAAGAAGAGAAATCTTGTATGGTAATTTACATCTCAAGTGCTTGGACTAAGAAAATGCTGATAATGAAAAGAGCAACAAAGGAAGAAAATCTTGTAGTATTTAACTCAAGTGCTTGATAAAACTATTCCACTGGCCCACGATAACATTGGATAATTACATAAAGAATCATTTTATCATGCAGTCTAAGCATGGAAAAAACAATGACATAAACAATGAAACCTCAGACAATGAAGAGACATCTGTATGGAATTTACATTAAGTTTGGACTAAGCATGACATGTTGATCCCTAATGTAGAAGAAAAAAGATAATCTAATGTAACTCTCATGGGTTGGTAAGAAAGTGACTTTGGAATGCTGATAACATTGAGACGAGAGAATGCATGGAATCCCAATGTGCCATGGACTAGAAACCATGACATGGAAATAGTAAGGAAAACAAAGAAGAGAATTTGATGATCTTCATCTCAAGTCCTTGGACTTAGATCCAACCTAAACATCACATACATTGTTGCAGCAAGAGAGATCTTATGGTAATCTTGACATTCTTGTCTTTGAATGTACCTACAAGTCTTTTAAAAAAAAGAAGAGTCTGATGGAAACATCATCTTCTGCTCATGACACTGAAACACCCGATAACATTGTACAACAAAAGAAGAAATCTTGTATGGTAATTTACATCTCAAGTGCTTGACTAAGAAACCATGAACTGGAACACTCATGATAACATTGACAACAAAGAGAAATCTTGATGGTAATTTACATCTCAATCCTGGACTAAGAAACCCATGACACTGGGAAACACCACGATAACATTGTGACAACAAAAGAAGAGAAATCTTGTATGGTAATTTACATCTCAAGTGCTTGGACTAAGAAACCCATGACACTGGGAAACACCACGATAACATTGTGACAACAAAAGAAGAGAAATCTTGTATGGTAATTTACATCTCAAGTGCTTGGACTAAGAAACCCATGACACTGGGAAACACCATGATAACATTGTGACAACAAAAGAAGAGAAATCTTGTATGGTAATTTACATCTCAAGTGCTTGGACTAAGATGCGTGATAATGAAAGAAGCGCAAGGAAGACATACTTCTCAGTTAACTCAAATGTTTTATTCCATGGCCCGATATTCAGGATATATTTACATAAAGATCATTTTATCATGCAGTCTAACATGGAAAAACAATACATAAACAATCGGCCTCAGACAATGGGCCGATTACGAGAATTAGGAGTTAAGTTTGGACATGGCAGACAGTGTTGTCTTCATGGTAGAGAGAAAAGATATACTAATTAACTTCTCATGGGTATGGTGAGCAAGTGGACTTTGGGATGGCTGCTGCAGTTGAGGACGGAGAATGCATGGGAATGCCCAATGTGCCATGGCGTTAGTCGCATAATATAAGGAAAAACAAAAGTCTACTTACATTATGATGATTCTTGCCAGCTGCTCGAAATCCATTGGATTTAGGTCCAACTCTAATACTGACATCATTGTCTGCAGCAATGTAGGTGATCTTACTGGAATCAACCTTGACAGTTCTTGTCTTTGGAATGTAGCCTACAAGTCTGTAAAAAAATGAGTGCGATTGAAACAAGCATCTCTCTGTCATACCTTTTTAACCTCGATTAGGGCATATGCCCTCAACCAACTCATGCCAAATCTTCCTACCTTTAGCTATCTCCTGCAGCTCTTCTGTATATCGTTAACCTCTGCCTAAATATGTTTCTGGCTTCCTCTCATTTTCCCTGTGGGTTCCAGGAAAAGACTATTCTTGTTATATTCCCCTCAGATTTGCTAAAGATAAGTCCTTTCAACGCTAGTGTCTTCTTCATCTCTTGGTTCATTGGAATCTGTCCTGTTCTCTCTATAAGCTCCTCACTGTTACTATCATTGCTTACGAGTCCTTTTTTTTTGTTTTGCTGCAAAGACATCAATCACACACTAGACAGTCTATCTCCATTATCATGCTTTATATGGTTGAATTGAATATACAGCTTTCCTTCTACACTGTCCTGTTTACATACATAAATCAATCCAGATTGCACTTTCTGAACCATCGAACGATCCATAGCTGATGAAGTTACCTGGGCAAGTGCACCTATCAATTAGGTTTTGTTTCTAAGCATCTGTAGGAACCGTTCCTTGCCTAAGGTAATTATTACATTTATACAATCCCGTAACTTTTCTGCAGTGTTCGTCCATTCACTGCTACGGCCAATCTTCTGTTTTCGTCAGGATGCTTGATATGGCACTTCTGATTGATATTTGCATGAAGGCTAATCTGAGAGACGGTGTCCTCAACTTCCGCAATTCAAGACAGCTCCCTATTTAGTATTCTGTCTTTGTCCTCTGTCAGTCATGTAATGGATGCCATCCATCAGCGGGAGAGACATGTAAGTATGCTGTCATTTGGGTGATCTTGTGTCTTCTAAACATGTTTGTCAAGTCATGCATGCATCACATAGCATGGAGTCGACAGGCCTGCATCGAGGGCATCAATTGTTGGGGAGTTTAGGATGGATTAGAGAGATGTTCTTCAGTCTCTTGGGGGAACCTACTATTGGATGAGGACACTAGAATTGACGTTGAATCAATCCGGCAATTTAAGGATTTCGAAATTACATGCTATACAAGTGGAACTGGATGCTTGATGGGCAGAGAGAGGAGTGTGTTTGACCAGAGAGCCACAGGAACCATCAGTATACATACCAGACAATATCGGTTGGGGGAGACTGGGCCCTCATGGGTCTGTCCGGAGTGCTGTGATGTCTGTTCAGTAACCAGTAAGAATAGAGTGCATTTAAAGATTAATCTCATAACTTCTCTCTCTTCTCTCGTAATCACCGCTTAGACTGATGTACCAGATTTCCACATAAATTCTCCTGTTGTTTTTAGGGACTCCATCCCTCTGTACATCTTCTTATTAAGCTCAGTATTTTCCACCAGGTTTTGTTTCTCAGGCCAGCTAGCAGTGGGCAGTCTTGCAGTAGGTGCTCTGCAGTCATGTCCGCCTTCTCGCAGTGGCACAGGCCAGTTGTGCCAATTTAAAATTTGTTGTAAAGGTGGGACAGGAGTCTGGTATGAAGGTGGAATATATCCTATAACTTCATTATGCTCCCTATTTAGTCTCTTCAGTTGGGTTCTGCTGATTGTCACGAGGCACAGTTCATGGACAACACTAAATATAATTACACATAACAGTAAGGGCAGACACAATTCGCTATGGAAACATGCTTATTCAAGAAATTTTAGTGAATGCACTTTAAGAACACTCTCCTCTGGAGTAGAACACTGTCCAGCTCAAGGTATTTCCCCCAACACTTAGTTATACAGCTATCATGATTTGAAAGAAGTGTCTGTACAACAAGTGCCCTATCACAGAGAATACTAAAAGAAAGATTTGCAGGAAGAAGTACAAGCTACATCTGGCACTGATGGTTCCGTGATTCGGCACTGTCAGAGCGAATGGGCCTTTATGGCTAGAACTAAAGGACATCAAAGCGGCAAGTATGCAACAACTACTATGGAGGTCATGGCAGTGACAAAATGGCTGAAGTGGGCAATGATGCAAACATTCACCCATGCATGATCAGCAACTCAATGATCATGATATAGAAGATCAAGACCGGTTATGTTTGAAGGCAGTGGATGCAATTAAAACAAAATGCGACAATCCAGACACTCACCTCTATCTTTGTCCCAGGTCATTCTCGGGTGAAAGTCGATGAGACGGCAGATGCACTGGCGAGCAATGCAGTTGAGAATGAGTCTTCTATGGACAAAAGCGACATCATCAACGCTCTAAGAGAAAATTGAATATTTCAATGAAGAAGATAAAGGGTATTCTCTATCTTGGTTGCACAAGCTATGCATACTGATATGTGTTGCAAGATGGGAAAACCATGAGAGAAATCCCAGTAGATGCATCAATCAACACATAACAGGAGTTGTTAGTCTAAACACACTGAAATACATGCTTGGGAGGAGATCAGAGCAATTATGGATATGTCTGATGAAGATGATCCTCAAATGAACATCTGGCACAAGTAAAGGGTAACAAAAATCTTGTACTTCCTCAGGGACTGAAACAACAACTTGAAATCAATAAGTTCTATACTTACTTTGGCCATCTAGGTCCATAGAATACATAGCAGCAGTTTTTGATACAACCCCGTGTGAATGGATTAGGACCACCTTTAAATTTGCCAGTCACCTAACACAATGACAATAAAAAAACCAAATATAGCAAGCAAAAAATGACTGTTAAAATCATTTACAAACTTCAAGAATCAAGAGCTACTAATAAAGTAGCTGAAGCGTAGTGAGCTTGATCACAACCCAAGTGTTTCTGGTTCAAACTCTGCAGAAGAAAATTTGTTAGTATGGATTTTACGAACGGTAAAAATAGACCTCACCGCTCAGAAAGCTGAGAGAAATGATGACTCGTTTACTGTGGCTGATGACGACTTCCTGTAAAGGATATGCCACAATTTTCATTTCATCATCATTGCACTTCAGTGAATAACCCTGTGGGCTCCAATCTCTTCTTTTTTAACACAAGAAGATGCCAGCACAGTGCAGGAACTCTGTAGCACCGGTGAGAGTCCACGGTGTAATTTTCAGAACGGTGAAAATTTGCAGGAATTGTAGCTTTTTCTTCTTCACACTTCACCCTTAGGGAGGCATAGGTCCGGAACCAATGTTTTCCAAGCCCTCCTATCCAATGCCATCTTTCCAGATCTCTAACTCTCTCCCCATTTTCTTGAGATGTTTTCAACTTTTGTAGTATCAACTCTGCTGTTCATATCTATCTATTATTGCTGATGGTTGAAAGTAAAATGTGTTGCTAAAGGCATCAAAACTATAATCCATTACAGGTGACTTTAAAATTGACTGAAATAAAATTGTGCCTAGAACTGTCTTCTACAATTGCTGCATAGGATTCCAGGGACATTTTTGCCAATCTTGTGCCATGATGTGTCACTTCAGATGATCAGCTCCTAGCTTCCCTGCAATAGGTTTCTTTGTTCTCCTAATTTCACTCTTGGTCTTTTCCCTGCATGTGTAACAGGGTAACAAAGGCGAGATGCCATATTAAATATGCAAAATAGCGCCCTTGGTTCAGAGGAGACAAAAACATGGAACCGGACATTTACCAGGAAAAGAAAAAAAGTGATCTTCCTTAGTCACGTGAATGGTCAACAGACTGACCATTGGTCGAGGTAATTTCCGGACGAAGTTTATAAAAGACGCAACTCGGGCAGTACAGAGACAGAACCATGGAAGATTCGGACAGACACACAGGAAAGAAATCGCAGGGACATGCTGTCTGGCGTCTTGTCGAAGTTTGGTATGGTAGAGTAGACCACGCGGTCTTCAGTTGACTTATGCAGGAAAGTAGAAAGTAACGTAAAAGCAAGTAGCAGTTATATTTCTTCTTCTTTTCGCTCGTTCTTTACGACCAATTTTAATCACTCTTTGTGATATGTTTGATCTTTGCCAAGAACATGTATACGTTGCACATTGGTTTGTAGGCCCCTAAACGCAAACTTCTACACGTTTAGGACACATGCATCCGATTTCAGCCAAACCTTCTTTGTCGTCTCTTACAACATGCGTGGTAGGTAACAGTGGTTCTATTCTTTACACCCCAAATTTGGTCCCCGGTAATCACTCGCCGAGTTGTATTTCAATCTAGCAGGAGTTTAGATATAGTTCACACTTCACACTCACCCGGAGAGACGAGCACAAGGCAGGGGTAGCTCTCAAGGAACCGATACAGGTTAGTTAGTTAGTCTTTCCTCTTGGGCCTGTGGGCGGCGCATAGGGCAGAGGTCATAGCTCTCCATGTCTCGCGGTTCGTGCTATCTGTTTTAGGTCTTTAATGTTTACTAGGTCCATCGTTGAGCCTTCTCTGGTGATGGTTCTACGCGAGTCTCTCTTGGTCTTCCTCGTTTTCTTTTTCCCTCTGGTGTCCATATGAGCGATACAGGTAGTAGGAACATAAGAAATTAACGAAGTGTCAGATAAAGTAACGCTGATTTTGTTAGGTTTGATATACCAGAGTGTCAACCTTGTCATCTATTGAACACAGAATAATCAGGTCAGATTCGATGAAACAGTGTTTGCATGTGTTCAACTGATTAACCTGTTTATGAAAGAGACAGCTTAGTGAAGCTCTTTTTTGGAGATCTAGCTGGCTGTGTTCTTAAAAACGCTTGTCTGTAGGGCTAGACAATGGGTGCCGTAAGAAATAAGGGTTTGTGGTTCGAATCCTGTGTTAGGTAATTTGTTTTTTCCAGAAGCCCCTAATATTTGTGCAGTGTCTATTTATTGACACTATCATTAATACAGGCTATCACCCAAGAGAATTTTGGATGTGACAAATTTATTAAATTACACTAACAAATGAACATACGGGTAAAATATGGAGAGAATTGGAAGGGTTGGCAGGAGAGAGGAGGAGATGAAAGATTTTTGTAGAAGAGGTTGGGAGTTGAAAGGTGAATAATAAGAACAAATGAACATGTTACATATAGCTATCAACAGAATTTACAACCAAGCATTGCCAGATAGTTGTTAAAAATAAAGTTTAAAATAAGCAAATTAGTGCAGGCTTACCTGTTCATTTGTTGTGGTGCCTTTGGAGACTAGAAATATATGAAATCCTGTCAGACCAAACACAGGGAATAGCACTAGAACAATAACAATTGTAATAACAATGCTGTACACTTGTTAAGGAGAATCTGTATCGGCCATAAACATGATAAATAAGGAAAAAGTGGGTACTACATCAGTAGTCCTTCTTCCTTCCTTTCATTCGCTTGAAATTTGTCTATATATTCAATGTTGTCTCTTGTATGAACTTCACTCTCTTTTGTAGCTCACACAGAGGACATCAGTAGTGAACTTCATCAAGAAACAACAAATTAAATGGTTTGGCCATATAAGCAGATTACCAACAGACAGTGCCTCAAAGAGCAATTTTACTCCAATACAGTGGGAAAGAAGGCAAGAGCAATTTTACTCCAGAACATCGGGAATGAAGGCAAGAGGAAGACCACGGAAAAGATGGTTAGATGGCGTAGCAGAATCCTGTGAAAGAGCAAAGATAATAATCACACAAGCCACCAGAACAGCACAAGACATAAACAGAAAACCACGACACTGGGCAACAACCCGGTAGCAGTGTGATGACAAAAGAAGAAGAAGACAGTGGATACAAAGCAAAAGGCCATCCACGTAAAATGTGGACCTCAAAAATATAAATATGGCGTTTTCGTCTTTTTCCCCGATCCAGAAGCACTTGAGCTTTGCTCGGGTGCCATGGACATCGCAACCCTTTGGTTCGGTGCCACAAAAACACTGTAAATCTGGAGAACCTGTGGTTTTTTTGCCAGCCCACGGAATTGAACCGCGCTCACAGGGGGCTTATCACCCATCGTCCAACGTGCTACGAACACACTTGGCAGGCTGGCATTTTACATCTTTACAGACAGTGAATTGGCAAGTGTTTTACTGTGACAACCTCTGAGTTTTCGCTTTTCTCTCTTGTCTTTCAGCTCATACATAAGTCTCTTCTCAAAAGACTTTGCGCCTGCACCTCAAAATAACAAAGGCGATGAAAAACACTGTTTTTGAAGCACACACACACAAGAAAACGTACACTTTCTAAAAATCTCTTCTTAAACTGACTGTGACTTAGAGAAAAGCAAGAAGTAGAATTTATATTTGTTAATCTCAGTAATATACTTGGTAAAGGATACACAATGATAGGTCCGCGCAGCAAATCTCCGTCATGTCCTATTATGTAAAACACACACTGAGCAAGGATGCTAAATATGTGTATACATAACGTCAATAAAAATGTTAAAAAATAGCGGTAGTTTCTGCGACCAATGCAATTGTTCAACCATGGGCAGTGATGATCAAAAGTCTGCAACAAATTTTAAAAATATATTTGAAATATAGTTATTTTATTGTACAGATACATCATAAGATATCTTCTTCTTCTTCTTTGTTCGTTCTACAACCAATTTTAATCACTCTTTGTGATATGTTTGATCTTTGCCAAGAACGTGTATACGTTGCACATTGGTTTGGTAGGCCCCTAAACGCATAGACTTCTACACGTTTAGGACACATGTATCCGATTTCAGCCAAACCTCCTTAGTCGCCTCTTACGACATGCTTGGCAGGTAACAGTGGTTCTATTCTTTACACCCCAAATTTGGGCCCCAGTAACCACTCAGGCGCATCATAAGATATATTATAAGAGAAAACCCAGTAGATACATCAAACAACACAGAACGGGAGTTGTTAGCCTAAACACACTGAGATACATGCTTGAGAGGAGATCGGAGTAATTATGGACATGTCCGATGTGTGATGAAGATGATCCTCAAATGAACAGATACAAAAAGAAGTTTCATTAACAAATAAGTTATGGTTGTCATAACTTCAGTGTGTTTTAAAAACAAATTGAAATAAAACAATGAAAAAAAGTAAAAGTATTGGGTAGTACGGTGTTAGGTCCATATTTATTTGTAACATCGGCACACGATGGGCGATGTAGTCAACATCACACCGGCCGTCTTTTACTCCCAGTGTTTTTCCAGGTCACCACATGAGAAAAAACCTGGCCAGCAATGGCGGAATGCGGGAGGGCCATTCAGAGTCAGAACTGTTTGATTCTGAATACGACTTTGCTAGCGCATTTCCGACATGTTTGGTCGGGTATTTTCGGTTTCGTTTGCCGAGCTACTGAGTTAGTGCTTGAGCAACGCTGTGAGCTATGAATGTTACATGGAATGCTTTTTGCTGTGTTAACCGTGCGTTTGTTGTGTGTTAGTGTGTATTCAGAAAATGGCGGACATCGGTTATGACGAACAAGCTCAATCTGCCGTATGCAGTTATATTGCGGGTGCAGAAAGCTGGATTTTGTCGTGATTGATGTTCCCTTCGACAAGAAATGCAATTCAAGTGATGAACAGTTTTGTGTTGCTATATTAGCGACGGCCATATGCATTTTATGCGGAGCAGGTTTCTTTTGTGGCGACGCGGCTGTTTCATTCTGGAATTAGTTCACACAGGAAACATTTCACAGTTGTTAGCATTTCATGTGATTTTCATCGGCACAGGAACGGAGCAATTATGGGGTGACCATATGAAGTATGGAGCAATTATGAAGTTGGAACCGTACTTATGAACTATGAACTTATGAACCATTTGAGGCTGGGTCGACCTGAGAGTTGCTCCTTAACTTTTACACCCTCCCATGCAGGAGACCTAGGTTAAATCTACGGTAAGGTCATGGAGTTTTTTCTGTCATGAGCATAATGAAAACATCTGAACAGTTTCTCATGGCGACTGCGCTAGCTATGCGGCCATTATAATTCCACAGGCTCATGTTCCTTCTGTCCTACATCGTCTAAAAAGTGGTATAACAGACAGTTAACGACCATGTTGAACAATGTCTAAAGGAAACATCAAAGAAAGGTTATTGACAGATCCCCTAACGATCATTAACAGCCTTCATGACACCACTCAAATTAGGAAATACTTAAAACTATATGTACATAACATTGGCTGTAAAAGACCTTTAACCTCATAAATTCTAAATAACATCATCAGCTTCTTTGTCTCAGGAGACAATAGGTTTTCTGTCCTGTAGTTTGTTCTGTACTGAATCACATAATCTGTTATGACTGTAATGGCCTATTCTAGAGGGGCAATCTTTGCCACAGTTCTACTTTCTTTTTCCAGTCTATTTCTGCATTTTGCAGTTAGGCGTAGCAGGTTTAAACGATCTCTTTCCGAGAAAATGCATGCTCGGTCACTTGATGTACTGCACGCCGTGTGGTGTCGGGGCCCGCAAGGGAAGCAAAGTACCACTGCAACCTACAATGCATGCCGTAAGAGGCGACTGATGTAGGCTCTAAGGATGTTACCCTAGTAAATAAAAACAGCGCAGAAATCGGATGTGCTGGCCTACTTGTAGGCACACAATTGCTCTTAGGCTCAGATCACATACAAATCACACAGAGTGGTTGACAGGTGGTTGATATGAAGCGTTAGAAGAAGTACTGTGGTATTGTAAAGTTTTAAGATATCAGTAACTCCATCAATCCATCATTTTCTTGGTCTGCCCCTTCCTCTTGATGATTTCCTTTTCAGGTTGTACGCTCTTGCAACCGGTGTATTCTTGCCACAGTTGCTGCAGGTAAAACTGGTGACTGGAGCTGATGGATAGGATGGTCTCTCTGCTCTCTGTTTTCCCTCCATATGTGATGGGTTTCTCTTCAATAAATGACAACAGCAACAACATGTAAAACTTACATCTATGCAGTTATCACAAGAGCTACAGTGTGAGCTGCGAGGAGGCCGATAAAACTGACAAGTTGTACACCATTTCATCCGTGTCGGAACACCTCGAATTTCAATATTTTTGTACAGCGGTGAACGAAAGTCATCATCTTTTGCCTCATCATCTGGAGCTAAGAATTAAATGAGATAAGTCACATGATAAAACATGCTTATATATACATGATTAGTCTGACATAAATGATAAATACACAGCAAAGTGTGTGGTATAACTGACAGATTGTATATCATTTAATCCTCGCCTTTTCCTTTTATTGCAATTTTGATGACTATATAGTCAGACATGTTCTTATGATGAAGACGACTGTTGTCTGGAACTCATCTCTGGTTCCATGCAGTTTTGAGTGTAGTGTTGTGGGACCATCATCCCTTTCTAGGAAGGACAGATAGGGGACAGTCTTTCAGGATATTTTTACAGGACAGTCTTTCGGGACATTTTCTATGGTTTGATCAGTGGTGCCACAGAGAGAATAGAGACAATCGTAGCCAGTGTAGGTGTTTGTTCAGTCTGTCGAGTGTGTGGTAGTCATCGAATAGTTTAGGTTCTTTTCGCCATTTTGATCATTCTTATTGTGATATATAAACAGCCTTTGTCAAGAACGTATTTTTACGTCACATCTTCAGCACCATTTGGAGCTCTGGTGCTTATCCTTCGCGATGTGTCCGGATTCAGCCAGCGTTATTCGGCTCCGCTCTCCGTTCTGTTGCCATCTAGTGTTTTTTACGTGTGGCGTAGCTCCTCGTCCAACCTCCTTAGTCGCTCTTACGACATGCGTGGCAGGTAACAGTGGTTATATTCTTTTCACCTCAATTTGGGCCCGGAAACCACTCGGCGAGGTTCTTTTCTAATGTCCAGAACATCCCTTTTTTTGCTTCAAAATATGTGATTTTATTTTCTTCTTGTTCACAATTTTATCTTTAATTTTTGTAGGAACATATTTAATTACATCTTTTTTTGTACACGTGTGAGCGAAAGTCACAATCTCTAGCTTCATCATCTGGAACTGATGAGTTTTTCTTTGTGGGTTCCAGACAAGTTCCTGTCTAGCTATCTTATGTGAGGACACTTTGTAAAAAAGAAAGATAATCTCGAACACTGGATAAATTCAAGTTTTATATACTTAGGGAACCACTACCGGTGCTAGGTCCCTTTCAGCTAGGAGAAAGTGTCAGCTGGAGAGCAATTACACAGTAGCTCCAATGACAAATTGCCATTAACTCAGAAGGTTAGGATACACATTTTTAACAGGATGATTGGGGAATCAACTATATAAGGAACTGAACACTGTATACAAATATAATCTTCCTATCACTGTGCAACGGCACTTATCCTTTAATTCAATTTATATGAGAATTATTCACATTATCCTAATTATTCAGCATAAACATTGTTCACTATTCAATGGTTTTCAAAACGTTAAATTTTGAATGGCACTTTTCATAAATACACCAACGAAACATGACCTCATGAACAAAGTTTACAGAGCAAGCTATGTGGAACTCGAGAGGAAATCAAACTAACATGCAGCTTCATACAGGTAACCCAACTCATGGTTTAGACGACTATATGAAACTGAAAGCAAAGTAGAAAAAAACAGCCCAGCCTGAATGTGATAACAATGCACATAAAACAGATCTTGTACCTCTAAAGTCGAAGAAGGCATGCATGTATGGCAGGGGACACTAATAATAAGGAAAGTTGGCGTCTTGTGCAAAACTCAGTCCGACACGCTTATCAGGTGGATGACTACGTCTGAATTCTTAGCGGGCGAATGCAAAAAGAACTTGTTTAACTCTTTCCACGCACAGTTATTTCCTCAATTTTTAAGCAGTTAATTCAAGGGAAGTAAAAAGAATATTTAAAAAAATAAAACGATCCCAATTACTCCAATAAATAAACATATATATATTATTATATACTAAATTGAAGAAAACTGGACAACCCAATAGAATAACAAGGTTGAAAAGTAGTATAAGTAAAACAGTAGAAGTAATACAAGAAAGACTTCTTATAAGGGAAGCAACTCTATGGCGCAGTGTGCGGCTTATGGCATGCAACGGACTTCCGCCGTGGCGCAGTGTGCGGCTTAAAGAGTAGAAAGAGTTAAAACATAAAGATTACTTTACCTCTGGGAAATATTCCAGGATCCATGAAAGTTGATAAGCACAAATTGAGCATCATAAAGATTGTGATAACTCCTTGGGCCACTGGGAAAGCATAACTGTACATAAGTGTCAAATACTGACAGCTGAAAGCAAACATTGTGGGAAATCACTGTTAGTATATTCAACAATCAAGGTTAAAGAGTACAATAGACTACCGTAACTATATCATATACAACGGGAACCTTCTGGTTCTACAGAGATCTTCTTGTGTAAGAGAGAGATTGGAGCACAATGGTTACTCACCGAAGTGCAATGATGATGGTCCTATCTTGCTGTGTATATAGCAGACACGCAAGAAAATTAAACCATTTCCACACAAGCTGTCTACGCAGAATACTAAAAATAAACTGGCAGGACAAAATTCCAGACAGTGAAGTCCTCACAAGAGCAACGATCCCAAGCGTCAACACCCTGTTGCAGAAGGCCCAACTGAGATGGGTCGGTCACGTTGCTCGAATGCCTGATAAACGCATCCCAAAACAGTTGATGTATGGCGAGCTTGAAGGGGCAGACGTTTAGCTGGTGGACAGAAAACGCTTTAAAGACACTCTTAAAGTGTCTCTGAAATGTTTCGATATAGACAATACATGCTGGGAATCCCTTGCAAGATCGCCAAATGTGGCGCTGTAACAACAAAAGAGGAACCCGAATAGCTGAGAATCATCGTATTGTTGAGTCACAGAGAAAACGAGCAGCGCGAAAAGACAGAGCACACAACACGCACATGTCTAACCTTGATCATGTATGCCCCACCTGTGGTCGGGGATTCTGTTCTAGGATTGGACTCTACAGTCACCTCCGCACACACCAGAGAGGTGCAACAGTACACGTCTGAGATTGTTGTCATCATCGCATGCGATGGACGGCTATTATCTTGCTGTGATATTGTGGAGTTTTAAGATGTCTGTAACTTCATCAATACATCTTTTCCTTGGTCTGTCCCTTCCTCTTGATGATTCCATTTCAAGTTGTATGCTCTTGCAACTGGTGTATTTGGGTTCATTCTCACCAAGTGGCCAAACCATTTGAGTCTCTGTTTTTCAATGAATCTAACAGGTGTTGTTCTGACTGTTCTAATTTATTCATTTCTGATATGGTCTCTTCTTGTTTTGTTTATTTCTTTTCTCAAGCATCTCATTTCACAGGTGGTAATTTTCCCTTCTTGTTCTTTTGTCAGTGTCCACATCTGGCACTAGTAGCACAGTGTTGGTATGAAGATTACATTTATAATGTCTTTTGGTCTCTAATTAAATTGCTGGGTGTTTCAAGACTGGAGTACGTTGGTATGTAATACTTCCTAGTTAATTGAATTCTTGCACCTGCTTTATCGTTTATTTGTATGTTGAGATATCTTTATGTTCTCTGTTTATAGTCATGACTTCTGTCTTTCGAATGTTGATTTTCATGTTGTATTTGAGGCCACTATTGTTGTGTAAGTTTATGTGTTCGTGCACATGTTCACTATTTTTATGGAATTGACACTGGTCATCAGGAAAGAGCAGTTCATTTTGATGTGCTACATACGTTGATGTTTCGTATATTTTGGTGATACTGTCCATGTATATAGTTATAATGAAGAGCAGAGGTGATAAAACACATTCTTGCCTGCTTCAACAACAATTTGAAACTTGTAGAATCAAAGACAAATGTATTATTAATATTTAATCAGTAATTTCATATATGTATGGCCTTTTTCGTCTTTACAGACTGTCAATTGTTTTACTGTGACAACTTCTGAGTTTGCATTTGTCTCTCTTGCCTTTCAGCTCATCACTATGTCTCTTTGATAGCCACTCCCACCGTCGAAAGCAATCTGTGGCGTCCTCCCCCAACTTGGGTGAACTTTTAGCTCGTGACATGCTATCTGTGTTGTGTCCGAGCCAAAAGCAAGGATGAAGTGTCCTCTCCCTTTATACCTAGCCTGGGCAGCTGATATGGGGAATGTGACATGCTCATTTGGCACAAACACCCCCTCCTCTCTATCCTTATGTTTCTTCCAAAGGAATGACAAGGTCCATACGCTTGATTCAAGCAGGGGATGCCAGAAGATGGAATAGACAGTAGACACACTCATGATACTTCATACCCGGCTAAAGTCTAAGAGTAAGTTTAGTCAGTAAGGGGATATTTTATTTATAATTATATCTGATAGACATAAATCTACTATGAAAGCGAATATTCACCAATTGCAGTTAATGTAGACTAGAGATGGTAGTGGGACAATATGTATGAAAGTTAAAAGTTGCTCGACTAAATTACTACAGTATATTCAATATAACTAAATTAGACTAAAATAACAAAGAAGACTTAGACTTACACGAAGGCGAAGTACAGGCCTGTACACACGATGATTAGGGACCATGCAAATGCTGCAGGTATTATCTTCGAGGAAAGCTCACACTTGGACATGTTAGTAAGCTAGATCAAGGCATAATAATGAGCAACAGGCACGGAATATTCACTGCACTCAGCATAAGGATACCGGTATATCCATTCTTGGTGTAGTCTTTAGATAATCATAATTTCTTTTTCCGGAATTCATCTCGTATTTACAAACAAATTTTCGACATCTAACAATGTATACATCATTCGAAATGATAATATGATATCGTACAATAGTTGAAACTTATAAATATCACACTAAAATATGCCTTGACTTCGCAAAATTAGAAAATTAGCGAAAAAATGATGCCGTAATGCTAACTCCTGTTATTGCTTCAGGTGAGGAATAATGTACTTACTACACAGCCTTTTTTTATTCACTCTATTGCGCATGCCCTTGCGCTTCCGGTTACGTAAATCCACAATGGCAGACTGTATCATAATAACATAGAAGCACTCGTCTTAAAGATCCTTCATAACATATTCAAAATAAGTTAATTGCGGTAATAGACTTTTAACAAGCTTACTCAGCCAACAAGATCACGCGAAGAAGTATAAAGTTACATTACTTGTGTTATATATACTTAATTTGGCATCAAATCTGCTGTTATGGGAAATAAATTAGGATCGCATCATAGTCCATCAACATCTAAAAGTAAAATATCTAACGACCATAGTAATAGTTCTGGACTTGATGCGGAAGATGGAGAACTTGAGAACAGACGGAAAAGCCGCAAACATCTGACAGTTACTCTTGTGAAACTGTTTGAAGTAAGTTTATCTAATCTATACGCCACGCGGAAAGCCTTTTATTATTTATATTATCATTTGATGAAGTATTTAAAAATAAAATATTTTCATTCATAACATTGACATGTAATGATGTAATTATGTAATTGTCACGATATTCTCGTAAAATTAATCTCCAACTCTAATCTTTCCAGTCTTCTACATGAGGTCAAAGATATATATATATATATATCACTATTATCACTCAGTCTTTTCTGTGACTTATTATAGTTTTAATGTTATGACAATGCAATTTTATTTTAATATTTCAAATAATCAATGTATTAGAAGGATAATTATATTTTCATTTAATTATAATTGTCACAGAAACTTGAACTAACCCAAGATGAAGGCAACAAACATCCAGGAGAACTGTCTAGGACATCATTTGAGGTGAGACCTGCAAACTATTGTTAAATATAAGTAATAATCTTACATAATTGTTATAATGTAACAGTAAGTAATGGCAAGTTACATTTTTTTTATTACACATCCAACCTACAATTTCACTAAAAACAATTTACTAAATCTTCTATCTGCTAAAAATAATGGTTATTCTTTGGGTGAAAAAAAACTATAAAATCACACAATAAAATTCATTCATACAACAGCAAAAGAGGCTCCACCTGGTTCTTTGAACCAAACAATATAGTTTATGGATGCCAATACTTTCTACTCCTTGAAGGCCAGCTGTAGTGAAACTCCCAACATTTTTTTCCCCTTGCAATGATAGTTTGTTCTGCCAAGACCACTAACCATTTAATCCAAGAATATCGTCCTTCTTGATTCAGTCTGTCTTGTGAACTATATGAGATGAACATCGTGACATATCTGTTACAGGACTTCACCATTAACCACAGTAAACGAGTTGTAGATTTTCTAGGCACCACTTATATGTTCAGTAGTTTGCCATTGCTTTGAGCAGGGTCTATTTTACCATTCGTAAAATTCCATGGAAACATTTTCTTCCAAATTGCCTGCCACGGAGTTTGAACCTGGTACGCTTGAGTTGTGAAGGATCTTACTACCGTTTAAGCTACAGACACCCATGTGTACTTATATAAGAGATTATTAAATGGTATTCATATGATGTTTCAGAACTGATTGCAATATGGCACCTAAAAGATGTCTTTTACAAAACATTTTCTC
The DNA here is from genome assembly GCA_020796225.1 of Arion vulgaris. NCBI lineage: Eukaryota > Metazoa > Mollusca > Gastropoda > Stylommatophora > Arionidae > Arion > Arion vulgaris. The sequence goes on along the minus strand of CM036754.1, from coordinate 86,029,801 downwards.
TCATCACAGCTCTCTTAATGACTCGATATTTATATGGCCCTTTTCATCTTTACAGACGGTCAGTAGGCAAGTGTTTTACTGTGACAACTCTGAGTTTTCGCTTTCCTCTTGTCGCTCAGCTCGACATAAGTCTCTTCTCAAAAGACTCTGCGCCCTTCCGTAATTTGGCTTCCACACAACTCTGTCATCAGCTAGTCCCTCCCATGTGCTGGGATCTATAGAAAAGTTTTCATTGAGGTTTTGCAGACATCTTTATATCTGAGCAGTGGTCTGCCCTGGTGCCTCTTCTCCTCCGAAAGTTCGCAGAACAACATTTGTTTTGGTATGCGATAAGTTTCCATTCTTCTTACATAAAATTGTCCTTAATTCCTGCCAGACGCCTAGAAATCAATAACATGCATAAATACTTGCATTAGTGTTCAAGACACTGGTTCTGATAAGTAGACCCAAATAAGACTGCATAAAACCCATGCTGTCTTGATAGTCTGACGACCATGCCAAAATGCTTGGTATTGGCAATTGTGTTGAGGATTATCGCTTGTGGTACAAATTAGAAAACAATACAAAATGAGAGTTTCTAACTCCTAGAGGAAATGCAAACAATATATATCAATATTGTGAACGTAAGCATATCTATTTATTTTTCAGTCTCCATTCCATTAACAGGAAAATAATACAGAGTGAAAGCTCTTAATTCCACAGGGTGATGCCAAAAATACAAAACCGGCGTCAAATCAATTAGTGGCCATCACTACTGATGATGTTTTATGGGGCAGCAGACCACAACAAATGTAGAAAGTAGTAAAGGTCACTAGTGTGATATTTACCTCATCATTCATGATGTGCCTTTGATAATACAGACCACCAAAGTCCATATTTTCAATATCAGCTGTATCATGTTTTTGTACTTAGTAAAACTACATTACTTTATTTTTACATGATTTCTTCTTCACCTTTCAGCTCCCAACAGAGCACAGGTCTTCACCAAACATTTTCCATCTCTTCCTCTCTCTTGCCATCCCTTCTAATTCTTTCTATGTTTTACCTATCCTTTTAATATCAGTCTCCAGTTCTTTTCCCCAGATATTTCTATGCCTTCCCCATCTTCTCTTTCTTTGCAGGTTACAGAACGATGTCTGTCTTGCAATGCTTGTGGTCGGTTTTCTCAGTGTCTATCCATCTCCATTGTCTCTTCCTTAGCTCTTTGTCCACTGGTATCTACTTAGTTCTTTCTTATGAGTTCATTGTTCATAATCTTATCATACCACCTCAGTCTGTCTATTCTACGTAAATATTACACATTGCTTCCTCCATAAAATACTTTGCTATAATCTTATCAGAATGCATTTCAAGGCCCTCTACACTTGTTTGGGAAATTGTTGTATCGTCACATGATGACAGATAGCTACCACAAACCGAGAGAGGATAACAAGAGAACAGTTTGTTAAAGCAGGCAAGCAAATCCTGATGATGTATGAGGAGAAACAACTTGTCAAGTTCTACTTTCATTTCTTTGCTGAAGGAAAAGATTTTCTCACCAGTGATGGTAAGAGTATTCATTCTTTATACCATGCACATGAACAAATATTTATTACATTGGGATATTTCTGTCACATTTCTTTGCTGAAGGAAAGGATTTTCTCACCAGTGATGGTAAGAGATATTCATTCTTTTATACCATGCACATGAACAAATATTTATTACATTGGGATATTTCTGAGTCACATATTTTTGTTTACATATTTTTAGTTTTTCTTTACTTCCTTTTTGAGTCATGTTTTTTTTTTAAAGCTAGATAGGTTTCTTCATTTTCTAAGTGGTGTTTTTGTTTAAAAATATTGTGCCAACTTTTGTTTGGTTGCCATATTTGTATGCATATATATATATGAAATACAATGATACCTGTTCTGTTTACCAACTCTCTATAGATTATTCCCAGTTACAACTTTAAAAGGGAGGGGAAGTTATATGTAGATCTATGGAATAAAGTGTACTTTTTTATTCAATGTGAGATCTTTACTTTTGTTCTTAATACTATGAAAGAGGCAATACTTTAAAAAGACTTAGGGATGAGCTGAAAGACAAGAGACAAACACAAAGTTGTCCCAGTAAAATACTTGCCAATTGACCGTCTGTAAAGACTATAAAGGCATTACCTTATTATTAGTATATATATGAAATAAAACTTGGTGCAAATCAGTTACTGAGAAAAAAGCATCTGCTAGATATGATTATCTTAATATAGATCCTAAATATATTGTGTCTATTGCATAACTAGTAACAACTATTATAAGGAGGAGAAGATGGAGATATGTTGGGCATACCTTGAGAAGAAAGGATCAAAGAATACTAAAGTAGACATTGAAGTGGGAATGCAAAGGCTCCAGAAAGAACGGACATCCTAGGGAAACACTGAAAATAACTGAGAGAGGCAAGAAATATCGAACTCAATTCCACAGAACAGATTGAGCGAGTTGTCCAGGACAGAGCGGTATGAGAAATTACTTACAGGCCCTAGGCAGCGTATAACCGATGATAGGAATAAATATATATATACTTATTCCTCTCCGTTCCTTGTGGAGAATAGTGCCTCAACAGTTGTTTGCCACTTTTCCTGGTCTCTGGTTGTTTTCTTTATAGTCTCCAGGATAGTTGAGCACTCTTCAGTTCCTCAAGAAACTGCATCTCCAGGTCTGTTTAGGATGTCCCTATTTTCCTTATGAGTTTCACTCAAGTGCTTGTCTAGTGACACTCAACTGGTCTTCGTAGGGTATGCCAGGCCCTTCGCCAGCCATTTTGTTCTCTTAACCTGGATATTTCATCACTGAGACGAAATATGTGGTACTTTTATTATGTAGTAAAGTTATCTTTTTCTTGAAATGATTTATCTAGTATATTCAAAACAATAATCTTTTATGTTTCAATTAGAATATATATATTTAAGGATGAGAAGAACTCAATCCATTTTAATTTCTTTGTTTCTAGATGCCAAACGAATGTTTGAAGTCTCTTTTGCCCTCACTTTGTCGCTGTCCAAAATTCTGTACCTAGAAGATGAAAGAGATCCTCGAATGTTTGCAGCTATGGCTACTGGTCTGGTATGAACTGAATTGTTTTGTCATTGTTAGTAAATTATTTGCTGGTTGATCTACTGTCCTGGGCAAGCAGTGAGAGTGGACAGGCTTGCATCAACAGCATTGATTGTTGGGAAGTTGAAGATGGATAAGGGAGATGTTCTTCGGTCTCTTTGCTACTGCTTGTTAGATGAAGACACTAAAATAGATGTCAATCGATGAACCTATTTAAGCAGTTCGGAGTTACGCTTTGTACAGGTAGGACTGGATGCCTGAGGGGCAGAGTCAGAAATGTGTTTAACCAGTGAGCCACAAGAACCATCAGTATGCATACTCTTTGATATCTGATGGGGGAGACTGAGCACCTGTGGGTCTGCCCCGAGTGCAGTGACGTCAGTTTAGTAACCAATTTGGTTGGTTATATTATGTTATGATTGGTTATATTTTGTCTAGCTTTAGCAAGATGTCTTAAGAACATTTAGTTCTGTTAGTACAATTGTGTAGGTAGTGATAATGTGTCAATTAGTCATCATTGTGGATGCAATTCTAATACTGAAACAATCTGACATCATGAGTCGGCAGAGACCCATGTGAGGATGGACATGGCATCAGTTCTGTAAACAAACTATGTGGATATTGTCTCAAAATAAAACACTTCTAAGGTATGAACTATCTTTCTAATTAGTTCAGAATGATAGCTTTCATATGACAGTTGTTTCGAATTAGTTCAGAATGATAGCTTTCATATGACGGTTGTTTCTAATTGGTTCAGAATGACAGCTTTCATATGACAGTTCTCTATGATAAGTCCAGAATGACAGCTTTCTTATGACAGTTCTCTATGATAAGTCCAGAATGATAGCTCTCCATGACTATTTCTCTCTGATGACAAACAACTGCTGCCATGCTGATAAGACAGACAAATTGATAGCAGCAATAAACAAATACAAGTTAAAGACGGAGCCACATTATGCATTGAAAATGCTTTATTAGAAACATATTACGACAGATAACAATTTTATTATGTCTGTACCTGTTTGAAAATGACCACTGACATTACTTTAATGGTCAGTCCAAGACGAGCTATTTGGAGATGTACATGGACTCTGGTTGACCACTAACTACCTTAGAAGTATACAAATCAATGTCTGAAAACATTGAAAGAAGAAAAAGAAGAAAACACATAAAGATTTCTTTAACAATAGATGTCTTAGGAGAATTATGCGAATATTTTGGTCAGAAAAGATTGCAAAGAGTGGTTTAGAAGTTGTAAAATCGCCTGAGTGGTTACCGGGGTGTAAAGAATAGAACCACTTTTACCCGCCACGCATGTCGTAAGAGGCAACTAAGGAGATTTGGCTGAAATCGGAAACACATATCCTAAACATGATGAAGTCTGCGTTTAGGTGCCTACCAAACCAATATGCAACGTATACACATTCTTAGCAAAGAGTGATTCAAATTGGTTGTAAAGAACGAACGCAAAGAAGTTGTCAAATGAAGAAGTTATGAATGTTAAAGCTACTTTTGTTATTATTTATTCTCTAGTTTGGTGTCAAGACTGAGATCAATCATGATGACTTCAGTAAGTGGCTCAATGAATCATGCCCTCATTTATTTCACTCAGTCCACAACTGGGTTTCACAGGTTCTGACTGGCCTGCTCTTGCCACAGGAAATGGTAGGCCATTGTTTAATTCATTTCTTTTTACATGTCTGTCAGTGTCTGTATTTTAATATTGTTATCGCTTCCTTCCTGGGGTTATCAAGAATAGAAGCACGCTTCTCTCGCACGTCGTAAAGACTAATAAGAGGTGTTGGGTTGATGACCCCACACTGTAAATACAAAACAGAGATTGATTGATTGATAAGGCCATCATCATTACACTTCTGTGAATAACTATATGTGCCATGATCTCTTTCTTACACTGGAAGATCTCAGTGACAGTGCACTAACTCCGCAGCACTGGCAAGGGTCCCAGATGTAATTTTGAAGATGGTGGAAAATATTTTCTATGATTTTGTTTTAATTGTTTTAAAAAATGACATTTGCCAGGACAGTGGCTTTGCAGCCTACTTTTATTGAATTTTAACCGCCAAGGGTTCTTTTACATGCTCAACTTGAACACATGACCTCTGTTTTATGATATGTCTCCTATAGGACTAGGAACTCAGTTTCACCTACATTGAAATCAGGGATCTATGGAAAAATATCCCAATCGGTCAGTGTGGGAAAAGGACATAGTACCTTTGAAATGAGAGGCGATCATATAACCTGTATGCCACAGAGACCCTGAGAAAACCTAAACTGCTCATGAAGTGATGCTGTAGGAGACGGAGCAATTGTCAATGATAAAGGACTTGGTAAAGCTCAAAGACATGAATAGGACTAGTTTGAGGTAGAAAGAAATGCACAAAATCTAATGGAGTGGACGTTTTTGCCTGCGTTTGTCTTGGAGGTTGCTGATGATGAGGATCATTTCTTTCCAAATATTATACTGAAGAAAACTTGTATGTATCCAAGGCAACATATATGTAATAGGATATGTTTGACCTCTTGATGTTGACCTCTTGACACTTATGGGAATGTGGATCACCCAATAGTAGCCTTATGTGAAGGTTACTACTGCTGAAGAGCGACTGGCCGAAGGAATTAGAGCACTGGCTCTCATTTGGGAGCCTCGGGTTCAATCCCCGGTAAGGTCAAGGAGTTTATCTGTCTAGGGCATAACGAAAAAAATCAGAACCTGAACAGTTTCGATGGGACTGCACTGGCCATGCGGCCATGGATGATAGTTATGTTTTGTTATGATTAAGACTACTAGTGGAAATTGTATAATGTTGTAGATCGCACTGAATTTCATGTCTGAACTTTTAGGAAGTGGCAAGAGTACCTCAGCTGGAGGGAGTTGTAAGCAGCAATAACTGCACATCCATGTCCATCCTATGGCTCTTGTCCATCACACTTCCTCCTATATACACAAAGCTGCCAACTAATCCTGCCACTGATGGAGCCTCTGCATCTGCTGCTGGTGGCACAACTAAAGACCCAATGTGGACCTCAATGCTGCTGTTGAGGAAGATGGTACTGTCTTTTGATTTATTAAATAGTTTACATGCTTTAACATTTTTTAGCATCAAGAATTCACTTCTTGGGGGGGATAGGACAATTAAAAAAAACCACCCCAAATCAGGAGAAAGGAAAGTGAGTCTTTATTTCTGTAGGAATCATACAAAATATAATTGATTAAAGAGACCCTCATTCAAATATATGTTTACATAAATGTGTTGATGATGTGATGACTTTTTGTTTGTCCTGAGAGACAAACAATGTGGCGCACATGGGGAGATTTTGTACGAGTTGCTACTCCATCTGACAAGCTTTATATCAGTGAGAATGTAGTCCTACATTCAGAGTCTGTTGGATCTCTCACATGTAACCTCTCCCAAGTTTGGTGTATTCATGTTCAAAATTCCAAGCTTTAACACCCTTTGCAAAAAAATCCAAGTGAGATTGTTACGTTGCCTGCACGCCTTCTTCTTGCGTTCGCCCACTATAAATTCAGTTGTAGTCAGTGGGACTGATACAACGCTTTTGACTGATTTTTTCTTGAAGACCTGCTTTCCTTATTATCAGAGTCCCCTGCCATATATTCATGACTTCTCGACTTCAAAGGTATCACAATATGCTTGATAAACTCATCTCAAAACAGGATGTATGGTGAGCTTGATGGTGGCAAAGGATCGGCTGGTGTATATAAAAAATGATTTAAAGACACTCATAAAGTGTATAGAAAATGCTTCAATATAGACACCAAATTCTGGGAATCCAAGATCGTCAAATGTGCTCCAACAACATAAAAGTAGTGCGCAAAGCTGAGAATCATCGTACTGCTGAGACAGAAACAAACAAACTCCGTGAAAAGATAGAACACACAACCCCCACATGTCCAACTCTGATAATGTATGCCTCCCCTGTGGTAGGGGATTGTGTTCCTGGATTGAACTCTACAGTCACCTCCCCAGACACCTCAGGCTGTTACCATCATTGATTGCGATGGACTGCTATTAATTAATGTCCAAAACCTTGAAGTCTTGTTTGTAAGTGTTCTTGTAGAAAAGTATGGACCATCCAATACACATTTCTCTCTGCATACAATGTCATGGATTCTGCTGTCTTCATCCTGCACAGATAACCCAACCATCTTAAGAGACACTAGTGGGGAAAGTGTAAAAAATCTTGGCACATTTCAAGACCTCATATATATTATTTTAAAAATAATATTTTCCAGGCAAGACTGTCTCTTGTGCAAGGATGGAAACTGCTGTACAATTCCAGTGATCATGGGTTGTCACTCAACAGGTTAGTAGTAGTAGTAGTACTATATATGGTTGATCACTTCATTTTTTAAGATCCGCAGTAGCGTAGATGTTAGTGAACTCACTTCTTTAGCTAGTGGTCTGGGTTCAGTTCCACAGTGGAATATTTTTCCAACCGTGACGCTTCTCATAACGACTCGGCTGTGATTGGGTACCAGAACAGCACTGGAAATTAAAGGCGGTTGACGTGGTGTTGGCCACATCACTCCTCGCCAATGTAGTCTTCTTCTTTGTCGTCACACTGCTACCGGGTTGTTGCCCAGTGTAGTCAAGATTACATTGGGTTGTTGCCAATGTAGTCAATAAAAAAAATACGGTCTTAACACCATACTACCCAATATACCTTGAGGTATAAAAGGGTTACTTTACTTACTTCATTTTGTAAAGTGTTCTTAGTTCTATAGCTGGTCATTTCTTGTATAACAATTAAGCCCTCCCGTGTGGTGCCAGGGCCCACAAGGGAAGCAAATAATAGTACCATTGTGACCTACAAGGCATGTCGTAAGAGGTGACTGATGTGGGACCTAGGGAAGCTACCCTAGTAAATAAAATGCAACGCACAAATCGGATGTGTTGGCCTACTTGTAGGCACATAACTGTCACAATGTTCAATCGCTTTTTGGATCAGATCACCTACAAGTCACAACGAGTGGTTAACAAGTGATCGATATGGAGCGTCAAGAAGACGATTTAGACTTTAATTAGTTTCCATCTATATTTTAAAAAATAACTCTTAAAGTTATCTTTAGTTGATTCTTGTCTATCTTATACAGATTTAACAACCACGTGTCAGCTTACCATGCTCCGTCAGTTACTTTCATGGCATTCGAAGGACGAAATCTCTACTGTCTGGCCATTGATAGAGGCTGGTTGTAAGTATATAATTTCATATTTATTACACTATCAGATGGCTCAGTAATTATCAAGAATATATTTAAAAAACACCTTTCGTTACTGCCTGTAATACTGCTTTTGTGTAGAACGGGTGACATGTGCCTGTAGAATTTAATGGTCGCATGGCTAGTGCAGTCGCAGCGAAACTGTTCAGGTTCTGATTTTTCTTTATGCCCTTGACAGAAACAACTTCTTGGTCGTACCATGGATTGAACCCAGGTCTCCTGCATGGGAGCCATGCTCTAATCCATTTGACCAGGCGCAAATGATCAGGGATCTTCCTCTCTTCCACCATTACTGCTTTATAGAAGTGTGGGGGCATAGTGATCTTGTGTGTGCTTGTTTTAAGGCACTTTGTAAGCTGAATTCATTTTCGTCGGCTGTTTTTGATGCGCGCTCCATCTTTTGCTCCCCCCAAAAAATGATGGTCAGGAATGAAACTAAAATAATGGTATTCAACTCAAATGTCATGGCTGTCCTTTTGTATGGAGTGGGGACATGGAGAACAGCTAAGGGGAATACCAAAAAAGTTGCAGACATTCATCAAAAGATGCCTGCTCAGAATATTCCATCAATGATGGTGTGATAGATCACAAACAGAGAACTGCTCGACAACGGCAGGTGGAACAAGAATACATACAGGGCAGAAGGAGGTGATAGAATGCATAACGAAACAGACACTCTGATGGAACCCTCAGGGTAATAGAGGTAAGGGAAGACCCAGGAACACTTGGAAGCAGGAGTTAGAGATGCAATGTAAGAAAATGTGGAAAGATCTGGAAAAGATGTCCTTGGATAGAAGGGCATGGAAAACCTTGGTTGTGGACTTATGGCTCCTAGGGTAAAGAAGAAGATGGCTCAGTAGTTAAGACATTTGTTTTTGCATAAACCTTGTACTTCCTCTTTATTTAGGCCTGTGGTTGTGCTAGATCTTCAGGTCTGTCGTCATGGTAAAGTCTATTGTATTTTCCAGGGTGAGCCGCCAGCCCAATAAAACTGATGGGAAACAACTTCTAATGTTAGATTTGATTATCACACTTCCGCTGTGTTTTCTTCTTCTTCGAATGCTCCATATCAACCACCAGTTGAATCACTTTGTATGTAATCTGAGCCCAAAAGCGATTGTACATTGTGCCAGTTATGCGCCTATAAGTAGGTCAGCACATCCAATTTCTGCATTGCTTTTTATATACTAGAGTAGTTTTCCCTAGTCCCCTACCTTAGTTGTCTCTTACAACATGCATTGTAGGCAGGTCTCAGTGTTACTATTGTTTGCTCCTCTTGAGGGCCCTGGCAATACACTGACAGCTGTGCTTTCAACAGATCTGTGTACTTTTAATCTTGGTTGTTTCCCATATGGATATGTTTAGGTGTGACACATGGACATTTAACAAGGCAGTGAAAAAACGTGCTCTTGAATATATTGGCGCAGAGAACGTTAGCCACGCGACACAGCAGAACACACAGCGCTCACATGTCTAACCTTGATCATGTATGACCCACCTGTGATAGGGGATTGAGGATTGGACTTTAGTCACCAGATACATCAGAGAGGTGCAGTAGCACAAGTGTGCGACTGTTGTCATCATCGCTTGCAATGGACATCTATTTATCAATCAGTTCTAGAAAAACTGCTAATCACAAACACAGAAGATGCTCAGCCCCATGCCTGCATTAGTTGGATACCACACTACATACTACCTCCACACTCCCCACCACCACCACCAGGCTTGTTGTAATCACTCTTGTAATGTACATTATATTACTACAGAAGCTACCACTGTAAAGACATAGTGACACAGGCTTCTTGTAATAGGGATCAACAAATAAACAGTATACACTATTTATTTATTAATCATATTCTTTGCTTCCGTTGCTTCCTCTGGGGTTCTTGATCTCCTTATCAAAAATACTCCTTGTTCTCATCTTGTAATATGGACCAACTTTAATGGGGTCTTATGTTCTATGAAAATAAAAACAAATACTTGTCATAAAATTGCATATATTTTTTATCTTAGGGAAGGAGCACACAAGTTTGGAGGTCCAGACTGTATGCTGATTCAGTTGTTACCTGTCTATCGTGTTGTACAAGGTATTCTATTTAATCACTACTTGAAGTGTGATTTAGATACTACATATAAGAAGTGGTTAAGCCCTCACCTCATGTTCTGGATTCAAACTGACTGTCGCTCTGTTCATGAGTGTATTTTTTTCATACCCTGGGGTATATTAGAGAATACAGTGTTAGGCCTGTATTTTTCATTGATCATCAGCATTTAATGGGTTATTGGGCCAACATCACATCGGCCGCCTTTACTTCCCACTGCTTATCCTGGTACCCAATTGAAGCTGGTTGACATGAGAGCCGTGAAGGTCAGAAAAATATTCTATGCCCGCTGGAATTGAACCTGGACTGCGTACCTAAGAAGCGAGTTCACTAACAACTGCGCTATTGTGGCTCTCAAATTAGAAGTACCTTAATAAATGTTGCAACACATGTTTTGCAAATTAGAGTTATATGAATATTTTTAGAATGTTATGACATTAAAAGAGATTACTTGGCAGACCAAGTAAAAGATGGAATGAAGAAGTTACAGCCATCTTTTAAAACTCCACAATATCACACCAAGAAAAAGGGTTGGATTAAGACACTTAAACTAACACAAATATCACACCATATCAAGCGACCGAGCATGCACTATCTCGAAAACCGATCATCAGCTAAACTTGCGCCGCCTAGCAGCAAAAGCAGAGACGAACAAAAGAAAGAAGACGGAACAGAATGTCAAAATTAGTTTGCAGTTTCAAAACAAGATAGCTATATAGTTGTATTTTTAATTTGTAAAACAAGTACTTGCTTTTAAGTTTCATTATAAAATTGATGATTTTCTCGCCTTGAAATAAGGTATGTTCTATCTTAAAAATGTTTTTTATGCATTCAGCTGGTGAAAAAATTGTGCGATGGAATGAAAATGCAAGAGAATTTCCCAAAGGCATTAGTGTTGGATGTGATGGCAAGTCAGAGGTTCTTCGATTGTCTCCAGATTTTGACAAAATCTTACATTATAATGCACCATGTGAAATTCACAAAATTGAGGTTGGTTTTTGTTGTTCTTTGTGTGCCTTAGATAAATTCAGGCGTGGTCATGGCACCTAATATGGCATATCTGCTGACTGATTTTGCGTGAAGCCTGCCAGCCGGCACTGCACCAGATGAGGGGGTCAACATTAAGTTGGCTACCTTTGCATCCCATTGCTTCTCTATTACCCAAATGAAACTGGGTTTATACTTACACTGCAACCTAGAAGGCATATCGTAAGAGCCATGGTAGTTCGACTTGGGACTCGTTACCTTCATTCAGCACAAAATTTGCAACAAGATCCAACTAACCATGAACAAGCCAAATGCAGGAAAAGAGATTTGAAGAGGAGATTAATGATGTTTAAAAGAGCTGGAAAAAACTCCAAGAGCTAGAAAAACATGATATTAGTAGGTTGACGACCAATGCCCCGAACAGGGTTCTAACGACATGAGAGAAAGAATTACAAATAGGCTTTATTGATTTAACCATGTAGGTGCCTGTATGTTGCAGGGGCTCTAGTTGCAAGGGGAGCAAAGAATAGTAACACTGCGACCTACATGGCATGTTAAAGAGACAACTAAAGTAGTCTAGGGAAACTACCCTCGTAAATAAAAAGTGTTGCAGAAATTGGATGTGCTGGCCTACTTGTGGGTGCATAACTGGCACAACATATGATTGCTCTTAGGCTCAGGTCACATACAAATCACAAAGAGTGCTTTAAGAAGTGGTCAGTATGGAGCTTTCGAAGAAGAAGAACCATGTAGAAAGATTGTCTTAAAATGTACCGAAGTTATATGTTCGAAAATAGAGAAATGATGAAGTAAGGGCAGATAGATGCATTTTTCTAACTGCTTGAATTGTCTTATTACCATTCAGGTTTTAGGCTGTGGAGCAGATACTGCATTGCAAGCTCAAAAAAATCAGAAAGACTGGGAAATTAAGGCTGTACAAAGGGAAAGGTCTCGCAAGGTAATCTATACAAATGTAATTTGTCTTGGTATCATTCTGAACTGTTTATAAAGAACATAATGGCTCATATTAGAAAAGTTTGAATATTTTGGTCATATAAAGAGACATGAAGGGTTGGAGAAGACTGTTATGAAACGAGGCATCCCGGCAAACAGGAGAATTGGAAGACCACAGAGAAGATGGATTCATGATGTAACTGATGGTTTGAGCATGACGGCTGCAGAGGTGGGACATCTAGTCTATGAGAGAAATTCCGAAGGACTGTTAGGGTGGCAAAGTCCTGCTCAAGACGAGCTATTTAATGATGATGATGACGCTTAATCCATACGATACACATTCTTATTTTGTATCGACCTTCTCATTTAGTTTCTCTTGTATTGTTTTATTCTTGCTACCATCAGTAAAAAAAAGTAAGTAAAGGAACCCTTTCATACCTGTGGTATATAGGTCAATACAGTGTTAGGCCTGTATTTTCATTGACCGTCGGCCTACGATGGGTGATGTGGTCAGCATCACGCCGGCCGCCTTTACTTTCCCAGAGTATGTCTGGTATCCAGTTGAGGCTGGGTCGACCTGAGAGCCGCGGAAAATTCCACGCGCATTGCGGGTGCTGAACCCAGACCACCAGCCTTGCGAAGCGAGTTCACTAACAACTACGCTACAGCGGCTCTCGCTACCATCAGTATTTCGTATTTATTTCTCACTTTAGCCATATATTTGTCAGCTATATGTCAACCTTCTTTCATTAATCCTGTTTTGCCTATCAGTGTTAGGATAAGAAGAGATTTCTAGAACAGACTTGTGTGCACTTCATAGAACTGTGATTTTTGCAGCCTCTGTTATCTCTGAGGTCCATCCACTTTTTGCATGAATGTCTTTTTGCTTTGTATCTACTGTATCGGAGTAACATTACTCTTTGAGGTGCAGTCTGTTGGTAATTTGCTGATGTGGCCGAACCATTTAATTTGCCATTTCTTGATGGAGTTCAGTATTGATGTTGTCCCCACATTATTTTTTACCTGATGTCTTCATTTCTAAACCAGTCTCTTCTTGATATTTCCAGCATTCTGCATAGACACTTCATCTCTGTCGTAACAAGTTTTTTTTCTATCCTTTGATGTCACCGTCCAGGTTTGGCACTGATGGCATAATGTTGGGGGATTGTTTTGAACAATGCTCTTTTAGTGTTCATGGTGACATATTTGCATTTCAAAATTGGCTCAATTTGTCCTATGATTTCTCTTTGCGATCACCGCCCAGACCGATGTACCAGACCTCCCCATAAATTCTATTCATGTTGAAATCTGATTCATGCAGCCTTAGCATTGGTGTGTTTTACGTCACATCTTCAGCACCATTTGGAGCTCTGGTGCTTATTCTTCGGATATGTGTCCGGTTTCAGCCAGCGTTACTCGGTTCGCCTCCGTCTCTGTAGCCATCTAGTTTTTTTTTTTTCTTTCGTCCGCTTTCAACTCAGACGGTTTCATCTCTGAAACTGATTTTTGCGTGAAAATCCGTTTTCCAATTTCTTACAATGGCAGCAGCGTGCACATTGTAAATTACTTTACACTGGCAGCCGTGTGCTCAATGTACTCGTAATTAGTATTCCTCGCCATACAGGCAGATTTTCTCCGACTTCAGAGGTACTCACGTTATCGTCCTGAGTAAGACCAGGGACTCGAACAAATGCCGGACAGTGGGTTCGAACCCGAGCTATGAGGCGTCTCACAGCTAGCAGGCCGAGCTACTATCAACTACTCTAGGCAGTCCCCGTAGCCATCTAGTGTTTTTAAGGTGTGGGTAGCAGCCCCACGCCCAACCTCCTTAGTCGTCTCTTACGACATACGTGGCTGGTAACAGTGGTTCTATTCTTTTCACCCCGCTTTGGGCCTCGGTAACCTCTTGGGTGGTCCTATGATCTGAATCGCTTTATTGAATCTATGTTGGGATTCGTTAGTTATTCTTCTATTTACTGCAAAAATTCTCATGTTATATGTTTAATCTTTGTCTTGTTTTAAGACTTGTGGACAAGGAGCCACACTAAGTGGCATTTTTACTCTATACTGGCTTTTGCCTTGGTCCACTAGAGTTAATGGATGTTTACCGATGTAGATATTGATATTTTATATTTATTTCTCACCTTAACCAACTATTTGTCAGCTATGTGTGAATGCCTCATTAGGTATACTTCTTCTTCTTCTTTCTCGAATCCTGTATGCCTCACAGCGTCAGGTCAGGAAGAGATTTATAAAACGGGCCCTAGTATGCGCTTCGTAGATAGTCTCTTTCGTCGCCTCTGTTATCTCTGAGGTCCATCTTTTGCGTGGCCGGCCTTTTGCTTTGTACCCATTGTATCGAGCAGCATTGCTCTTTGGGGTGCACTGTCTGATGGTAATCTGCTTACGTGACCGAACCATTTAATTTGTTGTTTCTTGATGAAGTCTAGTACTGATGTTGTACCCACTTTTTCTGCCGCCTCTAACCGAAGTCGATTTTCAGTTTTCTTTGGATGGAATTTGTGTATTCTAGCCTGAATGTGATAGTCTAGTGCACCGTGTGACCCATCTAGGGAATTCTGAAGCCACTGGGACAGGCCTAGCAAGCCGACAGTGGTATAACCCAATTTGTGCTCAGAGAATTAGGTATACACTGTATTGTTATCAGAATGTTGACTGAATATTGTTTCCTTTGATTTGTTTTCTCTTAGCTGAAACCAGATGCTTATGGAGAAGACTGGAGAAATTGCCCTGATAAACAAATCTTACAGTGGGGTGGAGTAGATGTTGGCAACCACTCATACAACCGATAACAGTTTGGGAGAGGTGCCCATATTGACAGCTTTCCTTCCTTTGTGTACTGCAAATTTTTATGTTTGATTTCATTTGAATGTTGTAGTAAGGATATGAGATTTATTTCAGAGTGTTGTTTGTTTAACTGATTACCTACTCAATTGAAAAATAGGCTGTGGTTGAATTAAATTTAGGTCCCATTTTGTCATTGCAGGTGTATGTACAAATTCAGCTGCAGTTTTACAAAAATTATTAACAGATTTACGATTAATATATCATGTTTTAGGTGAATGAATTTTCTTTAAGATCGATCTAAAACAACTGTTTGTAAATTTTTAGTAGGTCATTTGTAAATACAAAATTATTATTTACAACAGAAAAACATTTTTTAAATATACAAATGTTCTTAACTTACTGACAAGTTTTAAATTTCCAAAACATTGAATACCTTTCACTTGGTGGTTACTGCTGTATAGTATATCCAATAATAATAATAAATTCAAGAACACAGAAAATTAACAATATTTAGTAAATAATTTGCACTTCTTATTGTCTATAACCTTATCGCTTGTTGCTGTGGTAAACAATTTTGTACAATCCGGTAATTGACTTGAAAACACGATAAATATGACCAAATACAATTTATTTTTGCCTTCAGTCGATAACATGTGTTTTGTGAATAAGCTTCCTGTCTGGAAATTAGAATCGCTTACCGGAACGGAAATGGAAATTGTAAATATAAAACTTGTTTAACTAGGAAACAAACCATGATGCCTCTCAGCGGCTTGCCGCAGTGAGTAAGTAGCGGCTTTAGCACTCCCAGCAGCTTATAGGAGGCAATCAGTTAAATGAAGGAGATAGTGTATTAAAAATATATATCAGTGCTGGGGTCGTATGTGAAGGAAGGAAGCTGTCTGAATCTGCTTGTACATACAGGAAGTTGAAATACCGGAATTAGATTATGGTATCGCAAAGAAAAAAGGAAATGGCTTTCATATAAATAATAGCGGTCACATTTGTGTGAGTGCATGTGTGCTTCTTTTAGTTTTATACTTCATTTAATACATTACTTACGTGTGGGGAGAACTGAGCAGTTAGAGCACTGTCCTCGCAATCATGGAGGCGCAGGTTCAAATCTTAGTACTATCAACATGTTTTTGTTTTTTAATTTAGGGTGTAGGGAACAATACAAGCTTTGGAGCGATGGCATTGGCAAACAGCTTTTATTCCTCTGCCTGCATAGCACCTAGTTGCCTCAATATTTTCTAATAAAAGTTATTGTTATAGTTATTTTTGATACATTTTTCGTTATTAATAATTTTGAAAGGAAGGTTGGGAAGGAATAAAAGGCAGTGTAGTTGTGACTTTTCAGAGTATTAACCAAGACTTTGTACAGAACAAAGCTTCATTTATTTTGTTTATATATATGTATATGTATGTCTAACAATCTATGCACATATTTGAAAAGCATTAGTTTTCTTATACATAATGACGATGACTAGAATTTGGAGAAGATTCCAGAATAGTGAGAATTATTATCCACAGTGAAACAAATGCTGGTCAGGTTACGTCTTCTTTTTTCTTGCTGAATTGAAAAACGGGTTGTGGCTGAATTAAATTTAGGTCCCATTTCCCATTACATGTGTATGTAAAAATTCAGCTGCAGTTTACTTAATTAGCTGCAGTTTACTTAATTATTAGCAGATTTTTATGCGTAATATACCATTTTGTAGGTAAATGAATTTTCTTTAAGATAGTTCTAAAACAAATAAATAGCGGCGCTCCCAGTGGCTTATTGGAGCCACTCAGACAAGCAATGTTCCTTATAGGATTTGTAAACATGACAATGTATATATAGTTCAGTTTTGTGTCCGTTCGTTCTTCCTGCTTCTCCCATTTGATTTTCTAAGTTTATTTTTGTTGAAGGTAAATAACATTTTGTCAGGGCAGCTGTATCCAGTACGAGAATGAAAGCTGAAGATGTTACAACTGACCTCGGATGACTATTTTCTTCTTTGATCATCATTAATTTTAGACTGGGAATCCAAGTTTTTTTTATATATAGTCTACTGTTTGTTTCAAGATTTCAATTTTATTATATAGCTTCTCTTCGTAGTTGGTGCGTGTGGACCACATTATTTTCCTAAGTTCTGCCTGCAATGAACAGTTTTATAGGACATATTCTGCCGTCATATCTGCCAATCCGCAATGACAGCGGCTAGAGATACCTATCTTGAATTTGGTGTACAAGTTGTGTACCATTTTATTGTGTCCTATTTTGAAGCTATAGAGATATGTTGGGCATACCTTGAGAAGAAATGATCAAAGGATACCAAAGTAGGCATTGAAGTGGGATGGCACAGGGTTCAAGAAAGAAAGGACACCTTAGGGAAACCTTGAAACGAACTTTACTGAGAGAGGCAAAAAATATTGGACTCTTTCCATGGAAGAGATTGAGCGAGTTTCCCAGGTCAGAACGATATGGAGAAATTACTTGCAGGCCCTGTGTAACATATTACTTGCAGGCCCTGTATACAAGAGGAATATATACATATTGAAGCAGTAATATTACAAAAAATGTATTGGCAAGTATGGTTCTGGCTATTGGTCCATTCTTCAAAATGTTCAACATAGTCTCGGATGGAATGTATAGATGTCTACAAACTCAAGAAGCTGACATGGTTATACTGTATTAAACATGCACTGTTCATGCTAATGAGAGAACAGACAGACTTGTTTGCAAAAGTAGCTTTAGTCAAAATATTTGAAATGGACGGAGACCATAATTCTGTTGCTTAGCTACCGTCTTTTGGATAAAGTCACAGAAATTTGAAGTATCCATAACTTTGTTTTTTAAGGAATTTTGAATCAACTGTTTCAAGAGTAGGTCTTGGCTTTGAAGGGACAAAATACAGTACACATTTCGTAAGGCTGCAATTCGGGAGACTTGAGTTCAAAACCTGATTAGGCCATGAAGTTTTTTTTGTCAGGGTCATAAAGAAAAAATCCTAACCTAAACAGTTTCCCTGTCTACTGCACTAGCCATGCAGCCATTTGGTTCCACAAGCACATGTCCCCCTGACCTGCACCACCCTAAAAGGGCATTCTTACAGGCAATAACAACTGGTTTTTAAAAAAAAATATATATACAATACACTTTTTTCATTTACTTCTGTGTTCAGATCATTTGTCATGCTAGATCACCAAGTGTGTTGCCAGGATGACATTCATAGTCTTGTTTTGGCTACTTCAATTTTATCTGGCATGTTACAACAATAGATCTGATTGTTGAATGTTTGTTTACTTGTTTTTGCATATGTATCCAGATTTTGCTTTCTCTGCCAAAGCTGACACATGGGGGGGATTACTAGCAGAACTTTTGTGACATTAGTAAAAAAATTCATTTTTCAAGATATTGATCCTACATTTTCATACACAACGAACAAATTATTAATGAACAAACCGATCCATACGGAAAAGACATCATGATCTTTGAGTCATCGTAACTTGAAAACTATTTATATTTAACCAATTCTAAACATTTAACAAGAAATGTGTACAGAATTGTTTAAGCTATAATTAGATACCAAGTGTGTCGTGAAATTTAGGATCACATTTTCTCTGTGTTCCCTGCTAGTACACACACCCTCATCCTGAACAGAATTGATTATAAATGCATACTATGTGTAAAAAAAAATCCTTTTGTTATCAAACTTGCTCACATTGTAACTAGTTTCTAAAGTTTCATGACATCTAGCTGTTGTAACTCGGAGTAACAGGGTTTTATTATAATAATAACCGGTTCTGATATTTGTTATTAGTATTTGCTTTTTGAATGTCTCATTCTTCTTTAACTCCCAACGGAGCATAGGTCTTCAACAAACTTTTATTGAATTTATTTTTAGCTGATCTTTTCAATGGGATGAGGTAGCCAGCCCCATGTCCGCCCCTCTTTAGTCATCTCTTACGACATGCTGCGCAGGTACACCTATTGCCACATATTCTTTCCTCCCCTTTCAAGCCCTAGTAGTACACATATTCTTTCCTCCCCTTTCAAGCCCTAGTAGTACACAGGCGTGCCCCTACCTTATTCGCCTTTTACAACATGCCTTGTAGGTCGCAGTTTTACTATTCTTGCTGCTCTGCTGCCCCGCAACAAATGTAAAAATTTCTGGCAGTTTTGATATGTTTTTGAACTTGTTAATAATTTGTTTTCATAATTGACAGCCGTCATAATATAATTACTTATGCCATTCTATGATTTCATTGCCTTTGAAAAAGTGCCTTCTGATTTCTAATATTTTGCATTTCTTATTCTTGCATTGTAGATGTGCTTGTAATATATATCTAGGTAGTAATATACATGGTAATTTAGTACAGCTGTGCCAAACTAGAACACATATCTGACCTGATGTTGGGTTGAAATCTGGCCAACATACAATGACAAATTTATGTATTATTTGCCACACTGGATTTATTACATTGAAAGCATAACATTAAAATGCATTGCTACCATTCCTTTCAAACTGTCATGTATAATAATAATATTGTTTCGTTTACATGTTTAAATAATTTTGTCTTTCTACAAGAGGGAGACAAAAGTAACTTTACCTTTTGAGCCCTGGCCATCTGTACCTTAGAAACCCATTACCCTGAGAAAAAACAGCACATATCTGAGTGGTATTAAAAACCAGTTAATTTGGCACAACTAAGTATTTTATAATCTGTTATTGATCTACCCCATCATCTATGTTAATTTTACTTTTTAAACAGTTGCAGGAGACCAAACTATTTAATTTACCTGATACATTACATATACCATTCAAAGCTATATATCAGGTTCGGAGGGCTAATATACCAAATGAAAAGTCCAAATCATATAGAAGAGGGTTGGGTGTACTACAGATATGTTATGATGTATGCCCCACCTGTGGTAGGGGATTGTGTTCTAGAATTGGACTCTATAGTTACCTCCGCACACACCAGAGAGGTGAAACAACACACGTCTGAGGCTGTTGTCATCATTTTGCAGGTTAATTTATCACAAATAGTGACACGGCATCTAAATTGTAGAAAATGTAAAAATAATAATATAACGCTACATTTTCTCTACAATTTGAGATGCCATTGTGTGCAGACTTGTTTTGTTGGATAATGTCAGCAAACCATAACCAAGATGACCTCCCCCTTGGAAGCATTCATCAGAGAGAAACAGAGTGCAGTCATCTGAGACCTCACGTAATTGAAGAAGGAACATGTTTGTAGCATGTGTTTGGGAGTCTTGGGGGACCATTTTGACATGGGACATGTGCACTGATACATTTGGAGAGCTGTAATATCATAGTGTTTAGTGCACTTGCTTTGTAGGAGTGTGGTCCCAGGATCAACTTCCCCAGTTTGAGTGGGATTATCCCCGTCTGTACCAGCTCTCGGATCAACAGCCTCAATTGGGTACCATCCTCAATTAGGTTGATTGAAACGTTGTATAACAGTTCTTGTTAAGAGATTCTGATGTTCCTTTTGGGAATTTTTCAAGGATGCTCATCCATCACAGGTGATGATGACCACACAAATTTTCATCCAAGGGAATGTAGTTTCGCTATGTTTGTCTGTGTGTGCGTAGATGACTAGTGAGCCCGATACAGGCTTGAAATGTTCATGTAAAGTGTGGGCAAGGTATACTTGCACTTGTGGGAAGTTTACTGCCTTTCTGTTTTGGGAATTTTCAATAGCGACATGCAGCTGTATTAGCATAGTTGTTAGTGAACTCACTTCTTGGCGCCGGCCTGGGTTCGGTTCCACAGTGGGCGTGAAATATTTTTCCAACCGTGGCGTCTCTCAGATAGATCCAGCCTCAATTTGGTATCAGAAAAAGCACCGGGAAGTAAAGTCGGTCGGTGTGATGTTGACCACATCACTCATTGTGTACTGACGGTCAATAACAAATACTGGCCTAACACTTTATTACTATATAGACCTTGAGGTATGAAATAATGTTTATTTACATTTTTTTTACATGCAGTCGGTCCAGCAGACTATACATTTGAGTCTACGTTATTCCAGTATCCCATGTTTGATAGATTTCACACAATTGTACAGACAGACTATACCTTTGAGTCTTATGTTACTCCAGTATCACATTTTTGAAAGGGTTTCATACAGTTGTACAGACAGACTATATTTGAGACATGCCAGGTTGGATTCTATCATCCTTTCTGCCAGGACTACTCTTCTTCTTTGCTTTTGTTCTCTATGATCAATTTTAATCACTCTTTGTGATATGCTTGATCTTTGCCAAGAACGTGTATCGTTGCACATTGGTTTGGTAGGCTCTAACGCATAAACTTCTACACGTTTAGGACACATGCATCCGATTTCAGCCAAACCTCCTTAGTCGCCTCTTACGACATGCGTGGCAGGTAACAGTGGTTCTATTCTTTTCACCCCAAATTTGGGCCCCGGTAACCACTCAGGCGACCAGGACTACAATAACTAATATTGTGAATGTTCGAGTGTCAAACTGTCATATTTGAATCCTCACTTCATGGTGTTTTTTTAAAATGTTTCTCTGGGTATTTTATCATTACTAAACAAATGCAATATAAAAGTCAGGAATATTGTATAAAATACACATTTGTTGAAAACCACAACTGAGTAAGCAAAGAGTTGCTGTTGTTGGTCAGTTGTAGTAAATATTTACATTCATTTTCTATGTCAAATTATTATGAGTTTTATATTTGTAAATAACTTATTGTATAACAGTTAATGTAAAACTGCACAGTCAGTTGTCTAGGGACAGAAGTCATACTAATAAGTTTTAGAACGGAAATTATTCTGATAGTAAGTAAATTCACACATTATGAGAACTTAATACTTAACCCTTTCATCTTTCTGAGCTGGGGGTTGTTAAGTTAAGGATAACAACCAAAATCGATAAAATGATTTTTTACAAGAACTTCCAACAAAAACCAAACATTTTCAGCTCTTAAGTTCCATTTTGTGCAGTGAACTAAGAAAAAAAACTAATAGGAGTATTAATGATTAGTTACAGCCTAATGTTCCATTAGTAGGGAAATAAGAAATAGATTGTACAGCAGCTTAACAACCAAATGCACACATTCTCATATGTTGTCTTCCATCCATAGTCTAGATACCATGTAGATAATTATAATGTTCTTCCATTCTGTCTATGCTATGGTAGCCATTTCTAGCTAGAGTCCAATCTTGGAATGCAGACACATATAGTCAAGTAGTAGCATGTGACATGTGGAACGTCACTTTCATTACAGCCTGCCTGAAAATCTCTCCATCTATAGCAAGTTCTCCCGCTGCTACCTTCATCTTGGTTTTCCTCTTACTCCAGGAATTATGCCTTCCATTACCGTTCTCTCCAAATCACTGTGATGTTTAACGTGCCCAAATAATTCATCTTCCAGGACATGATGTTATCTATGAGCCATTGCTTCTTGATATGCATGTCTTGTAGGATGTCTGTTTTTTCTTTTCTCTGTCCAGGATGTTCTAAGAACTTTTCTGTAACACCCCTTGTTTCAAAAGCTTCAATTTTGTTCTTTAATGTTTGTGTTATGATCCATAATTCACATCCATTAGTTGCCACAGGAATATGCATGTTCTCAGAAGTCTTACTTTTGTTTCTTTGCTTTCCTAGTCTATCCAACTAAAAATTGCTACCTGAACTTTGATGCAACTATTCTTCAGCTGACTGGTGAAATGGACAAAGCACCTTGTGGACTGTTTCTTTGCTTTCCTAGTCTATCCAACTAAAAATTGCTACCTGAACTTTGATGCAACTATTCTTCAGCTGACTGGTGAAATGGACAAAGCACCTTGTGGACTGTTTCTTTGCTTTCCTAGTCTATCCAACTAAAAATTGCTACCTGAACTTTGATGCAACTATTCTTCAGCTGACTGGTGAAATGGACAAAGCACCTTGTGGACTGTTTCTTTGCTTTCCTAGTCTATCCAACTAAAAATTGCTACCTGAACTTTGATGCAACTATTCTTCAGCTGACTGGTGAAATGGACAAAGCACCTTGTGGACTGTTTCTTTGCTTTCCTAGTCTATCCAACTAAAAATTGCTACCTGAACTTTGATGCAACTATTCTTCAGCTGACTGGTGAAATGGACAAAGCACCTTGTGGACTGTTTCTTTGCTTTCCCTAGTCTATCCAACTAAAAATTGCTAGCTGAACTTTGATGCAACTATTCTTCAGCTGACTGGTGAAATGGACAAAGCACCTTGTGGACTGTTTCTTTGCTTTCCTAGTCTATCCAACTAAAAATTGCTACCTGAACTTTGATGCAACTATTCTTCAGCTGACTGGTGAAATGGACAAAGCACCTTGTGGACTGTTTCTTTGCTTTCCTAGTCTATCCAACTAAAAATTGCTACCTGAACTTTGATGCAACTATTCTTCAGCTGACTGGTGAAATGGACAAAGCACCTTGTGGACTGTTTCTTTGCTTTCCCTAGTCTATCCAACTAAAAATTGCTAGCTGAACTTTGATGCAACTATTCTTCAGCTGACTGGTGAAATGGACAAAGCACCTTGTGGACTGTTTCTTTGCTTTCCTAGTCTATCCAACTAAAAATTGCTACCTGAACTTTGATGCAACTATTCTTCAGCTGACTGGTGAAATGGACAAAGCACCTTGTGGACTGTTTCTTTGCTTTCCCTAGTCTATCCAACTAAAAATTGCTAGCTGAACTTTGATGCAACTATTCTTCAGCTGACTGGTGAAATGGACAAAGCACCTTGTGGACTGTTTCTTTGCTTTCCTAGTCTATCCAACTAAAAATTGCTACCTGAACTTTGATGCAACTATTCTTCAGCTGACTGGTGAAATGGACAAAGCACCTTGTGGACTGTTTCTTTGCTTTCCCTAGTCTATCCAACTAAAAATTGCTAGCTGAACTTTGATGCAACTATTCTTCAGCTGACTGGTGAAATGGACAAAGCACCTTGTGGACTGTTTCTTTGCTTTCCTAGTCTATCCAACTAAAAATTGCTACCTGAACTTTGATGCAACTATTCTTCAGCTGACTGGTGAAATGGACAAAGCACCTTGTGGACTGTTTCTTTGCTTTCCTAGTCTATCCAACTAAAAATTGCTACCTGAACTTTGATGCAACTATTCTTCAGCTGACTGGTGAAATGGACAAAGCACCTTGTGGACTGTTTCTTTGCTTTCCTAGTCTATCCAACTAAAAATTGCTACCTGAACTTTGATGCAACTATTCTTCAGCTGACTGGTGAAATGGACAAAGCACCTTGTGGACTGTTTCTTTGCTTTCCTAGTCTATCCAACTAAAAATTGCTACCTGAACTTTGATGCAACTATTCTTCAGCTGACTGGTGAAATGGACAAAGCACCTTGTGGACTGTTTCTTTGCTTTCCCTAGTCTATCCAACTAAAAATTGCTACCTGAACTTTGATGCAACTATTCTTCAGCTGACTGGTGAAATGGACAAAGCACCTTGTGGACTGTTTCTTTGCTTTCCCTAGTCTATCCAACTAAAAATTGCTAGCTGAACTTTGATGCAACTATTCTTCAGCTGACTGGTGAAATGGACAAAGCACCTTGTGGACTGTTTCTTTGCTTTCCTAGTCTATCCAACTAAAAATTGCTACCTGAACTTTGATGCAACTATTCTTCAGCTGACTGGTGAAATGGACAAAGCACCTTGTGGACTGTTTCTTTGCTTTCCCTAGTCTATCCAACTAAAAATTGCTAGCTGAACTTTGATGCAACTATTCTTCAGCTGACTGGTGAAATGGACAAAGCACCTTGTGGACTGTTTCTTTGCTTTCCTAGTCTATCCAACTAAAAATTGCTACCTGAACTTTGATGCAACTATTCTTCAGCTGACTGGTGAAATGGACAAAGCACCTTGTGGACTGTTTCTTTGCTTTCCTAGTCTATCCAACTAAAAATTGCTACCTGAACTTTGATGCAACTATTCTTCAGCTGACTGGTGAAATGGACAAAGCACCTTGTGGACTGTTTCTTTGCTTTCCCTAGTCTATCCAACTAAAAATTGCTAGCTGAACTTTGATGCAACTATTCTTCAGCTGACTGGTGAAATGGACAAAGCACCTTGTGACTGTTTCTTTGCTTTCCCTAGTCTATCCAACTAAAAATTGCTAGCTGAACTTTGATGCAACTATTCTTCAGCTGACTGGTGAAATGGACAAAGCACCTTGTGGACTGTTTCTTTGCTTTCCTAGTCTATCCAACTAAAAATTGCTACCTGAACTTTGATGCAACTATTCTTCAGCTGACTGGTGAAATGGACAAAGCACCTTGTGGATTTTCAACTTCTTTTTCTTTTCTCTAATCCTGTTTTGCCTCACAAAGTCAGGTTAACAAGTGTTTTCATCGCTCTTTTATCTCTGTGGACATCTTTAGTGTGGATAACCTGTTGCTTTGTATCTACTGTATCAAGTAACATTGATCTTTGAGCGCACGCTGTTGGTAGACAACAACAAACATAGATGTTAGACATCATCTATATGAAATTCATTTGTTCATAGACTTGTTAGGTAGTGTCCACTCTTAACTGTGCATTATACCCTAGATTTCAAAACTCAATGCTGGTGAAATGGAAATATTAACTTCTGAATTGAAAAAAATACTTTGACTGAAATAATGTGTGTTTCTTCATTGTTTAGATATATGTGTGCAAAATGAAATGTAGTTTTTGTTATTTTGAGCAGATTTTGTCTGTTCTTTCTTATCAAGAAATGGTGGTTACAGTTATTACCAGCTAGTCCCATTGTTAACCCTTTAGCTGCTAAGGATGTGTATAGACGTTTTCCCATTCACTGCTAAAGACGCATTAACACATCTGTTATTATCTCTCCTCTGTGGGCTAAATATGTGTTAACACGTTATACGTTTACTGTCACTGCTATAGGCGTACATTCACGTTTGTGACCTAGAAACAAATAGTAGCTATTTTAGCTCCGTCTTCGGAAAGTATGTAGCAGTGAAAGGGTTAAGGCACCCAAAAATTTTACAGGCAGCTAAGCAACAGATGATCAACAGCATTGTTATACCTACTTTGTGTTACCAGAGCCAAACATGGACAACGAGCAAAGCGCAGTCACTAAAAATAACTACATGTGAAATGTGTTGCCTGCGAAAAGTTACCAACACCACCAGAAAAGACAGTCATCAGCATAAGAAAGAAAGTTGGCACAGAATCTTGCTTGAATTACATTGAGAAACAAAGAATTAAGTGGTTTGGCCACTTAATAAGAATGCATCCAAACTCCACAGTATACAGTCTTCTACAACAGAACATCGAGAAAGAAGGCAAGAGGAAGACCACGGAAAAGATGGTTAAATGGCGTAGCAGAATCCTGTGAAAGAGCAAAAATAACAATCACACAAACCACCAGAGCAGCACAAGACAAAAACAGAAAATCACGACACTGGGCAACAACCCGGTAACAGCGTGACGACAAAAGAAGAAGTTATAGCTCTAAGCGGGCATTGGTAATGAGAGAGTAGACAGGCTGGCGGACTCTACCATCATATCAGGGGGCCAGCCAATGGATAGAGCTGACATTTTGAATACACTCATAGAGTGTGACCACAAAGAAGATTTTCATTTAAACAAATCCACGTCGATTACTAGATTGCAAGAGCTGGAATTGAAGATTGGAGTGGCCAGAAAAGAACAGCACAACAGGTATGTGGGTTGGCTCATCAATCATCGAATTGGTTCGGTTAGTCGTTGGACACTGCTGGAGATATCGCGAAGTAGATCTAAGCACATATGGACATGTATGGAGTGCAATGAAGATATTTCAAACTGTAACTGGTAACGTTAGTTGAGATATAAAGTCATTTGTTAATTTCTTATATTAAACTGCAATTCAGGTTTCTAATCTTCTTCTCGTTTGCTGTTGTTCAATGTCTACACAATAAGTCCGGTTCTCTGGATGTATGTTTGTTAATTCATCAAGGCTTCCAAACAGTTTTGCATGGATGTTTGTCTCTGTTGGCCAGTGTTCTTTCCGCAGTTGATTCATCAGGTGAAAATCTTGTAGGATGTGTTTGGCTGTCTGTGTTGTAGGTTTCTAAGTAGAAACTTCTAGTTTTATTGTATATTTTCTTTGTTATTTTTTAATTTGGATTCTTTTAAATTTTTTTTTTTTAATTTGGAATTTGGAAAGAAAAACACTGGCATAGTCAAGTACTGCTTTACTGTACTGATTTAAATAATTGTCTTGAACTGTGGCCGGAGGGCAAGAAGTGGACAGATTTCATGTAGATATATAAAAAAATTATATTTCAAGTAGTAAATTGCTTGTTTGAACAAATCAGTTTGACTCATTTGAGTAACTTGTTCTATTTGCATAATTATTGTACAGGAAATTGTGTTTCATTTTTTAATGTTGTGGTGGCTTTGTTTATGTTCTGCAGGGGATGAGATGAGATAAGAAATTTGGTGACTTTGTTTATATTCTGCAGGGTATGAGGTGAGAAGAAATTTGGTAACTTTGTTTATGTTCTGCAGGGGATGAGATGAAATAGGTGGGAATGTGGTGACTTTGTTTATGTTCTGCAGGGGATGAGATGAGAAGAAATTTTGTGACTTTGTTTATGTTCTGCAGGGGATAAGATGAATAGGTGGGAATGTGGTGACTTTGTTTATGTTCTGCAGGGGATGAGATGAATAGGTGGGAATGTGGTGACTTTGTGTTCCACAGGGGACAAGATGAATTGGGTAAGAATGTGCAAGATCCCATCAGCAGACTAAACAGAAAACAGCACACAACAATCTTTCGCCTAAGAACAGGTCACTGCAGGCTCAACCACCACACGCACAGAATGAAGTCTGCTCAGACTGCACAGTGTGCATGCCAGACAGAAATACAAGACTCCAGAGCACATCCTGCAGTCATGTCCATCATACATACACCAACAAAATGAAACATGGCCTCATGAACAAAGCTTACAGAGCAAGCTATGGGAACTCTCGAAGAACTCCAACTGACATGCAGCTTCATAGAGCAACCCATCTCATGGTTTAGGCAGCATACAAACCGAGACGAAGAAGAAGAAGAGGGTAGGAATGTGGTGACTTTTTCTATTTTCTGCAGGGAACAAGATGAAATGAGTAGAGATGTGGTGACTTTGAGTCTAGACATAGTTGAGTTATGTTTATCACAATGCTTTAGATTATCATTTGTTTAACTTGAATGCATCATCTTCCTAGACAAGACATTTTTCTTGATTATTTATCAACTGAACGGTTTATCTAATCAAGAATATCATGAATGAATGTTATGATTGTTGTTGGAAAATAACTAAAGATATAGAAAGCAAGTTGACTGCATTTGACAATAGATGTCTGCAAAAAATAATGAATAAAAAATGGGAAGAAATCAGAAGTGGTGAAATCCAGAGAAATGTCTGGTCATTCACAAGTAACAACTGTTATAAGAAGGAGAAGATGGAGATATCTTGGGCATACCTTGAGTAGAAATGCTCAAAGAATACCAAAACAGGAATTAAAGGGAGGTAAGGGTTCAAGGAGCGAACTGTGCGGAAGAGGCAAAAATATCGGACTCAATTCCATGGAAGAAGTTGAGCAGGTTGCCCAGTATGAAGAGTGGTATGGAGAAGTTACTTGCAGACCATATGTAACTTATTACGTCGAGAGGAATATATATATATTATGATAGTCTTCCATGGCTCAGGTTCATGAATGTCAACCATCTTGAGACCGAGCATCTGCAGTAGATTTTATTTTATTGTTTGCAAGGTTCTCTCATATTGATCAATCTTGATAATGTAGACATCAACAACATTGCAGTGAATACAATAGTGGGATGGTGAAAGCAACATATGTATGTCTATACAGCATATGCTAAAGGGGTCCAAAGTCGAAGAATTAACTTTGTTGTACCGGGTTTTTACCCAATATGGCTCAGTCTCTCTCGGCAGAAATGGCACACCACCTGCAGAGAGTATTGCATGAACTTCATAGCTCTAACAGTAGTCCTAGGAGTAAAAAATGCACTTGGGAGGGAATAGAACTACGCGGTCCGGATTCAAACCCATGACTTTCAGAACATAAAGCAAAGGCTTAGACACAATCTTTTTCTTCTTCTTGTGTTCCCTCGCTACAAATTCAGACGTCATCAGTTCTGACTGATATTTGTGTCAAGGCCTGTCTTTTCTTGTTATGAGGGCAGATTGAGGAGTGTGTTTAATCTGCGAGCCACAAGAACCATCAGTATGCCTACTCTTCGATATTTGTTGAAGGAGACTGAGCACCTATGGGTCCGTCCGGAGTGCAATGATGTCCGTTTAGTAACCAATAACCAATCCTTATTACCAGTGTCTCCGCCATACAGGCGTACTTTCTCCGGTTGCAGAGGTGTTGTTGGTAATGAAGCTTCAACATTACCATCTTTTACCGTGGTAGCACATTCTACAACTTATATTTGTTCATCTCTTACCGTGGTAGCACATTCTACAACTTATATTTGCTCATCTCTTACCATGGTAGCACATTCTGCAACTTATATTTGTTCATCTCTTACTGTGGTAGCACATTCTACAACTTATATTTGTTCATCTCTTACCGTGGTAGCACATTCTACAACTTATATTTGTTCATCTCTTACCGTGGTAGCACATTCTACAACTTATATTTCCTCATCTCTTGATGTTTCTTTCCTACTTATAACACATTCCTCTTTCCAGTTTGCCCTGAATATCTACTTATATTATAGTTATGAACCAACCTAGTGTCATGTCTTTTTATGTGTTCACAAATATTCTGATTTTTTTTCAATAAGTGCGCTTTTAAAAAATATTCAAATATATTATTTTCTGAACTCGCTACTTATGTTAGTGGCCCGAGTTCAATCCCACAATGGCCATGGAATTTTTTCCAATCATAGCGGCTCTCAGGTCGACCCAACATCAATTGCTTACCATGAAAAGCAATAGGAAGTAAAAGCGACTGACGTGATGTTGACCCATCACCCATTGTGTGCTGACAGTCAATGAATAATACGGGCCTAACACCATATACCTCGGGGTATGAAAAATGGTTTCTTCTTTAATATATTATTTTCCTTTCTTTTTTGTTAAATTAAGTTTAAGAATAATATTACAACCATAATATTTTTTTTACTGATACATGTTTATTTGTATGCTTTAATATTAGCTTTATTATCTTTATAATTCTGTTGTTTACATTTAGATTTCTTCCATGCCATGTAAATGGTGAGATAGTTTTTCAATATTCCTGATATATTTTGTCTCTACAATGAAATAACATTGCTTATGCATTCCAAATAAATTAGAATGAGAATAAAAGTGGATTTTACAATATTTTTTTGGCTGCTATATTGCTTTTAGTGTTGCCTAGGCCTGCAAGGGAGGCAAAGAATTGTAACACTGCGGCCTACAAGGCATGTCGTAAGAGGCGACTGAGGTAGGGGCCTAGGAAGCTGCCCTAGTAAATAAAAAGCGTTGCAGAAATCGGATGTGCTGGTCTACTTGTAGGCGCATTACTGGCACAACAAACAATAGCTCTTAGGCTCAGATCACATACAAATCACATAGTGACTTAACATGTGGTCGATATAAAGTGCTCGAAGAAGAGGACACAGCTAAATTAGGCCTCGCTAACTACTCTGGTGTGAGCTGCAAATACTAAATCTTCTTCAGCGATCTCTGGTCATGCGCTTAATTACTGTGGACCACAAACTGGGCAGTCAGCTTCAGGTCTGTCAGGTTTCCCAAAGCTTAGTTTTTAAGTTGACTAGGTGTGGCCACATGTTGCTTCTAAGCTCACACAGGAGAGGACAGATTTGCAGGACATGATCCAGTGTCTGTTCCATCTTCTGCTGAACCTGGCAGAGAACTGTTTGACTTATTCCTAGTCTAAGTGTTTGTTGAGTCTGCAGTGTCCGATACATAGCGAAATATAATGACCTGGTCTGTTCTGCTTAGGTCTTTGAGGAAGCCTTTTCCATAATCATATCCAGGGTTTGTCTTCCAGTCAACTGCAGATTTTATCTTTATGAGGTTTTGACCTGAAAACAGGGGTTGGTAAATGTACTCTTTGGCACTGCCCTCCTTAGCCAAGACATCGGCACTCCCATTGCCTGTAATGCCATAGGGAGATGAAATCCACCCCAAGTGAATTTCTGCCTTTTCTGAAAAATGCTAAATGAATATAAGAAGAAACACGACAGAACTATGGTTGCTTACATTACCATTTTATACCTTTTTTTAAAATTTAATTTGGATCCGGCTTATCATAAATAAAAAATTGATAGTTCTGTGTTGGGTTGTTCAAGAAAGAGATAGCTAGAACCAGTGAGGCAAGAAAGAGAGAGATAGCTAGAACCAGTGAAGCAAGAAAGAGAGAAATAGCTAGAACCAGTGAGGTTTGTGTGGGTTATCCACACACATCAACCATATTAGTGGGTTATCCACACACATCAACCATATTAGTGGGTTATCCACACACATCAACCATATTAGTGGGTTATCCACACATCAACCATATTAGTGGGTTGTCCACACACATCAACCATATTAGTGGGTTATCCACACACATCAACCATATTAGTGGGTTATCCACACATCAACCATATTAGTGGGTTGTCCACACACATCAACCATATTAGTGGGTTGTCCACACACATCAACCATATTAGTGGGTTATCCACACACATCAACCATATTAGTGGGTTATCCACACACATCAACTATATTAGTGGGTTATCCACACACATCAACCATATTAGTGGGTTATCCACACACATCAACTATATTAGTGGGTTATCCACACACATCAACCATATTAGTGGGTTATCCACACACATCAACCATATTAGTGGGTTATCCACACACATCAACCATATTAGTGGGTTATCCACACACATCAACCATATTAGTGGGTTATCCACACACATCAACCATATTAGTGGGTTATCCACACACATCAACCATATTAGTGGTATCTGTGGCATAGAGGTTAGGTAGTGCCTCTGCTCCAAAGATACTTGATTAGCTCCGTCGTGGAGCCATCAGGATATGTTTCAGAGATCCTGATCTCAGTGTTGGTGAGATTGAGTTGCTAGTTATGTCGGAGACGGACGATAAAACGTAGATCCCAATTTCAGAGGTCTAAAGATGGATAGAATTCATTGCAT
This sequence comes from Arion vulgaris, assembly GCA_020796225.1. NCBI lineage: Eukaryota > Metazoa > Mollusca > Gastropoda > Stylommatophora > Arionidae > Arion > Arion vulgaris. Next base: position 85,997,392 of record CM036754.1, on the reverse strand, counting down.
CGGGTTTTACCTCACATAGCTTGGTCTCTCCGCATAAAGGATGTGCCACCTGTTGAGAGTATTGACCAAACTCTGTAGCTACAGCAACAATCATAGGAGTCTCTGAGAAATGCTCTCATGAACAGAATGATGTGGTCGGATTCGAACCCGCGAAGGCGTAACCAATTAGCCACAGAGACCCTCATGTAAGAGAGTTACTATAAAGTACTCCTGCGCAGATGAAGTCTGCCCAGGTCATGGTATTGCACCCACCACCATATTAAGTCAAGCAGCGCCATCTGAGAACTTTAATATGCGGATCATAATACTGGAGAAAAACAGAACAATGCATGTCCAAACTTTGCACCTTCCATACAATTTGTTTGTGAAAGATCTTACGTATGTTCTGGCCAAGAACTGCGGCCAAGTGCAGTTTCAGCAAGAGATTTTGAACACCATAATTATCTGCATGTTTAGAAAATACACATTCAGTGAAACACATCACTGACAGAAATAGATGAGCTTTGATAACCATAGAGTGTAGACTTGGATGATACCATATTCTGGGCAAGGTATGTTATATTGCGATAATGAAGACCTTGACTACTAGAGACATAAGACCTCATCCAATTCTAACATCAATCAAGTATTTTGAATATACAAATTGGAAAAGTGAGCTTTATGATGGGCAGATGAAAGAGGACATATTGTCATTGGTGGTCATGAATCTAGACTTTAACAAACCCAGTATGTGGTGAGATTATAATAAGAGGTTTTTTTAAAGATCACAGAGGAAGCAGCGGAAGCAGTGAATATGATCAATAAATACACAGTGTACAAGTATTAGGACTTCGGAAAGAACATTACCAAACACAGTATTTGAACCACAAACTCTAATTTCTTATTTCCCATTGCCTAGCTCTACAATACGAGCATTTTAAAGAACTCTGCCAGCTATCTCCCTCCTCCTTCTTCTTTGCGTTCGTTCTTTACGATCAATTTTAATCACTCTTTGTGATATGTTTGATCTTTGCCAAGAACGTGTATTCATTGGTTTGGTAGGCCCCTAAACGCATAGATTCTACACGTTTAGGACATGTGCATCTGATTTCAGCCAAACCTCCTTAGTCGACTCTTACGACATGCGTGCAGATAACAGTGGTTCTATTCTTAACACCCCAAATTTGGGCCCCGGTAACCACTCGGCGATCTCTTCCTAATACTTGTACAATGTCTATTTATTGATCATATTATTTGGTTCCGTTTCTTAACCAGTGATTCTTTTAAAACACTCATTATTCTGTTCTTACAAAGAACTTGAAGCTACAATGAATAATGTGTGCATGTATGTATGCTGTTGTTTCATCTCAAATATACAAGCACAATAAGCTTATCGCATGTGTTTATGCAAACACTGTTCAATCGAATCTGACATAATTATTCTGTGTTCAACAGACGACGTGTTTATGAAAGACACTCCTTAGTAAAGCTCTTTTATTTGCAGAGCTAGCCGGTTGTGTTCTTAAATACGCTTATAATGTAGGGGTAAGCAATGGGTGCTGTAAGAAGTAAGGGTTTATGGTTGAAATACTGTGTTCTGTCATTTGTTTTCCTTCAGGAAACTCCTAATACTTGTACACTTTCTATTTATTGATGAGATTATGATACTGAACACCCGTAGTTTGGACTGGATCGAGGTCAGAGGTGAGACAGCTGATATAATCATGTGACTATCTCTCTTGGTATCTTCTACACCTCATGGTAGAAGTAAATCAGTTATGTAAACATAGTTATTATGCAGTAAAGTGTATAAAAATCTTAGATTAGCAACGAATAATTGATATGCATAAACTCTAGGGTTGATATATTTTCTCTCATTTGCACTTAAATTTATTTCTCTGTGTACCAGTGAGGGATGTCAATTAACTCATTTGTTATGTGTATATGGCTAGTTTAATTACTGGTGGCCTGATTTTTGTGAATGTCCGTTGTTGCTATCACAAAGAAATTAGCATTAGACCATAAGCTCCACAGTTTTAACACAAAAATGGTTGTACTACTGCTGTAGTGTATGTTTCCAATGCTGTGTATATGAGAACTTTTATGGTAATGTGTATAGATTATCGAGATAGAGGCTAGAGTGCAGACAGCAAATACTGTAATCTACCAGCTATACCAATTGTTAAGATGCTCAAACATCTCACTGACAGCCAGACAACCAACAGCATTTTCATGCCTACTCTTTTGTTACCAGAGCCAAACATGGGAAATTCGCAAAGCACCAAATAAATAACCAAATCTGACATGTGATGCCTACGAAAAGTTATCAACAACACTAGAAAAGACAGTCATCAGCATAAGAAAGAAAGTTGGCACAGAACCTTGCCTGAATTACATTGAGAAATTAAGAATGAAGTGGTTCGGAACCAAACTCCACAGTATACAGAGCCATCTACAACATAACATAAAAAAAGAAGGCGAGAGAAAGACCACGAAAAATGTGGCTAGATGGCACAGCAGAATCCTGTCAAAAGAAAAATAACACACAAGTCACTAGAACAGCGAAAGACAAAAACAAAAGCACGACATTGGGCAACAACCCAGTAACAGTGTGACGACAAAAGAAGAAAGAAAATAAATGTTCGTTTATTGATTATATTTATTTGTGCAATTAAATATGAAATATTATATGGTCATCTCAATGATGCACTGATATCGATATAAAGCGAATATCGTAACTACACATTATTCACTCAACTAAAGGTGAAAACTATACACAGCTTTAGTGTACAGTTTGTTGTAATCTTTGCCGCTTTCTAGCACCATAGCAACCACATATAGCTGCCATTTTATAGCATCTACTTTTGTATCTGGAACAGCCAACGCAACATTCGCTAGTTGTCCAACAATTTGCCAAGTTACTCCATCTTTAAGATCGCCGCTGAGTTTGGTTTTCCACAGCAGGCGAGCTTGATTTGTAGAGTCAGTTTCTAGAGCCACGAGGTATGCGGTTCCATTTCTATCAGTGCCGCCAAAAACTAGGATATCTTTTGATGATTTCAGCAGAGGTTGTCGAGTTATTGCCAGCTTGGATGTTACAAAATCAATATTGGCCAATTCAGCTGAAATAGATAATGAAACACAGTCATTGTTAAAATAATTTTTTTAATGGCAGTAAAGCTACTGCCGAAATAATATCAATGATTTTAGTAACGAATAAATGAGTTATGTGTACGTTAACAATGAAAGTAATTGTATTAACCATTTATTCTTTGACCACAGAACTTTTTAAAAAGTTCAGACTAAACTTTCTGCTGCAGCTTCTGATTTTCATAGTGCTATTGCTTGGATATATTTTCCCCTGGCCTTAAATAACCTCTCGTTATTTTAAATCTCTAAGCAGTTTTGTTATAGCTATCTATTTGCCGTCTTGTTGCGTTTGAACGAATACATGAAATTGGTTTTTCTGTACTTTTCCACGTAGCAAATTCATATCATAAACTTGTGCTTGCTTTCAGCGTATTTGTTTTTGGGCCGAAGGGCAATGCCAAATCGCGGTTGTATTGTGGATATGAAAAACAACACAGCTGTAAGCGGGGTTCTGAGAAAGAAAATGTCATTTCTACTAATGATATTTTATCCCCATACATTTTACTCTTTTTAAAATAGTACTTACACTGATAGAATCCTGTTTGTTTCGATAAATAATGGAACTCATTAGACGGTATCCTCTCATAACGCAACCTGCTATTTTGTACCTACCGAAGCATCGACTGAGTCAGACACAACAGCGTCCCTAATAAACAGAGTTCCGACGAGCCACTGGAGGACAGCAGCAACAGTCTTAACATCCTCATATTGGAAGTAGTTGTCCTGTCCTTGCCTGATCTGTTGAAGAACCAGGCAACAGTGCGTGAACTTCTCAGTACCGGCTGGAACTCATTAGTGATATTACAAATTACTAAAATATATCCCAGGATATGAAAACGGGTTCTTGGCTACTTTTACTTACTTTTAACAATATGACCCCAAACTAAACGTGATAAAATGATTAATTGATATTAATATTGTGCAGATCTGAGAGCCGCTGTAGCGTAGTTGTTAGTGAACTCGCTTCGCAAGACTGGTGGTCTGGGTTCAGCTCCCGCAATGCGCGTGGAATTTTCCCGACCACGACGGTTCTCAGGTCGACCCAGCCTCACCTTGGTACCAGACATGCTCTGGGAAAGTAAAGGCGACAGGCGTGATGCTGACCACATCACCCAACGGTCAATGAAAATACAGTCCTAACACTGTATTGACCTATATACCACGAGGTATGAAAGGGTTCCTTACCTTACTTAACTTATTGTGCAGGTCTGGAAGAAAACAAAGATCAGAGTACTTAAAACATACATATTCCCAGTGGCAATGTATGGGTGAGAAGTATAGACATTTAACAAGGCAGTAGAAAAACATATATGTGCTTTTGAATATAAGTGTTACATAAGAGTCCTCCGTATATCTTGGACAGAGAAGAGAACAAATAGATCTATCCAGAAAGAACTCAAAATCAAAGAAAACTGGCTGATGCTCATCATCATCATCAGGTGCCGTCTCCACATCGAAGGTTGGCTGCAATGAATCTCAGCATCCTCTGTCTTTCGCCTTGGTGTTGCACACTGCCAGACTGTAACCTGTCCATTTCTTAAAGTTTCCCTCCCACTTATCTCTCAGTCTTCCTCTTGCTCTTCTCCCCTCAACTTTCCCTCTAGTAAATGTTTTATCATGGTGTCATGCCTTTTATGTGCCCAAAATACTTTACTTGTCTGAATTTTATTTCTCTTAATAATTGTTTCTTCATGCCTAGTTTTCCTAAAACTTGTTTATTTGTCTGTTTTTCTGTCCATGAAACTCTGCTTATTCTTCTATATATCCACATCTCAAATGCATCAATTATGTCTTCTAACTGCTTGTTCATTGTCCATGTTTCCGAGCCATACATTAATATAGGATATATATAGCATTTGATCATTCTAATTTTTAGCCTGTTTGTGATTTGTTTGGATGTCAGTAACTTTCTCATACTATTGAAATTATCCTTGGCCATTCCTATTCTCTTTTTAATTTCAGTTATACATCTGCCATCATCTGTTATCATCTGACCGAGATAGGAGTAGCTTTTTACTTGATGTAGTAATTCTCCATGTATTTTTATATTCATTTTAGGTTTTTCCATTTCCTTGTTGATTACCATAGTTTTTGTTTTCTGTATGTTACAAAATGATGCTACAAATGATAAATTTGAAGTATTTCGGACATATAAAGAGACACGAAGGGTTGGAGAAGACCATTATGGAAGAAGGCATCCCTGCAAAGATGACGACCATGGAGAAGATAGATTCAGGATGTAACTGATGATTTGAGCATGACAGCTGCAGAGGCGGAACATCTGGCATATAAGACTGAAAAATTCCGAAGGACTGTTAGAGTAGCAAAGTTCTGCTCAGAACAAGTTATTTGATGATGAGATTCGGTAATAATGTCACCACACCACAAACTAAGCACGATACAATCACTCACTGGTGTTAATGTAGTGAGATAAGATGCCATTCCTGTAATTGTGGCCACTTATTATGTTTAGTTTGTAAGGTATCCATATCGTCTGATCAGCGTCCAGTCCTTGACTGCTAGCCAATGCGTCGTGGGTATCATACAAAGCAAGTTGTCCATATGTAGCAGCTTTTTTAAACAAAACAGAAGCTTTGTCTCCATGATCTGTTATCCCCCACAGAACCCCAAGATACGTCTGTCCATGACCTTGTCTTGAGGCACCAACTGGGATGTTAACATACACTGTTCCTTGTAAGTAGGCCACATGTGCGTATAAAATGTCCGAATTTACATCCGTCTGGTGTGTCACTTTGACAGGATGTGGCAGAATTGAACGCTGCAGTTTCTCCGGTTCCAAATTTGTGTACCAAGCTATCTTGATTCTGAGGTCCATGTGATTCAAAAGGTCAAGAGCATACAGTCGATAAACTTCTGCAGCTGCACTGGCTTTCTGTGAAGAATTAAAAAGAAGTATTGTGTTTTCAGATGAAAAATACAGTGACATTACAGGGAAAAGTAGAGTGAAAATGTATTATTCAACTAAAGAATATACATACACAGGAAGCATTTTTTTCAACAAAACTGAAGAATAACAAAACGAAATCCAACATAGATGCAATAAAACATAGGACAATATCATAGAACAACTGACAACAATTCTACTAAAATGCAAACATGTCACCATGAATACTAAAAGAGCATTGTTCAACACAATCTTTCTCCCAATATTATGATATCAGTGCCAAACCTGGATGCTGACATCAAATGACAGATGAAAACTAGTCACAACAGAGATGAAGTATTTACGCAGAATGCTGGGAGTATCAAGAAGATACCGGTTTAGAAATGACGACATCAGGGAGAAAAAGTAGGTATAACATCAGTACTAGACTTCATCAAGAAACAACACATTAAATGGTTCGGCCACATAAGTACATTGCCAACAGACAGTGCGCCTCAAAGAGCAATACTATTCCGATAGAGTGGATGCAAACCAAAAGGTTGCCCACGCAGAAGGTGGACCTCAGAGATAACAGAGGCGGTGATAAAGCACTGTTTATGAAGTGCACATAAAAGCCCGTTCTAGAAATCTCTTCTTATCCTGATGATGTGAGACAAAACAGGATTAGGGAAAAGAAGTAGAACGAAAAACTAGAGCTTCTTCTTTGCGTTCGTTCTTTACGACCAATTTTAATCACTTTTTGTGATATGTTTGATCTTTCCAAGAACGTGTATACGTTGCACATTGGTTTGGTAGGCCCCTAAACGCATAAGACTTCTACACGTTTAGGACACGCGCATCCGATTTCATCCAAACCTCCTTGGTCGCCTCTTACGACATGCGTGGCAGGTAACAGTGTTTCTATTCTTTACACCCCAAATTTGGGCCCCGGTAACCACTCGGGCGAAACTAGAGCTGACACCATGAGATGAGATAGAACAGCCAGGTAGTCCTAAATATTAGTATAGAGTCACGGCCATTTCAGAGAACAGGAAGAGACAGGACATGATAATATAGTGGGAACACGCAGTAGAGTCTTGCCGATTGATTGATTCATTCATTGATAGGACCATCATCATTGCACTTCGATGAGTAACCGTGTGTGCTCCGATCTTTTCCTACACAGGAAAGACCTCAACGACAGTACCGAACTCCGTAGCACCGGCGACGGTCCCCGATATAATTTTAGAAGTTGATGAGCATATTTTGTAGGAATTATGTTTTTTTTTTACATTTTTGTAACGAATGTTGCCATGGCAGCGGCTTTCCAGCCTGTCTCTCTCGATTTTGAGCTGCCAAGGATTCTTTTACGTGATTGTTATGATTCAATGAACAGTTTATAAATAACTACCAACCAGTGAGCCCTTGACATCTGGGGCAAACTTGGTGATGACGTAAGCACGATAACCAACAATGATTGGATGACCGTGAGGACGGAATGTACCGGTGACGTTTTCACACTTCCCTAAGAGGGATAGCTCCACATACGATACCGTCTGAAATTGAAAAAAAAAACATGAGATGATAAAAATTATCACAGCAACTTCAAACCTTTTTTCCCGATCCAGAAGCATTTGAGCTTTCAGCTCTTCGGCTCGGTGCCATGGATATCGTAACCCTTCGGTTCCACGAACACCATAAATCTGGAGAACCTGTGGCTTTTCTTCCAGCCCGTACTCACAGGGGGCTTGTCAAACGTCGTCCAACGCGTTACGAACACGTTGGGCAGGCAGGCCAACAACTTCAAACATTTCACTTTGTAAGGGAACACATAAAATACAAACATCTATGATGTCAGATCAAACATTTCACTTTGTAAGGGAACACATAAAATACAAACATCTATCATGTCAGATCAAACATTTCACTGTAAGGAACACATAAAATTGTCAGATCAAATATTTCCTTTGAAAGGGGAGACACATAAAATACAAACATCTATCATGTCAGATCAAATATTTCATCTGCTACCATATGACAGTAGACGGTACTACATGTATTTACAAGTATTAGACCTACTGCCTTGTGCCTAGGGGTGCTCGGGAGAGCTAAAGACTAGGGGAGTAAACCCTGATAAAAAAAATCCCCACTTCCTTGTTCTCGGGGATTTCAGCTCGGTTATAGAGGAGAGTAAACCATGACCACAAATCCGGAAGGAGGGTGGGAGGAAATGTATGTGTATTCCATTTCATCTTCTGGCATCTTCTGCGAATCCTGCTTGAACGTATGGACTTTGTCTTTCCTTTTGATGAAACAGTAGGGTAGAGAGGGAGTTTGTGCAAAATGGTTTTCAGCTGCTAAGGGTTCTTTCACGTTCTCAACTTGAACACGGGACCTATGTCTTATCGTCCGTCTCCGATAGGAGTAGGAGCTCGATTTAACCACAGCCAACTCTAGATAACTAGGCCAGACAACTGACTGTGGGTTCCCTGACCTAGATCAGAAAAGGGGCCAGAAAATATAGATGTTTGATAGAGCACTGCAAGCTTTTTTTGCAATTTTACTCAATTCTGTCAGTCTATGGTTCATAATATTCATAATATTGATATTCATTATTGTTAAACTTAACTTGTTGCATAATATAACTTCGAGTTAGCATTTTGTGTTGATTTAAAACTGAATTCGTCTATATACACCAATACTGGAATGCGACGTCACGTGGTATAGTTGGGGTCTGATTTCCCATAATTCTTACCCGAGTCCAAAGGCCCGTTAGTTTATAGTTGGCTCTGATTTAACCTACACTGAGATCAGATATTTCTGGAAAAGATATACATATATCGCTCCACATTTAAAGCGTGAGGTGAGAAACCGTACCTCCGCGCTACAAGAGTCCCAGAGAGAGAGAGAGAGAGAGAGAGAGAGAGAGAGAGAATTGAGAAACCCATTGACCCAACCAGAAGACAATAACATCAGAACTCACCTGTGTTGTAAGTTACAATCTGTGCTGTATTGTTATATGCCGTTGCTAAGAGCAACATACTGTTATTTGCTAGCATCACACTAGACAGGCAGACGTAAAGGAGAGAATAAAACAATATATGTTAGACAAATTGATTACACAACACGGAAAGCAACAGTCACGAGAGACTTAGGGATGAGCTGAAAGGCAAGAGAGACAAGCGCAAACTCCGAAGTTGTTACAGTGAAACACTTGTCAATTGTCCGTCTGGTAAAGACAGAAAAGGCCATATATACAATATGGCCAGCTCGCATGTGCGCCCATTGCTACGCTTCATTGACACATGCAAGCGTGACCTTACTTCGTGCAGCATAGACAAAGATAATTGAGAGCGGTTAGCCAGAGATAAGCAAGAATGGGGAGCAGCAGTGAGGAATGGGGAACAGCAGGAGGAACGGGAACAGCAGTGAGGAATGGGGAACAGCAGTGAGGAATGGGAACAGCAGTGAGAATGGGAACAGCAGTGAGGAATGGGGAACAGCAGTGAGGAATGGGGAACAGCAGTGAGGAATGGGGAACAGCAGTGAGGAATGGGGAACAGTAGTGAGGAATGGGGAACAGCAGTGAGGAATGGGGAACAGCAGTGAGGAATGGGAATAGCAGTGAGGGATGGGGAACAGCAGTGAGGAATGGGGAACAGCAGTGAGGAATGGGGAACAGCAGTGAGGAATGGGGAACAGCAGTGAGGAATGGGGAACAGCAGTGAGGAATGGGGAACAGCAGTGAGGAATGGGGAACAGCAGTGAGGGATGGTTCAGAAATAAAAGAAGAGAAACACCATCACATATGGAGGCAAAAGAAAGTGTAGAGAGATCACCCTCTGCATCAGCTCCAATCTCCAGTTTCCCCTGCAGCAACTTTGGTAGGAATTCCCACTCCAGAATAGGTCATTACAGCCACAATATACGATATGATTTAGCATAGAAATCTACGTGCATCAAAATCTGTTATTTCTGAATATAGAGACTGCAAACTATGTATTCCAAATAGATGAGACTGCATAAACATGTATTAAAAATAGAGAGACTGCAGTAAAACTATGTATTCACAAAATAGATAAGACTAGTAAAACTATTCAAATAGATATAGAAACTATTTGATTGGCAAAACACGTAATCACAAAGTATTATATTTTTACAAATTACAAAAACAATGACAAAATACAGCAACGTTTCGACCAACAAGGCCTTTATCAAGCAAACGTACAACAGAAGTGACAAATTTTAAAAAACATATGCACGACTACATACAAACTACATACATACGATTACATAAAACTATGTAGCAATGGCGAATCTCATAAAAACAAAGTACGGTAATATTTGTTAGTTAATTGCATATCCTTTACAGGACTTTGCGAATCAACTCCAGCTTTTAACGCTGTTTGTGATTTTCTAGGCATTATTACGTTCAGTAGTTGGCCTTTGCTTTCTGACCGGGTGGTGCCATCGTCCTTTTGTAAAAATCCACGCAAAACAATTTGCAACCAAAACTGTCCGCAGCGTGATTCGAACTCAGAACGTCGGGGTTAATAGACCGAGTCACTATCCCCTAAGCCACTGTAGTATTACAAAGTACAATAACACAGCGACGTTTCGAGGGCCTTTATGGATTTATTATCTAATTGTAAATGTTCGAAACGTCGATGTGTATTCTTATTGTTTTGGTACTTTGTATTACTACAGTCTGTAGCTCAAGCGGTAGTGAGCTCGATCACAAATCCAAGCGTACCTGGTTCAAACCCCACGGTGGCAAGTTTGGAAGCAAATTCGTTTACGTGGGATTTTACAAAAGGTAAAAATAGACCTCACTGTTCAGAAAGCAATGGCAAACTACTGAACGTATAAGTGGTGCCTAGAAAATCAACGACTTGTTTACTGTGGTTGATGGCAACGTCCTTTAGGATATGCCAGGATTTTTATTTTCATGACCACAGTACTTTGTTTTTACATGTTTCGCCATTGTCTATTGAGACAAAGAGACCAGTGATGACGATATGTTATTTAGATTTGAATACGTTCTACAAATAGACAAGTCCTAATATAAAGTTCTACAAATAAACAAGATCTAATATAAAGTTCTACAAATAAACAAGACCTAATATAAAGTTCTACAAATAGACAAGACCTAATATAAAGCTCTACAAATAGACAAGTCCTAATATAAAGTTCTACAAATAGACAAGATCTAATATAAAGTTCTACAAATAAACAAGACCTAATATAAAGTTCTACAAATAGACAAGACCTAATATAAAGTTCTACAAATAGACAAGACCTAATATAAAGTTCTACAAATAGACAAGACCTAATATAAAGTTCTACAAATAGACAAGACCTAATATATAAAGTTCTACAAATAAACAAGGCCTAATATATAAAGTTCTACAAATAGACAAGACCTAATATAAAGTTCTACAAACAGACAAGACCTAATATATAAAGTTCTACAAATAGACAAGACCTAATATAAAGTTCTACAAATAGACAAGACCTAATATAGTTCTACAATAGACAAGACCTAATATAAAGTTAACCCGTACGCTCTTCTGAGCTCATATATAGGCATGTAGTATTACTTTTCATGACTCAAAGTCAGTATGCTGGCCAATTATTCTCCTTCTTCTTCTTCCTCGCTCGTTCTCATACTCCTGTTCGTTATAGCAGGATACAGTCCGGAGAACGGAATGTGTTCTGTCACAGTTTTCAGCGTGAGCTGTGGTATCTGCACCTTTCGGTCCAACACATCCGACTTCAACATAGCCTTTTTTTTGGTACCAGGTTACATTCTCTCTCTTAGCCAGAAACTTGGTAGTCGGATTAGTTTCTGCCATGGTGAGTGTGAGTGGTCTTAGTCAGCTTTGTTCTTACGCTGACTCTGACGCTAGCAGTTAGCTATGACTCGCTGACTGCAACAAGTCCATGCAGCTTGTGCTTAGTCTCCCGAAGGGAAGGGGGCGGAGAGTCTGACCCGCTAACTAATCATATATATATATATATATACAGTGGCGGCTCGTCATTAAGGGCCAGTTGGTGCCGGGCCCCATCAAAAATCTTGTATAACTAATATATAAATAGTAATATATAACCTAACCCAAACCGGGATTTTTCTTAAAATTGTTGTCCGGCCCCACTAACAAAAATGATCACGAGCCGCCACTGTATATAATATATATTACAATATAAATGCATTAGGTTATAAAAAAAATAACTGCAGAGTGAAAAAGTAAAGACTAACCTGAATGTAGGATTAATCACTGAAACGTTAATAGATTGCAAGTAAAATCCATTACTATTTAAGTAGACCAATTGCTTGTTATCCATTCCGATAAAGTTACCAAAGATATCCATAACCGGTAGATATGGGTAGTCCATTGATGTGCAGTTCCATAATTCTTGTCCTGTGGACGGGGACAGGTAGACATATCCGCTGTTATGAGAAACAAAAAAGCATGTCCAATTCAAGAAATGTATAAATACAAGCCTACAAAGCACATAGTGTCACAGGTATGTGAAGATCTCGTAGATGTTGAAGTATTTGAAAGGGAGGTAACAAATTATGTTATTGCTGTTATTTCCCCTAAATCGTCAGCAGCAATATCATACATTGATTGATTGATAGGTGAGTAACCATGTGTGCTCCGATCTCTTTCTTTCTTACACAAGATATCAGCGGCAGTGCGCGAACTCTGTAGCACCGGCGAGGATCTTGTTGTAATTTAGAAGATGGTGAAGATATTTTGTAGGAATTTTATGTTTTTAAAAATCTTTTTTCTAACGAATTTTGTTCGGGCAGTGACTTTCCAGCCTGCACTTCACGATTTTGAACTTACAAAGGTTTTTCTAAACTTGAACATGGGATCTCTGCTTTATCGTCCGTCTCCGATAGGACTAGGAACTCGATCTTGCCTACACTGAGGTCGGTGATTTCTGGGAAAATGTCCCGATGCTCAGAGGGAGCGAACCGAGTAACTTTGGAGCAAGAGGCGAGCACCTAACCTACGCCACAGAGACCCTACGTTACTCATCATCATCATGAGGTGCTGGCGTAGGCGATCATGGATCTCCACCAATCTCTATCTTTGGTGTTTGCTATCAATTCAGATGTTGACGCTCTATCGTGCCATGAAGTCAGGCTATGCAAAATTGTCTCTCTGCCTGTCTTCCTCTGTCTCGTCTACCCTCGATTTTACCAGTTGTTACAATGTGTTCTAAACCTCCCCTCCTAATCACATGTCCGAAAAATCATGACTGCCTCTTTCTTATATTGATAATAAGTTTTCTCTGTGTCTTGACCTCATTCAACACCTCAACGTTAGTGATTTTAGCATAGTTTCCATGGATTCTCACCATTCTTCTGTAAAGCCACATCTCTGTGACCTCCATACATTTTTCTATCTGTTTGTTTATTGTCCATGACGCGCATCCGTATGTCAGTATTGGTTCTATGTGTTAAGTTAAGATTATTAAATTATTAAAAACTAAAAGTAAACAACAACAAAACAAACCTACTTGTGTGTTGAGCACACCACCGCCATCTGGTCGCTTACACATCCTCGTAAATTGGCTATCTGTAAGCTGTCTTGTACATGATCTATCTCCGTCGACCATTTTAATGTTTCGTTAGTAGACGACACACTTGAACTGAATGAAAAACTGCCTGATGACACACATCCCCAGGATGGACAACCAGAATTGATGTTAGCCTCTGCAGATGCCCAGTTGCTGAACACAACAAAGAAAATGAGTCCTAACTTCATCGTGTCTTGTCTGCTGTACACATTTTGCAACTGATATATATATCTTTTCCAAAACAGTTTAGTTAATTAAGTTGTGTGGCGTTATCAGACCTAATTAACATTTTGAATGCATCTACTGAATATCTTCAGAGTTTAACTTAATTATTTTTATACTTACTTTCCAAGGCGTCACTATCAAATGATTGACAAGATTAGATTGAATCATACTGTTATCATTGTAGTCAGGAGCGTACACAGACATATTTTCCAGGGAAGGGAGAGGGGTGCAAAATGAATTAAAAATATTTTTTTTGGGTTGTTAACTACACGGAAACTGAGACCAGATTCCCATCAGACTGTTTATTAAAATGTAAATTTCCATGGGGAGATGACACTTTCCTTTGAGAAGAAATGACCAAGGAATATCAAAGCAGGCATTGAAGTGGGATGCAAAGGGTTCAAGAAAGAGAGAGCGACATAGGGAGACCCTGAAACGAACTTTGCTGAGAGTGGCAAGAAATATTGATCTCAATTCCACGGATGAGATTTAGTGAGTTGCCCAGGATAGAGTGGTATGAATAAACTGCTTGCAGGCCCTATGTAACGTATAACAGTACGAGAGGAATTATTATTATTTTTATGGCACTTTCCACCCGTTGCCTTAACGGTTTGGACGCCCCTGATTCTAAATAGGTTTTGATATTGGTGTGATATTATGTCTTGTTGATATCTGTTCAAGATTTGATTATAATCTTAATGTTAGTTACATCCGACGCCGTCTACTTAAGAGAGTTAACGTAGGCCAGGATTTATTTATTTACTTTTTTTTTTAAATTGTTATCGTGACATATCCTTTACAGGACTTGGTTATTAACCACATACAGTCTATTATTAGTATAACCGTGTACAGTTTCTGCACACCAATAATATGTGGCCAAGCTGGTTTCGAACCCTGGACTTTCCACGGCCCGCGGTGACTAGCGCAGATTGTTATTAACTTCGATATCAGTGACACCCGATATCATGTAGTGATATCTCCATGTGTCTCCAAGTTATTGGTTTGTTCTATTTATCTAGACTTGGAGTAAGAAGGAACTTCTTCACATCATTCAGAGCTTGACACTAGATATAAGATGATAATGGGTCTGACGCGCTACCTATAACGATATCATTTATGTACTTAGAAGATGGTTTGGTCAACAGTTTCCACATGATATATGCACAGTTGCTCTCCGATTTCTTCTCCTTCTTGCGTTCGGCCGCTCTGAATTCAAGCTTAGTCAGGGCGGTCTGGTATGACGATTATGACGATATTTTAAAATAAATTATTTTCGTGATCTTGTCATTGAATAATCATTTCAAATTTAAATTCTGCATTTCAATTCATCTTATGCCCGTCTTACACGATCTATTTATTTCATCAATTTTCTATTTCATGCATATAATCATTTTAAAATTGACCATGTATGACAGAAATATATATCAATTTTCTATGTCAAAGAAAATAGAGAGCATGTATATATGTGGGGGCGTTAATAAACTGTTATAATGTGGAGGGGATGTTACAAAGTTTATGTCGTGCAAAGTGGGCGGTAGACCGAAAAAGTTTGGGAATCTATGATCTAAACCAGTCCACGCCAACAGCTAGATTGCAGGAATTTGGATTGAAGATTGGAGTGGCCAGAACAGAGCAGCACAACAAACGTATGAGGCTCATCAATCAACAACGGTTTGGTACAGTTAGTCGCTGGACACAGTTGAAAGAATTGCGAAGAGATCGGAACATCCATGTACATGTCCGAACTAGTCCGGAGTGCAATGAAGATATTCCAAACTGAAATTGAAACTAACTCAAGTAACGATTAAGTAACGAGTGTTTATGCAAAAGTAACGAAGACAGTAATCCTTAGAAGTAACTGAAATGCAATTTTCTAATCTGCGTAAAAATGACAACTCAAATGCGGATTGCGATATTTATTTTCATGACCAGAATACCATATTGGCTTTTACAAGGCCAAAACTTTTAAATGTCTTTCAGTTTAGTTGGCTTAAAAAACGAGAATTGATTTTCTTCCTTGTGTTTCTACATTAGTTTCCTGAATAAAAAAAAAGCTCATCGCCAAAGAAGTTTCTCTAGTAAAAATGGAACATTTATGGCCTCTTACTTTAAAAAGTCTAACAAACAATCGCACACGCTGCTATCTTTGGACCTTGGTTATTGATTTGCATAATAGTTACTCAACTGACGTATATCACTTCCGGCAGATCTATAGTTGCTCAGGTTTCATTCACAGATTAAGAAAGGCATGCATACTGATAGCTTTTATATTTAAGATTTATACGCTTGTTAAGAACACCCCTCAATCTCGCCTCATGCTTTCAGTTCTGTTTGTGCAATGTGTAATTTCAAACTTTTTAAACCGCTGGATATATCCAATTTTATTGTATTCACTCATACAATACGTAAAGCCTCCTGGCAAACCATTCTGACTTTACTACTTTTCAATGGCGGCTCGTCATTAAGGACCAGTGGGGCCGGGCCCACCAAAAATAATGTATAACGTGTATTTATTATTTTATAAATTAAAATATAGCAACCAAAAACATGATTTATCCGGAAAAAATGTCTGGCCCCACCAACAAAAATGATCACGAGCCGCCACTGCTACTTTTCCAAGAAACAACTCCATAATAACCAAAGTACTAAATAGAAGCAATGCTATTAGCATGATTTATTTCATGCTATTTATGTATCATTCAGTTTTGAATATAACATATGAATTTATCCAAGAGAGCTTTTAACTCTGGCACATTATGGTATATAACATAATGCTCGGCTTTAACATAAGAAATACAAAAATAATTTATAACTGCACTCTTTATAATTAGGGGTCTCTGTGGCTGAGTGGTTAAGCCCTTTGCCTTGAGTCGAAGGTCGTGGGTTGGTTCGAATCCGGACCGCGGCCTTCTGTTCACGAGTGCAGTTTTTCCAGAGACCCTAGGATTGTTGCCGGAGCTACGGAGTTCGTACTTTGTGCAATACTCTCGGCAGGTGGCGTGCCATTTCTACGGAGAGGGACCGAGCCATATGGGGTAAAACCGGTACAATGAAGTCAATCCTTCGGCTTTAAAACCCTTTTTTCTTTATAATTAATTTTACTCGAAAATCAGCGTGCAAAAAAGTGGTTTTAACGTGCATAAAGAAATAGTCACTACAAAGGCTGTCTGTGAGAAATCTCTGTGCATAAAGAAATAGTCACTACAAAGGCTGTCTGTGAGAAATCTCTGTGCATAAAGAAATAGTCACTACAAAGGCTGTCTGTGAGAAATCTCTCCTACATATCTTCAAGTCATCCTGCTATTGGAGCTGTTAATGAAAGATTGTCTCACTCTCTCCTTACCATGAAAACCCTTTTGTCCCGGACAGTAGATCCATATACGCCTCCAGAATTTGGATAACTCAATAAACAACATTCACTTATGTAAAAACTTGAAATTGTGAGCTATCAGAAGCGAAGCATCGATTGAAAGTTGGATACAGCAACGGTTCCTGAAATCTGAGTACAAGAGAGACATTGGAGGGCAGAAGTAATGGCTTCAACCGCTATCTGCATAATGAAAGTAATTGTCCAGTATGCTGCATTCTGCTCTGCAACAACAACAGTACTTGGTGTGATAGCTCAAATGTATGTCATTCACTAATAATTTATTTTTGTTTCGTTGTAATCAAGCTATGGGGCCGTTGTTTTGTCTGATTCTTAGTCGATGTTTTGGAAGATCCAGAATGGTAGGTTGGGATATAAATAGATGTCATCTATAGAGGTTTCCAACCTCTAGAGACTCACGAAGATCTATTGTCCTGGTCATGTGGGTTTTCGCGGCAACGTGAGAGCGGATATGCTTGCATCGAAAGCATCGCTTGTTGGGTAGCTTAGGATGGATAAGGGAGATATTCTTCGATCTCTTGGTGACCTGCTGTTGGATAAGGACACTAAAATAGACGTTGAATCAATACAGCGATTTAGGAGGTTTATAATTACACATTGTACAAGTACGCCTGGTTGATTGAGGGGCAGAGAGAGGAGCATGTTTAACCAGCGAGCCACAGGAACCATCAGTATGCATACCCTTCGAAATCTGTATAAGGAGACTGAGCACCTATGGGTCTGCCCGGAGTGCTGTGATGCCAGTTCATTAACCAATAATCAATAAGCTATCCAGTCATCAAATTTTGAATGTCAAAAATACCTCAATGATTTTATTGTATTCAGTAATATATTTAACATCTCACGAGAACGATTTTCTGGCCAACACTGTTACCAGTGTCAAACATGGCAAATAACAGCAGCTAATGAGCGGAAAATCATAACGACAGGGATGGGATGTCTTAGAAGAGCTGCAGGTGTGACAATAAGAGACAAAATTAGAAATGAAGAAATCAGAAAAAGACTGGATCATGCAATTCAGAAAAGAACAACAGATTAAATGGTTTGGACATCTGACCAGAATGCCCTGGTATCGCCTACCACAGAGAGCCACACAGAAAAAGTATAATGAGTACAAAGCAAGAGGAATACCAAGTAAAAGATGGAGCGACTGCATCAAGAACAGCTTTACAAAAATGAATATCAGCTTACAAAGTGTCTTAAAAAAGCACACACAAGATCACTATGTTTCACCCCAACACTTCTATAAAGAAGTCAATGGTGGAAGAGAAGAAGAAGAAGTGATATATTTTACGACAATATAAAAAGAGCTGTTTAAATAGTACATGTTGATTGATTGATTGTTTGATTGATTGTTTGATTGATTGTTTGATTGATTGATTGTTTGATTGATTGTTTGATTGATTGTTTGATTGATTGATTGATTGTTTGATTGATTGTTTGATTGATTGTTTGATTGATTGTTTGATTGATTGTTTGATTGATTGTTTGATTGATTGTTTGATTGATTGTTTGATTGATTGTTTGATTGATTGTTTGATTGATTGTTTGATTGATTGTTTGATTGTTTGATTGATTGTTTGATTGATTGATAAGACCATCATCATTGCACTTCTGTTAGTAACCATTTGTGCTCTGATCGCTTTCTTACACATGAAGTTCTCAACTGCAGTGCACGAACTCTGTAGCACGGGTCTCCTAAAAACAGTACATGTACTTAGAGTGATGAATACATTTATCAATTTTGAACCGCTGACGAAACAAAAGCAAAAAACTAAATGCTACTCAATTTAAACCAAAAAAATATTATTGTGGGAATCAGTTCAAAACTATTGTCTGCAAGCATAGTTTTCAAGTTTTAAATTATTTTCAAATTCTAAACAAAATTTTAAAAGAAATTTATAACTGTCACAGTTACTGTCGTTACTACCTGTAGTACCGCTGTTTAGGGCAGTGTGGGACAGCTGGGACGACAGCCGGAGGGATTTAATGACCGCATTGCTAGTACAGTCGCCGCGAATCTGTTCCGGTCAGGATTTTTATTTTATGCCAACAGAACAAAAATCCTTGACCTTACCGTGTATTGAGCACTGATCTTCCACATGAGAGCCACGCTTTAATCAATTTGACCAGACGCTCCTTCTTATGTAAGGTCACAGTAGTCAACTAAATTTGGAATATTTCATATGATTCATTTTAAAATTGAGAATCACGAAATAAAAGGAACGCTGCTGCTAGACTGTGTAAGAACCAGTGGCTGCTCGTTATTAAGGCCTACGGCCGGGCCCCATCAAAAATAATGTGTAACGTGTATCTTTTTAAAATAAATTAAAATATAATATAACACAAAACCATGATTTTCCCGAAAATGTTTGTCTGGCCCCACCAACAAAAATGATCACGAGCCGCCACTGGTATAACTATATATAGAGAAAAAGTGAACGTGCCATGCGAACAAGCGCCGGACTCACAAATTGATTTCCAGTAACATCAGGAGTACAGCAAGGATGTGTTTTATTACCTCTGCTCTTCATTATATACATGGATAGTATCACCAAAATAGACGAAACATCACTGGACGTAAACCAACAAAATGAACTGCTCTTTGCTGACGATAAAGTTATATTCCATAATAATAATAATAAACATCTTCAAGAACACATAAACTTACTCAACAATAGCTGCCTCAAACATAACGTGAAGCTCAACATTCAAAAGTAATGACTATAAACAGAGAATATAAAGATATCAACATACAAATAAATGACCAAACGCTAAAGCAGGTGAGAGAATGCAAATACCTCGGAAGTATCTTCACATCTCTTGGTAGACTGGACAGAGAAATTGAAACTAGAATCCAGAGCAAGCCAACAACACTACATACCAACTTACCCCAATCTTGAAACACCCAGCAATTCCAGTAGAGACTAAAAAACATTATAAATGCAATCTTTATACCAACACTGTGCTACCAGAGCCAAATATGGGCACTGACAAAAGAACAAGAAAGGAAAATGATCATCTGTGAAATGAGATGCTTGAGGAAAGCGGTAAATAAAACAAGAAGAGACTATATAAGAAATAAGAAAATTAGAAGAACAGTCGGAACAACACCTGATATTAGATTCATTAAAAAACAGAGACTCAAATGGTTTCGCCATGTGGTGTAATGAACCCGACTACACAAGTTGCAAGAGCATACAACCTGAAAATGGAAGCATCAAGAGGAAGGGGCAGACCAAGAAAAAATGGGTTGATGGAGTTACAGACATCTTAAAACTTCACAACATCACAGCATATCAAGCGACCGAGCGTGACTATCTCGGAAACCGATCATCAGTTAAACCTGCTACGCATAACGGCAAAAAAAGCAGAGAGGGACAAAAGAACGAAAGAAAGAATTTTCTTAATGCTTATATTTATTTGGCTCTTTTATTGCTTTTTTTCTAACGTTATTTGGCTTTAAATCAAAATATTATCTGACAACCAACTTTTCGACTATTCGTTACTTGGCGCTTTAGACTAATCCTGCTAGTGTGCATTTCAGTTACTTCTTAATACTTAATTTATTAGTCGTATTTGCAAAAAGGACTCGTTACTTAGTACTAGCTAATTATTCTTCACTAAGGGGTTTCTGTGGCGTAGAGGTTGGATGCTCGTCTCTCGTGCCAAAGGTAACAAGTTTGTTACCTCGTGGAGCCATCTGAATATTTTTATAGAGGTCTTTGATCTCAGTGTAGGTGAGATCGAGTTCCAAGTCCTATCGGAGACGGACGATAAAACGTAGGTCCCGTTTTCAATTTGAGCACGTAAAAGGACCGTTGGCAGTTCACAATCGAGTAGATCAGGCTGGAAAGCCGCTGCACGGACAAAATTCAGTAGAAAATATTTTTTTAAATAAATAAAATTCATACAAAAATATCTTTACCATCTTCAAAATTACATCGGGACCCTCGCCGGTGCTACGGAGTTCATGCACTGCAGCTGCGATCTTGGTGTGAAAGAAAGAGATCGGAGTACACGGTTACCCACTGAAGTGTAATGATGATCATCAAATGTTAGCAATTACAAAGCAGAACTCTCAGCCCTTCTGATGGCAGCACATCATATGAATAAGATGCAAGCACCTGCAGGCAAGACGGTATATCATATTCCAAACTGAAATTGAAACTAACTCAAGTAACGATTAAGTAACGAGTGTTTATGCAAAAGTAACGAAGACAGTAATCCTTAGAAGTAACTGAAATGCAATTTTCTAATCTGCGTAAAAATGACAACTCAAATGCGGATTGCGATATTTATTTTCATGACCAGAATACCATATTGGCTTTTACAAGGCCAAAACTTTTAAATGTCTTTCAGTTTAGTTGGCTTAAAAAACGAGAATTGATTTTCTTCCTTGTGTTTCTACATTAGTTTCCTGAATAAAAAAAAAGCTCATCGCCAAAGAAGTTTCTCTAGTAAAAATGGAACATTTATGGCCTCTTACTTTAAAAAGTCTAACAAACAATCGCACACGCTGCTATCTTTGGACCTTGGTTATTGATTTGCATAATAGTTACTCAACTGACGTATATCACTTCCGGCAGATCTATAGTTGCTCAGGTTTCATTCACAGATTAAGAAAGGCATGCATACTGATAGCTTTTATATTTAAGATTTATACGCTTGTTAAGAACACCCCTCAATCTCGCCTCATGCTTTCAGTTCTGTTTGTGCAATGTGAATTTCAAACTTTTAAACCGCTGGATATATCCAATTTTATTGTATTCACTCATACAATACGTAAAGCCTCCTGGCAAACCATTCTGACTTTACTACTTTTCAATGGCGGCTCGTCATTAAGGACCAGTGGGGCCGGGCCCCACCAAAAATAATGTATAACGTGTATTTATTATTTTATAAATTAAAATATAGCAACCAAAAACATGATTTATCCGGAAAAAATGTCTGGCCCCACCAACAAAAATGATCACGAGCCGCCACTGCTACTTTTCCAAGAAACAACTCCATAATAACCAAAGTACTAAATAGAAGCAATGCTATTAGCATGATTTATTTCATGCTATTTATGTATCATTCAGTTTTGAATATAACATATGAATTTATCCAAGAGAGCTTTTAACTCTGGCACATTATGGTATATAACATAATGCTCGGCTTTTAACATAAGAAATACAAAAATAATTTATAACTGCACTCTTTATAATTAGGGTCTCTGTGGCTGAGTGGTTAAGCCCTTTGCCTTGCGAGTCGAAGGTCGTGGGTTGGTTCGAATCCGGACCGCGGCCTTCTGTTCACGAGTGCAGTTTTTCCAGAGACCCTAGGATTGTTGCCGGAGCTACGGAGTTCGTACTTTGTGCAATACTCTCGGCAGGTGGCGTGCCATTTCTACGGAGAGGGACCGAGCCATATGGGGTAAAACCGGTACAATGAAGTCAATCCTTCGGCTTTAAAACCCTTTTTTCTTTATAATTAATTTTACTCGAAAATCAGCGTGCAAAAAAGTGGTTTTAACGTGCATAAAGAAATAGTCACTACAAAGGCTGTCTGTGAGAAATCTCTGTGCATAAAGAAATAGTCACTACAAAGGCTGTCTGTGAGAAATCTCTGTGCATAAAGAAATAGTCACTACAAAGGCTGTCTGTGAGAAATCTCTCCTACATATCTTCAAGTCATCCTGCTATTGGAGCTGTTAATGAAAGATTGTCTCACTCTCTCCTTACCATGAAAACCCTTTTGTCCCGGACAGTAGATCCATATACGCCTCCAGAATTTGGATAACTCAATAAACAACATTCACTTATGTAAAAACTTGAAATTGTGAGCTATCAGAAGCGAAGCATCGATTGAAAGTTGGATACAGCAACGGTTCCTGAAATCTGAGTACAAGAGAGACATTGGAGGGCAGAAGTAATGGCTTCAACCGCTATCTGCATAATGAAAGTAATTGTCCAGTATGCTGCATTCTGCTCTGCAACAACAACAGTACTTGGTGTGATAGCTCAAATGTATGTCATTCACTAATAATTTATTTTTGTTTCGTTGTAATCAAGCTATGGGGCCGTTGTTTTGTCTGATTCTTAGTCGATGTTTTGGAAGATCCAGAATGGTAGGTTGGGATATAAATAGATGTCATCTATAGAGGTTTCCAACCTCTAGAGACTCACGAAGATCTATTGTCCTGGTCATGTGGGTTTTCGCGGCAACGTGAGAGCGGATATGCTTGCATCGAAAGCATCGCTTGTTGGGTAGCTTAGGATGGATAAGGGAGATATTCTTCGATCTCTTGGTGACCTGCTGTTGGATAAGGACACTAAAATAGACGTTGAATCAATACAGCGATTTAGGAGGTTTATAATTACACATTGTACAAGTACGCCTGGTTGATTGAGGGGCAGAGAGAGGAGCATGTTTAACCAGCGAGCCACAGGAACCATCAGTATGCATACCCTTCGAAATCTGTATAAGGAGACTGAGCACCTATGGGTCTGCCCGGAGTGCTGTGATGCCAGTTCATTAACCAATAATCAATAAGCTATCCAGTCATCAAATTTTGAATGTCAAAAATACCTCAATGATTTTATTGTATTCAGTAATATATTTAACATCTCACGAGAACGATTTTCTGGCCAACACTGTTACCAGTGTCAAACATGGCAAATAACAGCAGCTAATGAGCGGAAAATCATAACGACAGGGATGGGATGTCTTAGAAGAGCTGCAGGTGTGACAATAAGAGACAAAATTAGAAATGAAGAAATCAGAAAAAGACTGGATCATGCAATTCAGAAAAGAACAACAGATTAAATGGTTTGGACATCTGACCAGAATGCCCTGGTATCGCCTACCACAGAGAGCCACACAGAAAAAGTATAATGAGTACAAAGCAAGAGGAATACCAAGTAAAAGATGGAGCGACTGCATCAAGAACAGCTTTACAAAAATGAATATCAGCTTACAAAGTGTCTTAAAAAAGCACACACAAGATCACTATGTTTCACCCCAACACTTCTATAAAGAAGTCAATGGTGGAAGAGAAGAAGAAGAAGTGATATATTTTACGACAATATAAAAAGAGCTGTTTAAATAGTACATGTTGATTGATTGATTGTTTGATTGATTGTTTGATTGATTGTTTGATTGATTGATTGTTTGATTGATTGTTTGATTGATTGTTTGATTGATTGATTGATTGATTGATTGATTGTTTGATTGATTGTTTGATTGATTGTTTGATTGATTGTTTGATTGATTGTTTGATTGATTGTTTGATTGATTGTTTGATTGATTGTTTGATTGATTGTTTGATTGATTGTTTGATTGATTGTTTGATTGTTTGATTGATTGTTTGATTGATTGATAAGACCATCATCATTGCACTTCTGTTAGTAACCATTTGTGCTCTGATCGCTTTCTTACACATGAAGTTCTCAACTGCAGTGCACGAACTCTGTAGCACGGGTCTCCTAAAAACAGTACATGTACTTAGAGTGATGAATACATTTATCAATTTTGAACCGCTGACGAAACAAAAGCAAAAAACTAAATGCTACTCAATTTAAACCAAAAAAATATTATTGTGGGAATCAGTTCAAAACTATTGTCTGCAAGCATAGTTTTCAAGTTTTAAATTATTTTCAAATTCTAAACAAAATTTTAAAAGAAATTTATAACTGTCACAGTTACTGTCGTTACTACCTGTAGTACCGCTGTTTAGGGCAGTGTGGGACAGCTGGGACGACAGCCGGAGGGATTTAATGACCGCATTGCTAGTACAGTCGCCGCGAATCTGTTCCGGTCAGGATTTTTATTTTATGCCAACAGAACAAAAATCCTTGACCTTACCGTGTATTGAGCACTGATCTTCCACATGAGAGCCACGCTTTAATCAATTTGACCAGACGCTCCTTCTTATGTAAGGTCACAGTAGTCAACTAAATTTGGAATATTTCATATGATTCATTTTAAAATTGAGAATCACGAAATAAAAGGAACGCTGCTGCTAGACTGTGTAAGAACCAGTGGCTGCTCGTTATTAAGGGCCTACGGGGCCGGGCCCCATCAAAAATAATGTGTAACGTGTATCTTTTTAAAATAAATTAAAATATAATATAACACAAAACCATGATTTTTCTGAAAATGTTTGTCTGGCCCCACCAACAAAAATGATCACGAGCCGCCACTGGTATAACTATATATAGAGAAAAAGTGAACGTGCCATGCGAACAAGCGCCGGACTCACAAATTGATTTCCAGTAACATCAGGAGTACAGCAAGGATGTGTTTTATTACCTCTGCTCTTCATTATATACATGGATAGTATCACCAAAATAGACGAAACATCACTGGACGTAAACCAACAAAATGAACTGCTCTTTGCTGACGATAAAGTTATATTCCATAATAATAATAATAAACATCTTCAAGAACACATAAACTTACTCAACAATAGCTGCCTCAAACATAACGTGAAGCTCAACATTCAAAAGTAATGACTATAAACAGAGAATATAAAGATATCAACA
Organism: Arion vulgaris; assembly: GCA_020796225.1. Classification (NCBI taxonomy): domain Eukaryota; kingdom Metazoa; phylum Mollusca; class Gastropoda; order Stylommatophora; family Arionidae; genus Arion; species Arion vulgaris. The sequence continues at coordinate 85,971,645 of CM036754.1, read as the reverse complement.
TACAAATAAATGACCAAACGCTAAAGCAGGTGAGAGAATGCAAATACCTCGGAAGTATCTTCACATCTCTTGGTAGACTGGACAGAGAAATTGAAACTAGAATCCAGAGCAAGCCAACAACACTACATACCAACTTACCCCAATCTTGAAACACCCAGCAATTCCAGTAGAGACTAAAAAACATTATAAATGCAATCTTTATACCAACACTGTGCTACCAGAGCCAAATATGGGCACTGACAAAAGAACAAGAAAGGAAAATGATCATCTGTGAAATGAGATGCTTGAGGAAAGCGGTAAATAAAACAAGAAGAGACTATATAAGAAATAAGAAAATTAGAAGAACAGTCGGAACAACACCTGATATTAGATTCATTAAAAAACAGAGACTCAAATGGTTTCGCCATGTGGTGTAATGAACCCGACTACACAAGTTGCAAGAGCATACAACCTGAAAATGGAAGCATCAAGAGGAAAGGGCAGACCAAGAAAAAATGGGTTGATGGAGTTACAGACATCTTAAAACTTCACAACATCACAGCATATCAAGCGACCGAGCGTGCACTATCTCGAAAACCGATCATCAGTTAAACCTGCTACGCATAACGGCAAAAAAAGCAGAGAGGGACAAAAGAACGAAAGAAAGAATTTTCTTAATGCTTATATTTATTTGGCTCTTTTATTGCTTTTTTTCTAACGTTATTTGGCTTTAAATCAAAATATTATCTGACAACCAACTTTTCGACTATTCGTTACTTGGCGCTTTAGACTAATCCTGCTAGTGTGCATTTCAGTTACTTCTTAATACTTAATTTATTAGTCGTATTTGCAAAAAGGACTCGTTACTTAGTACTAGCTAATTATTCTTCACTAAGGGGTTTCTGTGGCGTAGAGGTTGGATGCTCGTCTCTCGTGCCAAAGGTAACAAGTTTGTTACCTCGTGGAGCCATCTGAATATTTTTATAGAGGTCTTTGATCTCAGTGTAGGTGAGATCGAGTTCCAAGTCCTATCGGAGACGGACGATAAAACGTAGGTCCCGTTTTCAATTTGAGCACGTAAAAGGACCGTTGGCAGTTCACAATCGAGTAGATCAGGCTGGAAAGCCGCTGCACGGACAAAATTCAGTAGAAAATATTTTTTTAAATAAATAAAATTCATACAAAAATATCTTTACCATCTTCAAAATTACATCGGGACCCTCGCCGGTGCTACGGAGTTCATGCACTGCAGCTGCGATCTTGGTGTGAAAGAAAGAGATCGAGACACGGTTACCCACTGAAGTGTAATGATGATCATCAAATGTTAGCAATTACAAAGCAGAACTCTCAGCCCTTCTGATGGCAGCACATCATATGAATAAGATGCAAGCACCTGCAGGCAAGACGGTATATCTTACAGACTCACTGTCATCTATACAAGACATGGAGCCTAAATTCGCTGATAGTACAGTACAAAACCTAAAAAGAGAACTTGCTCAACTTTCAGAATAGGCAGAAATTCGCTTTCAGTGGATTTCATCTCATTATGGCATTGCAGGCAATGAGAGCGCCAATGTCTTAGCTAAGGAGAACAGTGCCTAAGAGAAAATTTACCAACCCTTGTCTTTTCAGAAGGTCAAAACGTTCATACAGATAAAATCTGCAGTAGACCGGAAGACAAACACGGGATATGATTATGGAAAAGACGTCCTCAAAGACCTAAGCAGAACAGACCAGGTCATTATATTTCGACTACGTACCGGACACTGCAGACCCAACAAACACTTATATAGATTAGGAACAAGTCAAACAGCTCTCTGTCAGTGTCAGCAGGCGGAACAGACACCAGAGCATGTCCTGCAAGATTGCCCTCTCCTGGTTGAACTGAGAAGCAACATGTGGCCACACGCAGTCGACCTGAAAACTAAGCTTTGTGAAAACCTGACAGAGCTGACTGCCCTGCTTGAGGTCCACAGTAAATTAAGCGCATGATCAGAGATCGCTGAAGAAAGAAATGTTAACAAAATGGCATGTACAAGTTGCAACTAATGATATCATCACTTATTAATTACGAATTATATATATATATACAGTGGCAGCTCGTGCTAATTTTAGTTGGGGGCAGATACATTTTCCTGAAAATCATGGTATTGGGTTAGGTTTTATTTTTAATTTATACAATAATAAATACACGTTAACATTATTTTGTGGGCTCTGCCCACCGGCCCTTAATGACGAGCCACCACTGTTATATATATATATATATATATACATATCTAGTATATAAGTATTATATTTGCACAATTCCTTCCTTTCGTTCGCTTGAAATTTGTCTATATATTCAATGTTGTCTCTTGTATGAACTTCACTGTCTTTTGTAGCTCACACAGAGGTCCGTGTAGTTTTCTGTCGAGTGTTGTTTCGTTAGACCAGTGAGTTTGCCTCAGTGTATCATATTCGGGGCAGTCTTCAAGTATGTGCTCTGCAGTCTGATGTGCCTGTCCACATGTACACATGACTGAATTGCCAATCTTGAATTGTGTATACATGTGGCTGCGGAGCCGATTGTGTCCTGTTCTAAGGCGCAGAATGACAACTTGTTCCAATCTTTTAATATTATAATAATCATTTCTTTTCTTTCTTTCTTTTGTCCTTCTCTGCTTTTTTGCCGTTAGGCGTAGCAGGTTTAACTGATGATCGGTTTTCGAGATAATGCACGCTCGGTCGCTTGATATGGTGTGGTATTGTGGAGTTTTAAGATGTCTGTAACTCCATCAACCCATCTTTTTCTTGGTCTGCCCTTTCCTCTTGATGATTCCATTTTCAGGTTGTACGCTCTTGCAACTTGTGTATTCGGGTTCATTCTGACCAGTGGCCAAACCATTTGAGTCTCTGTTTTTCAATAAATCTAATAGCAGGTGTTGTTCCGACTGTTCTTCTAATTTCCTCATTTTTATATAGTCTCTTCTTGTTTTATTTACTGCTTTCCTCAGGCATTTCATTTCGCATGTGGTAATTTTCCTTTCTTGTTCTTTTGTCAGTGCCCATGTTTGGCTCTTGTAGCACAGTGTTGGTATAAAGATTGAATTTATAATCTGTCTTTAGTCACTACTGGAATAGCTGGGTGTTTCAAAATTGGGGTAAGCTGGTATGTAATGTTGTTGGCTTGCTGTATTCTAATTCTGATCTCTGCCCAGTCTACTATCAGATGTGAAGATACTTTCAAGGTATTTGAATTCTCTCACCTGCTTTAGCGTTTGGTTATTTATTTGTATCATTTGCACAATGATAACAAGAATTAAATCAGACAAATATAAAATAAGACTTCTGACACTAACAGAAATAAAGCAAGAAAATGTCAGAAACTTATCTTTTACAAATTAATATGACAATTCTACCAACAATCATCCAATCATGTGATTCGAAATAACCAGAATATGCTGACGACCGATACTAATCTTGTAACTGAAACAAGACGAGTAACGATTATTGGTTACATACCGAATATTCTCAAAGAAAATTAGTACTGACAACATACAATAATAATATCCATCCATCGTGAGCGATTATGACATAACATCTGTCATCAGTTGATGCACATCTTTGTGTGTGTGTGTGAAAGGAGGTAGAGTCCAATCCTGGAAGAACATCCCCAAACAAAGGTGGGGGTTACTGATCAGGGTTGGGGGTGTGTTCTTTCTATTTCGCAGCGTGTTTTCTCTGCGCTTCAGCAATACGACGGTTCTCGACTTTGTGAGTACCTCTTGTGTTGCTGCAGTGTCAAATTTTGGCGATCATATGTAAGAGATTCCAAGCATGTATTTTTAGTAGTTTTAAACTGTAGCTTGCGTTGTATTTGTATTTCAGTGATGACAAGTTGCGAAATTGGTCAACCTAACTCTCTCGATGACTACATATAACGGTAATAAAAATGTACCGATTAGATGCCCAGTAACATAAATTTTGCAATGTAACAGTTATCGTCTACTTGTACAATTATTAGATGGGGTAACGATTACTATTTGAAATTTATCTATCAACCAGAGTAACGGATGTTTGAAACTATGATACAATAATGCTTCTTCTTCTTCTTTGCGATCGCTATTTGGATGATTATACCATTAGACGAGTTCTTATGATGAAATCGACTGTTGTCTGGAGCTCATCTCTAGTGCCATGTAGTTTTGAATGTAGTGTTGTGTTGTAGGGCCATCATTCCTTTCTTGGGAGGACATACAGGGGCAGTCTTGCAGGACATGTTCTGTGGTTTGTTCAGCGGAGCCACAGGGCACAGAGGGATGGGAACAATCGTAGCCTGTGTAGATGTTTGTTCAGTCTGTTATGACCTATCCTGAGTCGGAAGATGATAGTCTGTCCTTGTCTGTCAAGTGTGTGGTAGTCATCGTTGAATAGTTTAGGTTCTTTTCTAATGTCCATGATAGCTCTTTTTGTTTTCAAAGTATGTGATTTCATTATCTATTTGTTCACATTCTTCTCCCTTTTTAGCAAGTTTGTCTGCCTTCTCGTTACCTGGCACTCCGCGATGTGATGGTACCCACTGAAGTGTAACTCTTTTGTTGGTAAAGATCTTGCTGAGCTCTTTTCTCAGGGATGGATGGTTACTCTGTAGGGCTTGCAAAACAGATAGCGCGTCTGTGAAAATACCACTTGTTGGCAGTCAGAGTTGGAATTATTGATCATGATTGCGGCCTGTATTAGTGCTTGAGCATCTGCGGTATAGTTTGAACAAAATTTACCAGTTGGCATGTACTTTGTTTCGGTGTGATTATTGGGATATGTAATATAGATACCAGCCCCTCCGTTCTTGATTGCATCTGTTGCAGATCCACCGGTGTAGGCGTGGATCCATGATTGTTTAAGGTAGTTTTCTTGGATCATGCACATAGTGGCTGTTCTCTTCTGCAGGTCATTGTGTATTTCTCCAGTTGTGATTCCACTAATTGTTGTGATGATTTTTGCTGTATCGCTAACTTTTTCCCAGGGAACAGGGTCGAGACTAGGTATCAGCGGTGTTGTGTGCATTGGTAGGTCATCTTGGTACTGTCTTTTTAGTCACTTTCCCCGATGGACGAAGCTGCTGCGTTTTAGTCGTCCAGGTGCCAGATCATTTAATCTTACTTTCATTGGATGCAAGGGCATACTGGTGTATTTCTCCATCTGGATCATATTTTTGGTTTCCTTCTGTAAGCCAGGGCTTGTACTCCAGTGGTTTTTTTTGCATCTCTGTGATAGGCGTAGATTTCATGGCTCCAGTGATGATCCTGAGTGCTTGATTTTGCACTCTGTCCAATGTCTGCAGGTGTGTGTTAGCAGCTGTAGCCCATGCTGTTGAGCCAAACTCCTCTGTGAGATCTAATTGTTACAATAACGCTAATTTACATATTTGGGTAGTAAAGTGTCAAACAACGGAGACACGATGAAAGAAATAAACTCTCGTATTGCTATAGGAGCTAGTGTCTTCACTAAATTAACGAATATCTGGCAATCTCAAGACCTTAGTATATGCACAAAAGTTAAATTATTTAGGTCATGTGTGATCCCTGTACTGATCTACGGTTGTGAAAGTTGGAAATCAACAAAGAAAATTGATAAGAAACTGGACAGCTTTGAGAATAAATGTCTACGAAAATTATTAAAAGTAAAATGGAGTGATCTCGTTTCTAACAACACAGTGAGAGATATAACACACCAACAACCCGTATCAAATATTATAATGAAACGAAGGTGGAAATATTTAGGCCATGTTCGTAGATCAGTCGAAAAGAGACTAAATCGACAAGTCCTTATGTGGTCACCAGTTGGGAAAAGAGAACGTGTAAGACCAAAGACCACTCTTCGAAGACCCATCCAACAAGAAAGTAAACTATTGGGATGTAAAACCATACAAGATCTCTAACTGCTAGCAACGAACCGAATCACATGGAGATCTAAAACCTCTGCCCTATGTGCCGCCTTTGGCACGAAAGGGACAAACTAACTAACTAATCTTTCTACTTCATTTGAACAAAAATATAATTGGGAAGTGAATATCAAGATGTACGTACAATCCCTGAAAGGAGCAAAACTTGTATGAAATTCACTTCAGCCAACCTTCCATGATCGGAAACGCATGTTGGCGGTTAGGATTAGGTTTTTTTTTTTTTGGAACCCTTTCATACCTCGTGGTATATAGGGCAATACAGTGTTAGGACTGTATTTTTCATTGACCGTCGACACACGATGGGTGATGTGGTCAGCATCACGCCGGAAGTTGGCGGTAAAGTAAGGAATACTTTTCCTAGACGCTATTCGAAACTTTCGAATTCATGCAATATTAGGTATTTGAGTAACCAATAAGGACTATTTGCACATCCGTGCTTGACAGTTGTTTATTTATCAGTCACTCCAGGTTTGTTCATTTTCACTAATATCATATATTCATTTGTCAGATTTCACCATTTTCATTTAGTGCACGTTATGTATGATGTTTGTAAGAATCATGCATACATGGTTACCTTTAAATAATCCGTTCAATCAGTTTATTTCCTCCTGGAGCACACTCAGTCTCAGTCACAGTGACTGTGACACTCACACGCCACACGTCAACGTCAACTCACTGCACCACCGTCCACTGTGCACACTCACCACCAAGAAGCACACTTCTTATAAATAAACATAAAACCAAGTGGTATTTTCCCTTGACTGATTTTACATATCTTTCCAGTGCACAAAACTCTTCTCTCGTCATTTGTGTTCTTAATATCCTATCATCCGTTCCTCCATCCCTATTCATATTGCTACCAAATATAATTAATAGTATATAAATCATCAAGGTGCGTATCCTTTATAGGACGTTGCTCTCTTTGCAGCACATCTGAAATTCACTTGCCAGTTCACCCACTTCGTCGATGGTCATGTTCGTGGTTTCTTTAATATCTTGTAGCCATCTTCTTGGTCTGCGTCCTGGGACCCTGCCCTCTAGTATTGTTCTTTCCAGGCCATCGTGACGCTTGATGTGACCACACTATGTAATTTTTCTGTATAGTATGTAAGTATGTTAATGTTGTTTATCAGCCAATTCTCTTTAACATTTAGTTCTTTCAGGACATCCGTGTTTTTCTTTTTCTGTCCATGGTATTCGTAGGATCTTTCTGTAGCATTTAGTTTCGCAAGGACTGGATTTTCGTTCTTAATTTTTGTGTAATAGTCCATGATTCACACTGAGAAAATGCATGCTCTCAATATTTTTAATTTTAGTATTTTGCTGGTGCTTTGCCACATGTTCTTCATTGTGTTTAACTTCTTGATTGCTATTGCCAATCTTCTTGAGATCTCTTTGGAGCAGTCACCATTATTGTTAATTATTGAGCCCAGATATTCGTAGCTCTCTCTATATATATATAAATCGTATTGTGTGTGGTTTCTTCCGCATTCACTTGAGAACAAGCACTTATAAACAACTCTTTATCAGACAAAAGAGCTTGACTATGTTGTGCTATGATTTACAATTATTAATTTTTCCAATTTGTTTCCATTAAATTTCTCATACTCCTAAGATGTCTGTTGTAATTTCTCATTCTACTGACACCTGTGCAGCCTTTGCTTGTTGATTCAAGAATCTAACGCAGAAATTGGATGGACTGGCCTACTTGTAAGTGCACAATATACAATCACTTTAGGCTCAGATCACGTACAAATCACAAAGAGTGGTTAGCAAGAGATCGATATGGCAACATTCGAAGAAGAAGAATAGACAGGAAAAGGCCTTAAACAGAGTTGACAGAAACAAATGAGATTGTCTAAGAAAATATGGAATCAGCAAACATCTCATCAAGGTCTGCAAGAGCTTATATGTTTCAAGTAAAAGCTACATAAAAACAAAAGCTGGAATCTCAAAAACATTTATAGAAAATTCAGGAGTAAGACAGGGATGTGTGCTCTACCCACTGCTGTTTATAATATACATAGACAACATAAGTAGAAGCAGGAAAAATAAAGAACAGAACTATTTGAGCTTAGTTAATGTCAAGGGGGAGGTGTACAACATGAGAATAAATATAGTAAAGACAGAGACAATGGCAATAACCAGAAAACCTTACAATAAAACTCCAGAACATAGAAATTAAACAAACCAATGAGTCGAAATACTTAGGGGCAGTTTTCACCACAGACTGAGGTATCGATAAGGAAATAGCAATCGATGCACAAAGTCTAACCAGGTATTGTGGTAGTTAACACCACTGTTGTCACATAACGAGGTACTGTTAGAAACTAAAGCAAAATTTATAAGGATTTTTTGGCCAACACACTATGTTACCTTTGCAAAACATGGCCAAAACAGCAGTAATGAGTGGAAACCATAACGACGGAGATGAGGTACCTTAGAAGAGCTGTAGGAGTGACAATAAGAGACACAATTAGAAATGAAGTAATCAGAAGACTGGATGTGAAATCAGTCATGCAATTCATAAAAGAACAACAGATTAAATGGTTTGGACACTTGATAAGAATGCCCGGGTATCGACTACAACAGATAGCCACACAGAAAAAAGTAGAACAAGTACAGAACAAGAGAAAGACCAGGGGAAATGGCATCAAGAACAGCCTTAAGAAAATGGATAACAGCTTACAAAGTGCATTAGGACAAGCACACACAAGATCACTACACCTCCCACCCAACACTTCTATAAAGAAGTAAATGGTGCAAGAGAAGAATTATATTATAAGCAGAAATCATAGGAATTATATCCTACAGAACTGCCCCCAGTATGCAGACTTGAGAAGAAAGAGGTGGCTCGCTACACTAGTGTCCAAGACAAACTGTATGGTGTGGCTGATACTCTGAGGCAGACGGCTGCCGTTATTAGAGAATCCAAAATCCCAATCTAGTGAGAACGCAGAAGAAGTAAGAAGAATATTATAAGCAAAGAATTATAATGTTAAAAATGATTTCATTGTGAATGTTTTGTTCTCAGAGAATGGCAAGACGTGGAATAAAACGAAAAGCTCCAGACCTTGGCCATTTGGTATGAATCAAGAACATTAACACAAATTCTTTTTTACTACATGTGTCTTGTCAGTATGTTTCTGTGCAACTTTGTACTCGTGTTTGTCTCAACATACTAATAGCCGTCCATCGCTAGTATTATCGATATAAGGGAAGACTGCTGTAAAACTTGATGTAGCAATGGTGCAACATGTAAAAACAAAGTACTGTAGTTTTACAATAACAATACACAGCAACGTTTCGGCCAAAAGACCTTTATCGAGTAAAGGATACACTAGAAGTGAAGATATTCACAACATATGGCACACAACATATAGAACCAGACAATAAATCCGTAATGATAAATCCATAAGGACCTTCTGCTGACGATGTTTATGGAAACAACTATTGCAATCTCTCTGTTTTTATATCTGTGTATTAGTAAACCGATCACAGAGTAATAAAAAATACTTTAGTTAAAATGATCACAACATTTTGTTATTGATCATTTAGCATTAACATTTCATTAAGACACATCAGAGCTAAGATCAACTACATTTTTCTTTAATGTTTTTACTTCTGCAGCCGATTCTAGAAGACTACGCCCCTACGTTATTTCTTCGCTGTCATAACCAGAAAGGTAACGACGATGAAACCAAAATTTGGAAATGTGCTTTTGAACCTTCTCTGGAAAACCCAGGTATGACTTTTTGTGAATATCTTCTTTCTGTTATCAATAAAACATAGTACTGCGATTATCACGAACATTTATATGTTTTTCAAGTCTGTATTCCTCATATAACAATGCAGACTTAGTGCTGCGATTATCACTAACATTTATATGTTTTTCAAGTCTGCTTTCCTTGTATAGCAGTGCGGAAATATGTCTTGTACGTATGCATATAACAATACATGGTGCAAGCGCAGCGCTGTTTTAGCCTATTTTATGAATTTTGTTCAGAGCCGTGCATCCCGGTTAATAAATCTCACAAAAGTTAGCCATTGTTTTTTTCCTTATTGTAACAATGAAATGTGTGCCATTCATAAAGAAAAACTGATAATTCGGTGTGCAACTTAAACATATTATGCAGATCTAGAGTATGTTATGATCATATGTTAAGTAGAGCCTATTTTTAAATGAAATTTTTCCGATGGTCGCTACCAATTGTTTGTTACCTTGCAAATTTCACTTAGGTACTACTCATGAACATCATTTTTGCGTACACACAATATCAGTTGCTCATTAAACTTTCCATAGCAAAGTTACTTTCATAAATTTGGGATGTTAGATCTACCCCTGCCTGTGATAACATGAGAAAATATTGTTGTCCAACTGAAAAAAAAATAAATACAGAAGGGTTAGTGGTAAGATTTTATAAAAACAAAACCCAACTTTCTAGTACCATATCAACTGAGTTACACTGTAGCATGATCGGATTTGATTAGTTGTATAGGAGGTCATAAGTGTAGGACTCATGCCCTCCGACAAGAGGATATCAATAAAATATGCTAATAAAAAATACAGTGAAGATATTTGACTAAAAATTAATTGTGAATAAGGAATTAAAGAAATTTGGTTCAAATGGTTTTTATGTATGAGTAATTTTATCAGAACTCTTCAGTTGTCGGCTCCAAGCCTGTATGAGACAGGAGGAACACTTGTGTGTGAAACCATCTACCTCATCACAAGTCATTTTAAGAACTACAGAAACTTATGAGAAAGGTACACCCATGGAAGCCCTGAAACTTACTTGTTGTTCAATCACAAGGACAACCATCATGAGTTTCTAGTTTAGAGGAAGAAACGATAAACAATGATCATTTATGTAGAATAGATTTGTAAAATCTATTTCACACAAAATCTACTTTTCTCTCATCTTCAGAAGAAACAACAAATCTGTTAGCAACATGTGGTGGTAAAACAGTTTGTATAATTGATGTTGAAACACAGCAAGTTTTAAAACGTTTTCAGGACACAGACAAAAATGAAGTAAGCATTTTCTGTATTTGGTCTCTGTTTTGTCTCTATATGCATGTTAGATTACCTGGCTACCACTGAAGTTGGAGAAGGTGTGCCTACCTATACACTAATAATAAGGAAAACAGTCCGTCGCGCACAAATCAGAAGCGACATATCAGAGCCCTGACTACACCTGAATTCATAGCTGACAACGCAACAGAAGAAGAAGAAGACTACCTGGTCAACATAACAGAAAGACTGAAGGGTTGTTTGCTTGTGGACATTGTTGCTCCGTATTTTTTCTCATGTTTGGACTTGTAGGAACCGATTTCATCACCAAGCCATCTCAGCTCTTCGTCTCTCTATCTCTTGATGAAGTTTGACATCTTTGATTGGCACCTATAAGCTGCTGGGAGCCCCACAATTTATTTGTTTTAGATTGATCTTAAAGAAAATTCATTTACCTACAAAATGGTATATTACTCATAAAAATCAGTTAATAATTAAGAAAACCGCAGCTGAATTTGTGCACACACCTGCAATGGGAAACTAGGACCTAAATTTAATTCAGGCACAACCAGTTTTTCAATTCAGTAGCTAATCAGTGAAGCTATAAAATTGATTGGGAATACAGTGTTACACCTACATTTTCATTGGCCACTGGCACACGAGGGGTAATTTCAGTATTCTGTCATTACTTTCCATTGTTTGTGTCTATCTTGTGCATGTTTAACCTTGATTGGGAGATATGCCCTCAACCAAATCTTCCTATCTTTAGCTGTCTCTTGATATGCCTTTCACTTTGCACGGATGTCTGATAAACACATTCCAAAACAGTTGCTTTGTGGCAAGCTGAAGGGAAAACGACCAGTGGGTGGACAGAAAAAAGGCTTCAGACACTCTTAAAATGTCTATAAAATGCTTCGATATAGATGTCCCATTCTGGGAATCTATAAAAAAAAGGTCAGCCATGCAAAAGGTGGTTCTAAGAAATAACAGAAGTGACGAAATACACACACAAAAACCTGTTCTGGAAATCTTTTTATCGAGACACTGTGAGGCAAAACAAGATTGGAGAAAAGAAATTCTGGGAATCCCTTGTGTAAGATCACCAAATGTGGTGCTGAAACAACACGAGAAATTAGCATACCTGAGTATCGTCTTACTGCAGAGGCACAGGAAAAATGATCTCGGCGAAAAGACCACACAGTATCCACACATCTAACCGAGTTCTTGTATTTTTCACCCGTGGCAGAAGATTGTATTTGAGAAATTCTACATTCACCTCCGCACACACAGATAGGTGCAATGACACGTCTGAAGCTGTTGTCATCGCTAGAGATCTTCTTCTTTGCGTTCATTCTTTACGACCAATTTTAATCACCCTTTGTGATATGTTTGATCTTTGCCAAGAACATTAGTTTGGTTGCACATTATTTTGGTAGGCCCCTAAATGCATAGACTTGTACATGTTTAGGACATGTGCATCCGATTTCAGGCAAACCTTCTTAGTCGCCTCTTATGACATGCTTGGCAGGTAACAGTGGTTCTATTCTTTACACCCCAAATTTTGGCCCCGGTAACCACTTGGGCGATCACTAGAGATGAACAGCTATTACATGATGTGAAAACGAGTTCTTTACTTTTTACATACAGTATATACATCAGTTTGTATCTATTTCATATGTTACAGTGTAGATTTATACATTCTTTCTGGGGGCAGCCAATCTTTAGTTCCATTTATGCTAGTACAGTGCTTGCTATCCAACATTCTTATGTATTGGGACGCATCTAACTACTGACTGTAGAGGCGCTGTGCCGTGTGGCAATCGCAATAATAATACATATAATAATAAAGTAATATTAATAGTAACATGAATAAAAAATAATAACAAACGCAAACTTAATCCTGACTAAATATTTAATATGTTTTTATTTCGTTGTGATTGTGAAAATATTGAATCATACTGTTATTCCCGAAATACATTTTTCTTTCTTGAAACTTTGATTCACTTTAAAGCCAGAGAAATAAGATAGGCGCCAGCGTGTATCACATGAGCGTCTGCTATCACCGCGTTATACAGCTCTGTGCTAGTTTATTGTGTGTTCTTGAAAGAAAATGTCCAGAAATGTTCAACTATTTGATTTACTTTGACAGAATTTTTATACTCTGGCTTGGACAACAATTGAAGCTGGAAGCAAGAAAAAGGTTAACATCTTGGCGGTTGCAGGTTAGTTTAGTTTGTATTATATTCTTCTGTTGTAATCAGTTTCCCATGCCTAGATATCTAAACAAAGAGATAAGTTGCTTCTATGAAACCAGTCATGAGCAGGACATCCACAATAGTGCCTACAATTTCTCAACATTTAGTCTCTTTGGGTCAGTTTGAGCTCTTAAGTGAGATCAGTCATGAGCAGGACATCCACAATAGTGCCTACAATTTCTCAACATTTAGTCTCTTTGGGTCAGTTTGAGCTCTTAAGTCACTAGAGGTGACATCAAATAGTAGCATGTCTCTAGCGGAACGTCACTTTGCCGCAGCCCACCTGAAAACTCTCACCCTCGCTAGTTCTCCCGCCTCCTCCGACATCATGTTTAAGGTTTCTTTGATGTCTTACTACCACCTTTAGTCTTGTTTGTCCCCTGCCTCATACTCCAGGAAGCATACCTTCCATCACCATTCTATCCAAACCACTATGACATTTAACGTGGCCAAAATATTTCTTCTTCCAGGACATGATGTTATTCGTGAACAAATGTGCAGAATGTATAAATTGAATGTTTTTTTCTTGTTGTTATCAGTTTGATTAAAGTCCTAAGTGTTTTCATTTGAACCCACTTGCTGTAGGAAGCTCAACCTCACTGTATTGTCTGCTGTGTCCAAACTACATTAATGCTCTAATTTGAATATCTTTTTTTTAAAAAGTATAAAGAACTTTTTTACAATTCTTCTATTGGACACTCTTTCTCATAGTGTTTCATCTATTATTTGGGATTTTTGTTAATCTTCTTGAATTGTGTTTCCCTTTTTACATATTATTTTATTGTGTGTCCACGTCCGTGTGGTGTTGGGGCCCAAGGAAGCAAAGAATAGTACCACTGCGATATACAAGGCATGTCGTAAGAGGTGACTGATGTAGGCCCTAGGGATGCTATCCTAGTAAATAAAAAGCAGCACAGAAATTGGATGTGATGGCCTACTTGTAGGCGCATAACTGGCACAATGTACACTCGCTCTTAGGCTTAGATTACATACAAATCACACAGAGTGGTTGACAGGTGGTCGATATGGAGCGTTCGAAGAAGAAGATTGTGTCCAAAATATATGAACATTGTCTGTCACATATTGAAATATCTCTGCAGTTTTTATTCTAGTCTAATATTTGTTTCTCATTCATTTCACTTTTTAATGGTATACTTTTATTAGTACTCATTTCATAGTTTTAGAAAGCAGTCGAGATTCCATAAGGGGACAGCACATAACCCACTGACGAGTGGTATATGCTCTGTCTGCAACCAAATCACTCCCCAGCTATGGGACAAATGGCAGCCCTCTCTCTCCCTTAAGGAGGACATCTTTGTTCTTGTTTTGTCTTCTACTTGGTATGACCCTTTCCCCGGTTATGCAGGGATTAAACTATAGTGTCCAGGGAGCACACCTTGATCAAAAACCTGGGTTAGTGAGCCTGATGGCAGAAGGCTGAAATCACTTAATGTCTAGAGTGGAATCAGACCAGACAAATCCTGGAAGACAGATCTCATCAGCAAGGGGCTGCAACTGTCTAGAGATCAAACTCCCCAAAAATGATGTCCCCATAAACAGAATGTGTCATCCAATATTGGTATGGAGGAATCGACACATACAAATAAATCAATAACCAAGCTATTTCACTAGTTCTTGGAAGTCTTGCTACTTTTAGCTAATAGTACTGAGCCATCTACTCTTTCTTTATGCAACATTTCCTTTTGCAGAATATCGCTCTCATGACACCTGCTGATCCAAGACAGTATATTCAGGGCATTCCTTGAGAAGAAATCATACAAGAGTACCAAAGCTGACATTGAAGTGAGATGCAAAGGGTTCAAGACAGATAGCATGCCCTAAAGAAATCCTGAAATGAACTTTACTGAGAGAGGAAATATCGGACTCAATTTTATGAAAGGGATTGAGCGAGTTACCCAGGACAGAGCAGTATGGAGAAATTCCTTGCAGGCCCAATGTAATGTATAACGTTACGAGAGGAATATATATTCATGTAAACCCTTGGGGTTGGAAGCATTGATAGACCTACACTCTTACCAAAACCTGCCGTTCAGATCTTCCAAACCATTAACATATAATTTAGCACAATAACTGTTGAAGAAAACAGCCATTGAAATGCAACTTGTGTTTATTGTTAATATTGTGAAATGTTAACATCTTAAATTTCATGTATACTAATTTCTTTTCTGTTACAGGGAAGTGCAGCTTATTGTTAATGTGAAATGTTAATATCTCAAATATAGTATATAACTTCTTTCTGTTACAGGGAAGTGCAGCTTATTCTTATTGTTTTAATGTGAAATGTTGAATACATCTTAAAATACAAAAGTATATAACTTCTTTCTGTTACAGGGGAAGTGCAGCTTATTCTTATTGTTAATGTGAAATGTTAATATCTCAAATATAGTATATAACTCTTTCTGTTACAGGGAAGGCTATATTGTAGTGATATACTCAAATAAATCTTCTTTCTGTTACAGGGGAAGGTGCTATGGTGAAGCTGATATACCCTAATCAACTTCTAATGTATGCTGTCATCCGTGGTCATAAGAAATACATCAGCTGTCTGCTTTTTCATCCCACTCTTACACGTCTGCTGTTCAGTAAGTGATGGTTATTGCCCATTAAAAATTAATAGTGTTAGTTCATCATGCTGCATTTGTTTTATTGATTAAATGTCATGGCCAATTAACAAGCAATCAATAAGATCATTGGAAGCCACAGAGATGTGGTTTTACAGAAGAATGCTGAAATTACATGAACTGCAAGGAAAACAAATGATGAGGTTTTTAAACAGGCAGACATACAAAGAAACCTTATCAGGTACCTTAAAAGAAGAAGAATCAGACAAACAAGGTTCTTCGGACATATAATGCAAAGAGGAGGTTTAGAACATATGGTGACAACAGGTAAAATTCAGGGAAGGAGAGATCGTGGATGACAGGGTGAGTAGAGGTTGATCGCATACGTCAGCAGACATGTCACTTGATTGATTAAAATGTCATGGCTTGTCAAAATGTTTCATAAATGTGTGTTTACCTTTACTGCAATATCAGTTTATTGTTTTGGGGATCGCGAGAGAGAGCGTTTATTGTTTCTTTCGCGATCACCCTTAGACTGATGTACCAGATTTCCCCATAAATCTCATTCATGTGGAAATCTGACTCATGCAGCATGGGTGGGTTTTGTCACATTTTAGCCAGCCTTTACTGGGTTTGCTCTCAATCAGCTTTTGGCTGTCCCCAGCCGACCTGCAAGGCAGCATATTAGTTTATTGTTTGCGGAACATTGCAAGTGTAAATAGAAAGTAACATTCTAACTTCATGTAGAAGGTTTACATTTCGAATTGATGTTGCGCCTGTGTGTTGCTGGGACTGCAAGGAGCAAAGAATAGTAATACTGTGGTCTACAAGGCATGTCGTAAGAGGAGACTGATGTAGGACCTAGGGGAAGCTCCCCTAGTAAATAGAAAGCATTGCAGAAATCGGATGTGCTGGCCTACTTGTAGTCCCATAACTGGCACAATGTACAACCGCTCTTAGGCTCAGATCACACACAAAGAGTGGTTTAACAAGTAGTTGATATAGAGTGTTCAAAGAAGTAAAATGTTTGGTAACATATTTTTAAAAAGGCAATAAAATCGTTAGAATTTTGACTATTGGCTTCCGTCAGTCTGAGCATCAGACACTGCCATTTTGAAAATAAATGTTTAATAAACAGAAAGCACAGGAGTTGCGGTTTTGAGTCAGCAAGAAAATTACGCTCAAACACCCAAACATAGACATGGCAGTCAAATGACAACTGATAAATTACCTATTTCTACCAACTCTCTGTTATCAATGTCAAACATGGTCCCTAACTAAATCCCAAGAAAGAAAGATCACAACATTTGAAATAAAAAACAAAGAAAATTAAGATATTAAGAAAAACCGTCAATGTTATAAGATGGGATAGATTGAGAAATAAGAACAATAGAAATGTTGTTGAAATCACATTATGCATCCAACATAATAGAAGATAACAAATAAAATGGTTCGGTCACTTAACCCCTTGTTTACCAGTGGTTATAGGATAAACTGCACAGCCTATCCCAAGTGTTTTTCTGCATTTCTACCAAGTTACTACCAACTTATTTGAAAATTTAATAACTCTGTTATTTTTTGGAATATTTGTTTGAAATTTTGTATTTTGATATAAAATATGTATGTGTATGTTTTGATAATAAAAATTGTGTTTGTACTGCTTTATTGTTTTTTGTTTTAAAAAAAAAAAAAAAATGGCAGCAAAAATTCTGGTATTTTAGCATAAATAATAATGTAAAATGACATAAACATACATTCAGACTTACCACAAGTCACATCCAGTATATAGCCTTCGAATGATAATCCTCAAAGCATTCCCCCAAGCACAGGTCTGGTTTGGAGGGGCAGGAGCAACAGTAAAAGCGAGACTCCTTTCGCTTTTTTTTTTTTTAGGCACACTCTGCAGGGCTTGTATGGTTTAGCTTTCTGTGTTGGGGGTAGCATATAAATGTAATGCTTTTCAATCATTCGAACTGCATCATCATCAGCATCACCAGTGTTGACAGAGACTGTGCCAGGTACAGGTACCGTTGGAGGAGGGCCATTGTTGAACATCCATGATGCAGCAACTGACTCGAGGAAATCAAGAAATCTTTTTGAATATCCAGTCTTCTTGGCAAGAATGAAAGCATTACATGCTGCCAATTGAAGACAATGGAAAAAAGTTTCTTGGTCCACTTGAGAGACTTCCTGGTGCAGTCATAAGGCTGTATCAGCTGATCATGTTTGTCAACACCTCCCATGTTCCTGTTGTACTGGGTTGATACTTTGGGCCTGCGGGCGATCCCCTTATTCCTGGTATCAGGAATTTCATCCTCCGCATGCCCATGAACAGTGGACAGTAGATGGACTACTTTTGTACTGTGGTACTTGGTGGCCACAACTTTTCCGTCACCACAGATGGCAGATGAGGCCCCTTTATCCAGCTGGACTAGTTGCAACTGCTCCGGTATGCCCCTTCCCACACGGATTGTGCCGCAGGCAAGAGTTTGTTTCTCTAGCAGGTAGAGAAACAGTCGCAAACTAGTGTACCAGTTGTCGCAGTACACATGGTGGCCTTTGCCTAGCAGGGGAGCAATGAGGTACACAACCATCCGCTCGCTCACTGACAAGTGTTCAGCATCAGCAGGAATAACCTGCTGGATGTCGCTCACGTTGTCTTCTTTGCCTGCGTAGATTTTGAATCTATAACAATAACCACCACTGCCACTCACTTCATCATCCGACTCACAGCACAGGTAGATTTTTATGCCAAACCTGGCTCGCTTGAGTGGGATGTACTGTCGAAATAGCAGACGGCCTTTCCATAGTAGTAGACTTTCATCCACACACACATCACGGCGAGGTTGATAAACTTGTTGAAATTTGTTGAATAAGTGGTCAACAACAGGCCGGATCTTGTACAGGCGGTCATATGCAGGGTCATCCTTGGCAGGCAAGTGTGCATTGTCATTGAAATGCAGGTATTTCAAAATATCAAAATATCTGTTCCGTGACATCACAGAGCGGAATACTGGCAAATTGTAGAGGTTTTGTCGACCAGTAGTTTCGGATGTTTGGGAGTTTTATTATCCCCATCAATAGGGACATTCCTAAAAACTTTTTCATCTCAACATAGTCGACTTCTTTCCACTGAAATTTTGCCAGCTTCTCTGGATTCAAACCATCCCTGTACTGCTGTGCATAGAGGTTAGTCTGCAGAACTAGGTTGTTCACAAAATTTTCATTGATGAACAGTTCTACAAGCTGCGCCTCTGTAAATCCATCAGTGTTACACTGGAGGCCTGGAACACTTTCAAATAGTATATCTGGATTAGGAGGTTGATGTCCTGCATCAATCCAGTTATCTATACTATCGTTAGTAGTATTTCCAGCACCAGCAACACGACGATAACCTCCTCTAGTGGCTCTAGCAGCAACAGGCAGTCCTCTGCCACGCCCTCTTTGAATTGTTTGGGCACCTTGTATGGCTCCCCTTTGGTTCCCACAACCTCCAAGTCTTCCTAGTTGTGAACCCTGTCCACTATTACTAGTTCTAGTAGTACTTGCTACTCGCTCAGTACTAGTACTTGCGACAGGGTCGGTTCTAGAACGCTTGCTTGGACGTAAATCACATTCATGAGTAATAGTATCAGTATCACTATTTTCGTTTTCAGTGTCACTCACCTGTACATCAGAATTTTCAGAATCTGAGTGAACAGATTCACTTGATGAGAATATATCATCATCTCCGCTATCTACATCGTTGAATATGTCGTCAGCACCATATGACAACAACGCTAAAGCTTTTTGTGTTGGTGTAATCGTTCTGGAAGATTTTCTAGACGCCATTTTGCTTGAACTACTTTTGACAAAGAGAAACACTCTTTCAAAGTTATAAATAACCTTCGTGCTGCGAAAAACTGACCAATGACAATGTTTTATATAAAGGAAGGTATCCCCAATGCTATAGATAGTCTATTGTTGCAGTAGTTCCCCATTTACTTTAGTAGTACCCCGTATATTTTGCCGATGAGTTTACTACGTGACCCTCACGTAGTGGATATGGCCGCGCCATTTACTACGTCACCCTCACGTAGTAGTAAACAAGGGTTAATGAGAATGAAGCCAGATCTACTACCATCTCGTGTCTATAACAACTGGTAACCCGGGTGCAGAGTCAGATAAAGACTACGAACTCGATTGATAAATAATATCACAGATATCCTGTGAATTTAAAGACTGTCAATTACAGATGCAGCACACCTGCGCGGATAGAAATCTGAATCTCCCTATGATGCTTCGTGGTGCATGTGGATAAGACAAGACAAGAAAATCACGAAAAAAGTTTTCCATGGTGGTACTGAAAGGTATTCTGTGCTTTGGTGACTTCTGTCATCGATGACAGTGCATGTTTGAAATATTTTCTTTAATAAATCATCATATCACATTGAATTTGATTTGTTTTAGGTGGCTCCAGGGACGGATATGTTTTTCTATGGGATATTGGAATCCCAGACAAAGCCCCAAACAACAACTATATGTAAGCTGACTTTTGAACGTGATTTGCAACATTAAAAAAATAGACTAACAAAAATGAAATAAATGATGTAAGTAATCTTGTCAGGTTTAATATCTTTGCTGCTCGGAAAACATGAAGATTTGTTACTCACATATGGCTGTAAGAAATTTTGGTTATTCAGACTTGTTTGCTCTGAAGTATGCAGACTTTAAGTCTTCATATTGACTATGAAAGGTTATAGAACATGATATCCATAGATAGAAAACTAGTCATGACAGAGATGAACATGACATCAAATGATAGAAGAAAATTAGTCATGACAGAGATGAAGTGTTTATGCAGAATGCTGGGAGTATCAAGAAGAAAACTAGTCACGACAGAGATAAAGTGTTTACATAAAATGCTGGGAGTATCAAGAAGATACCGGTTATCATGAACACAAAAAGAGCATTGTTCAACACAATAGTTCTCGCTACATTATGCTACCAGTGCCAAAGCAGACACTGACATTAAAGGACAGAAGAAAACTAGTCACAACAGAGATGAAGTGTCTACGCAGAACACTGGGAGTAACAAGAAGAGATCGGTTTAGAAATGAAGACATCAGGAAAAAGTGGGTATAACATCAGTGCTGAACTTTTATCAAGAAGTAACAAATTAAATGGTTAGGTACGATTGTGAGAAGAAAAAAAAAATGGTTAGGCCATATAAGCAGATTACAAACAGACAGTACGCCTCAAAAAGCAATGTTACCCGATACAGTGGATCCAAGAAGAGGCGGCCACGCAAAAGGTGGACCTCAGAGATAACAGAGGGGGACTGCCTAGAGTAGTTGATAGTAGCTCGGCCTGCTAGCTGTGAGACGCCTCATAGTTCGGGTTCGAACCTACTGTCCGGCATTTGTTCAGTCCCTGGTCTTACTCCAGGACATAACATGAGTACCTCTGAAGTCGGAGAAAATCTGCCTGTATGCGAGGAATACTAATTCGACAGTACATTGAGCACACGGCTGCCAGTGTAAAGTAATTTACAATGTGCAAGCTGCTGCCATTGTAAGAAATTGGAAAAACAGATTTTCACGCAAAAATCAGTTTCAGAGATGGAACCGTCTGAGTTGAAAGCAGACGAAATATAAAAAAAAAAAAAAAAAAAGAGATAACAGAGACGATGAAAGACACTATTTATGAAGTGCACACAAAAGCCTGTTCTAGAAATCTCTTCTTATCCTTGTGCTGTGAGACAAAACAGGATTAGAGAAAAGGTAACTAAACTAAAGATCTGCTGCAGATTAACACTAGATGTGGTACTATAAAGTTTGCATTTATGTTTGTAAAATCTTATCATTAACCCTTCTGTGGTGTAGTGATAGTCTTCTTCTTCTTTGCGTTGGTTCTTTACGACCAATTTTAATCACTCTGTGAAATGTTTGATCTTTGCCAAGAATGTGTATACGTTGCACATTGGTTTGGTAGGTCCCTAAATGCATATATTTCTACACGTTTAGGACATGTGCATCCGATTTCAGCCAAACCTCCTTAGTCGCCTCTTACGACATGCGTGGCAGGTAACAGTGGTTCTATTCTTTACACCCCAAATTTGGGCCTCTGGTAACCACTCGGGCGGTGGCGGTAGTGAGCTCGATCACAGCCCAAGAGTACCTGATTCAATTCCGCGGCGTGCATTTAGGAAGCAAATTTGTTCAGAACGGTGAAAATAGACCTCACGATTAAGAAGCAATGGCAAACTACTGAATGTATAAGTTGTGTCTACAAATTAGCAACCCATTTACTGTGGTTGCTGACGACATCCTGTAAAGGATATGCCACTATTTTCATTTTTATCATATAGTTGATTGTGTTATATATTTTCTTTGACTATTTTCCATCGGAGTGTTTTACTTTTATTCTTGATAGGCCATTGCTGAAGATATCTCTGCAGGATACAGTGGGGGATGCATTAAATCTGGTATTCAGTGAACGCTCACAACTGCTTATTGCTGGCGCTGAGAGAGCTGTGTGGATGGTGTTCTGACTGCCCTCTTTGACTCCTGTTAGGAGAGCTAAAGTAATCGAGTAAGTTACTACGAATAAATAGTTATTCAGTAATTAAGTGGCTACTAATAGTGATAGACTAGTGAATTAAGTGGCTACTAATAGTGATACAGTAATTAGTAGTGGCTACTATAGTGATACAGTAATTGAGTAATTTGGCTACTAATAGTGATACAGTAATTGAGTAAGTGGCTACTAATAGTGATACAGTAATTGAGTAAGTGGCTACTAATAGTGATACAGTAATTGAGTAAGTGGCTACTAATAGTGATACAGTAATTGAGTAAGTGGCTACTAATAGTGATACAGTAATTGAGTAAGTGGCTACTATGTGATCAATTGAGTAAGTGGCTACTAATAGTGATACAGTAATTGAGTAAGTGGCTACTAATAGTGATACAGTAATTGAGTAAGTGGCTACTTATAGTGATACAGTAATTGAGTAAGTGGCTACTAATAGTGATACAGTAATTGAGTAAGTGGCTACTAATAGTGATACAGTAATTGAGTAAGTGGCTACTAATAGTGATACAGTAATTGAGTAAGTGGCTACTAATAGTGATACAGTAATTGAGTAAGTGGCTACTAATAGTGATACTAATTGAGAAGTGGCTACTAATAGTGATACAGTAATTGAGTAAGTCATAATGTATCAGTATTGAAGTGTACAGTGATACAATTGAGTAAGTGCTATCTTTCCTAAATGCTGGGCGATACAATCTTCTCCTTGAGCTCCATATCGACTACTTGTTAACCACTCTTTGTTGCTTGTATGTGATCTGAGCATAAGAGTGAGTGTATGTTGTGCCAGTTGTACAAGTAGGCCAGCACATCCGATTTCTGCGCCACTTTTTATTTACTAGGGTAGCTTCCCTAGGCCCCTTCCTCAGTCGCCTCTTATGACATTTCTTGTAGGTAGCATTGTTACTTCTTTGCTCCGCTTGAGGGCCCCGGAAACACATGTAAGGAGTTATGCAGTAATTGAGTAAATGACTCTTAATAGTGATACAGTAATTGAGTAAGTGGCTACTCTCTTTCAGAAAAATGAAGAAGAATAATAAGCACACCAGAGTCTGTTTTTTTCTTTGGTAACGTATGTTGTGAGACATGGAACATTGACAAAGCGCCAGAGATCATTAATGCCTTTGAATGCACATGTTACAGAAAAGTACTTAAAATATCATGGACACAGAAAAGTACTTAAAATATCATGGACACAGAAAAGAACAAATGCTTCTGTTCTGCAACAGTTTGAGTAACCCTTTAGCTGCTAATGACGTATATATACGTTTTCCCATTCACTTCTAAAGACGCATTAACATGTCTGTTATTATCTCTCCTCTGTGATCTAAAGACATGTTAACATGTTATACATTGCTACTGTCACTGCTATAGCGTAAATTCACGTTTGTGGACCTAGAAACAAAGAGTAGCTATTTTTAGCTCAGCCTTCAGAAAGTATGTAGCAGCAAAAGGGTTAAAGAGAGTTGGCTATTAAAGAGCATAAAAACAAGGAAACTTAAATATTTTGGACATGTTAAATGACATGAGTGCCTAGTGAAGGTAATTCTGGAGGAATGGTGCATGGAAGAAGAATGAGAGGAAGACCTAGAAGACGATATGTGCAGAATGTCATTGACGGTCTGAGAATGACTACTGCTGACATCGATCATCTTGCACAGGAGTTTTCAGGACTGCTGTCGTGGGAGCCAAGTTCCGGAAGGGATAAGCTACTTGATGCTGATGACACCACATCTCAGCTTTATTCTATATAGCAACAGTCAGTTCTACATTGCTATTGTTTGCTAATTACCAGCACTATTATTGTGACTGTGCTATATATCCCATTTCAGTACTGAATTATTATTGTCTCTGTTGATTTAGGAAAGCCGATATCATTTTCCAGCATCCAAAGTCAAAGACATTAACAGTGGATGGTCTGATCAGTTTGCCAGGAGATCTGATTGGTAAATAAATTGTTCTTGTACAGGGTGTTCAAGATAAAAGTAGCCTGTCAAGGGAATCAATCTGGCATATATTTATGAAAATGAGAAGGTTCAATTATGACATAGTATAGGTCACGTACGCGATCTTTTGTGTTGTGATGCATGGTGTGTTATTATGATGTGGGAAGGGGTAATGAAACAATGTGAGTTAGGATGAGCTAGTCAGAACCGGTATAAATAGACAAAATGCAATGTGTAACCGTTAAAAAAGATGCTGGCACTGGATAGGACACACTTGCGAAACCGGAGGAATATAACAAGAAAGGTCCTTGCCTGGAACCCGAGGGACAGAGAAGAAGGGAGGCCGAGAAATACATGGAGACGAGATTTGGAGGCGGAGATCAACAATATAAAGAAGAGCTGGGGGAGCTGCAGGAGATATCTAGAGATCGGAAGACTTGGCATGAGTTGGTTGAGGCGTATGCCCCACCCGGGGTAAAAGGCAAAGAGAGAGAGAATGCGTAACCGGCAACTTTTGATTTGTCAATAGGGTTACTTTTATCTTGAACACCCTGTATATATAATGGTTGGCTGAATTTGTTGTTTTGTTTGTGATACTAATGACTAGCAAAACACGCAAAAACAAAGTTCTGTAGTTTTACAAAGTACAAAAACAATATACAGCAACTTTTCAACAAAAAGGCCTTTATCAAGAAGTGATAATCACAAAGATCTCACTCTTTTTATATTCTATATTCTAATACCTGTCTATGTCAGCCCTCTTTTTTTTAATTGTAACCAATTTCTCTGTCTCTAGCAACCAAGCAAGTAGGTTCGGGCGAGATTCTCATTTGGGACCTGAGCAAACATGTGGAGAAACAGAAGAAAGAAGTTGCAATAGAACCCTTGATCAAATTGAAGTATCCACAACACAGCGTCAAGTATCTCAACCTCGGATATAGTAACGGTGAGTTGGATATTTGTTGTTGTCGATATCGTTTGCTAGCTGTGATGGGTTGTTGATAGTTGTGGGATGAGTTGTTGTGTGATGTGTTGTGAACATGTTGTGTGTAATCATAAGTGGGGGGAAAAGGAACCCTTTTCATACCTTTAGGTATATTGGGTAATACATCGCTAGGCTCGTCAACATCACGCCGGCCACCTTACTCCCCAGGTGCTTTTCCTAGTACCACATTGAGGCTGGGTCGACCTGAGAGAGGTTACGGTCTAAATACATTTCGTGCCCACTGTCGAATTGAACCTAGACACTAGCCTAAAAAGTAAGTTCACAAACAAACTACATTACTGCGGCTCTCTGAGAACAGTTATGGACTGAAATATTCCACAGTCACTGGAATTGAACCCAGACCACTAAGAAGTTCCTAACAACTATGCTACTGCAGCTCCGTGAGTATAATCATAGTGTGTAATAAAGAAAATACTCAGTATTCAAAAGTCTAGATACAACATAACTGGATACTAAAGACAAATATTGGGTGATGTGTGTTGTATATTGAGGTATGGTACTTGCCTGACACTCCAGAAGTACTTGGTTTGAATCCCATGTGAAGAGGCCTAAGTGTAGTTCAGGTTGAGTTTCACAGTGTCGTAATATAATTTTGATCAAATTCTTGTAGGTCTTCTTGGTGTTGGGGATGATCAAGGAAATCTTCTCTTATATAACATTAAAGAAGTCATCAGCAAACATCGAAGCGAGGATGAAGAAAATGTCTGGGAGGCTTCAAACGTAAGGATATGTTTCATTTTAATATTCACAAAATAGATGAGACTGCAGTAAAACTATTTGATTGGCAAAACACGTAATCACAAAGTACTGTAGTTTTACAAATTACAAAAACAATGACAAAATATAGAGCGTTTGACCAACAAGGCCTTTATCAAGCAAGCGAACAGGAGTGACAAATTTAAAAAAACAAAAATGGAAGACCAAAAACAGTTTCTAATGAAAATCTGGAAATAAATTATTTCCAGATTTTCATTAAACGCTTTGTTTTGGTCGTCCATTTTTTAAAATTTGTCATTCCTGTTGAAAGGCCTTGTTGGTCGAAACGTTGCTATATTTATCATTGTTTTGTAAAACTACAGTACTTTGTGATTGCGTGTTTCATTTTAATAGAAGCATCTAGTTTTGAACATTTCAATTTTTCCTTCCTTTTGTTTTCTCTTGTATAAGCATTGTCTCTTGTATAAACTCTTGTATAAACATTACACTAAAGCAGAATAACTAAGAAAAAAGAATAACACCTATGCATGTATTCTGTTAGCAATATTTTTATGAATATCTATCTGGTCTCATACCTCAACTTGTCTTTGATATCTGTTTCAGGTTTTGGAGTGGCCTAATATTATAAATAATGTGGCACCTTTAGCACTTCGTCAGGTAAGCAGTGTCATTTAGTTGAAATTATGCGTACACTTGTATATGTCATGAATCTGGCTAAAACAATACTGCAGTAATTTCTTCTTCGTTCGCTCCATATCATCCACTTGTTTATGCCAAAGAGTGTCGGTTTATTGTAGCAGCTAGGCGCCTACAGTCTCGTAAGCCAGCACATTTGGTCTCTGCCTGCTTTTTAAAAGAGTATTCTTCTGCGTTAGCCCGCTATGAATTCAGGCGTACTCAGGGCACTTGATAAGGCTCTTGAGACCGATTTTTGTGTGAAGGCTTGTGCTTTGCTTATTATCAGTGTCCCCTACCATACAAGCGTACCGTCTCCAATTTCAGAGGTATAGAAGGGTTTTCAAAATACATGGACAGCAAAAATAACGGATTTATTCAACAAAATCTGTAAAAAGAAAATTGGTTGATAAGAAAAAATAAGATTGAGAAAATGAAGTATTTTGGACACAAAAAAGAGAAATGAAAGTTTGGAAAGTACAACTATGGAAATAAATATCTCTCTCGATCGTTCTTTTGTGGTCGTTTTTATCATTCTTATTGTGATATATCAACGACCTTTGCCAAGACCGCATTTTTACGTCACATCTTCAGTACCATTTGGAGCTTTGGTACTTGTCCTTCGGCGACGTGTCCGATTCCAACCAGCTTTTACTGGGTTCGCTCTCCGTTAGCCTTTGACTGTCCCCAGCTGACGCAAGGCAGCAGGTTGAAATAAATATGATATTTCCCAGGATGGGAGAGCTGCAATATCGAGTGGTTAGTGCATTTGCTTCATAGGCAAGTGGTCGGAGGATCATATTCCACAGTGGAAGTATGATTTTTTTCTGACCGTACAGCTCTTTGGTTGACGAAGTTGGCTGGCATGATGTTGCAGACACACACAGTATTAAATTTAATTACTACCAAATTATGAAAGAACCGGGAGAATGGACTCTAAAAAAAAAAAGCGCATGACAAAATTAGATGCACTGTGCCAAATTCTTCTTGAACACTCCATATCGACCACTCTCGGATTTGTATATGATTTGAGCCTAAGAGCGATTATGCGTTGTGCCAGTTATGCGCCTACAAGTAGGCCAGCACATCCAATTTCTTCGCTGATTTTTATTTACTAGGGTAGCATCCCTAGGGCCTACGTCAGTCACCTCTTACGACATGCATTGTAGGTTGCAGTGGTACTATTCTTTGCTTCCTTGCGGGCCCCAGCACTACAAGGGCGGTGCCAAATTAATATACACATAGTATAACCCTCATACACTCAAAACCCAAGCAAAACAACTCACAAAGAATGATCTAGAAGTGATATATACCAGAGTAAAACAAAGAACTATGTATTGTCTATAACTTTGCTTAAAATTTGTCCATTCTTTTTCTGAAACTGATTGTGATCATTACTTGGGCAACAATGTAGACAAAGAGGTTGCAACAGATAGAGATGTCAGAATACAGAAGGCAAGAGGAGATTTCTTTGCGCTAGCAAATCTGTCAAAAATACAATATTTTATTTTACATGTGTTCAGACTCTATATAATACAAGAGTTTGTGGAAACTTGAAGTTTGTTCTATCTGCAATCACAGCAAGACAAACATTTGTTGTTCTTCTTCTTTGCGTTCTTTATTTACGATCAATTTTAATCACTCTTTGTGATATGCTTGATCTTTGCCAAGAATGTGTATACGTTGTACATTGGTTTGGTAGGCCTCTAAACGCATAGACTTCTACACATTTAGGACACATGTATCCGATTTCAGTCAAACCTCCTTAGTCGCCTCTTACAACATGCATGGCAAGTAACAGTGGTTCTATTCTTTACACCCCAAATTTGGGCCCAGGTAACCACTCTGGCGAAAAACTCTACATAATACAAGAGTTTGTGGAAACTTAAAGTTTGTTCTATCTGCACTCACAGCAAGACAAACCCTTGTTTTTTGACTTATGTTCAAACGGAAGTTATTTTAATTAGCTTTTCATATTTTATTTGAATGATTTTTCCACAGGAACTTGTGGTTAACACTGTAGCTATAAGCAGTAGCCATGAATATGTAACAGGCGGGACAGATAACAACCTGGTGTGTATCTGGAAGAGAGAGGAGGAGGAAACCGCACAAGCCGAGGCAGAATGAAAGCATGGTTGTTTCATAAGTAAAAGAAAAGTAATATTTTGAAAAAGTGCATAAATTTAGGAGATGGAAAGACCACCTATTTTAAATTTAATTTTACTTCAATGTCTTGATAAAAAATGTACTCTCTGTGTGTTGTTTACTTTGCTGTAGTACATGTATCAATTCATCTGTTTTTTTACTGTACATGTTTTACTTGTAAATAACTCTGGTAAATATAGTACATCATCTAATTGAATTATTGTAATTTCATATTTTTTCTTATGTTTGCACTTGCTTTTCATTACCCAGCTACTGAGTTAAGTGCTTGGATTGACACTGAACTGTGAATTTCATTTGAATAACTTTTGTTTGTGTCAACGGCGGTGGTGTTGTGGATTTCATATTCAGAAAATGGTGGACAGCTAGTCGCAGGGGATCTAGTAACTGTGTAGTGCTTGTGCGGACTGCTGTTTTTTTGCCGTGTCGGCTGTTTCCTCGATGTGAATTGCAAATTCAAGTGGCGGGTGGTTGGTGTTGGCACTCTGGTGCATTTAATGCATATGCAAGCTGCAGGTTTGTGTCAGGACTTCTGTTGCTATCACAAATTCACATGAGACAATGATGGACTTTTGAGGGTTGCTCACTGGCACAGGGAAATAGCAATTATGGGGCAGCCCGTAAGTTGAAACCATAACCATCTAACTTTATGCCACCTATCCAAGATACAAAATTGTTATACATTTTTAAAATATACTTTTTTTTAGAAAGAAACTAAACAGTTACAGTGTCATAGGAAAAATATAACTAAGG
The DNA here is from genome assembly GCA_020796225.1 of Arion vulgaris. Classification (NCBI taxonomy): domain Eukaryota; kingdom Metazoa; phylum Mollusca; class Gastropoda; order Stylommatophora; family Arionidae; genus Arion; species Arion vulgaris. Next base: position 85,942,041 of record CM036754.1, on the reverse strand, counting down.
ATTTAAATATAGTTCGACAAATAGAGACCAATAGCAAATTTTGATCAAATTTGGCTGCAGTTTTCCTTGTTGTTTTAGTCAAATTTTACTGCTGTCTCTTAGTTTTTATCAAATTTGACTTGTGTGTCCCATGCAGTTTTGACCAAATTTTAGCCTCCCTTTATTTGATATTTCAGTTTCCAGCAGAAAGTAACTCTGTATGTTTCTTCTTCAATGATCCAGCGGTACTTGAGCTTTTGCCCTTCTGCCCAATGCTATGTAGTGGTATCTGCATGTGTTTGTAAGTTGTTCTTTTGTTCCATTTATCTGGCCTTGGAGGAAGGAGGGTCTTTCTGATGTCTTCTAGTGCTTGACACTTGAAGAAGTGGTGGTGAACAGTTTCATGATGATGTGCGCACAGTTGGCACTCTGGAGTGTGTTGTGGATGAATTCTGTTCAAGTGATTATTAAGTGTTATGTGTTGGGTTCAGAGTCTAAAAATGGTGCTCTGATCTCTTCTTGTAAGGTGGTTGATGTTGTCATTAAGGTTAGGGCTGGCCATATGACTGTACACCTCTCTTCCTGTGTTTCCCATGGCCCTATTTCTTTACTCTAATTCTATTTTGCCTCACAGCTTCAGGAGATTTCTAGAACGGGCTTTTGTGTGCGCTTCATTAACAGTGTTTTTCATCGTCTCTGTTATCTCTGAGGTCCACCTTTTGCGCGAATGGCCTTTTGCTTTGTATCTACTGTATATGAGTAGCATTGCTCTTTTTGAGGTGCACTGTCTCTTGATAATCTGCTTATGTGGCTGAACCATTTAATTTGTTTTCTTTGATGACATATAGTACTGATGTTGTACCTACTTTTTCCTCATGTCTTCATTTCTAAACTGGTCTCTTCTTGATACTCCCAGCTTTCTGCGTAGACACTTCATCTCTGTCGTGACTAGTTTTCTTCTATCATTTGATGTCAGCGTCCAGGTTTGGCATTGACAGCAAAGTGTGGGGAGAAAGATGTACATGTGTGAATTGTATTGGTCTGACCTAAATGTATTTGAAATCATCAAAAATAAAAATATCACACAAGTTTGTCATCTTTTATTCAACTATTTGTTTATATATTCCTGATATAATGACACAATATAGTCAAAATAAGCAAGGTTTCATACAAGCTGAATCTAATTAGGTGCAGTTATACATATTCATATCCCATGCATGCATGGACAGAGGGTTTCAATTTTATGATGGCATAAACCAAACGCATATGTCAAGACAATTCTCTATGGATCTGAGACTTGGAAAACACATAAGAAAATAGAAAGCATGTTAAGGATTTGAGGGAAGACTTCTTAGGAGAATTTTAAAAAGGGGGTTTACATACAAAGTATTGACTTTATTGCACCGGGTTTTACCATGGCTCCGTTCCCTCCACAGAAATGGCGCGCCATCTGCGAGATATTCCGTTCCTCTCCACAGAAATGGCGCGCCATCTGCCGAGAGTATTGCATGAACTCCATAGCTCCTGCAACAATCCTAGGAATCTCTGGAAAAAATTACCTCGGGAACAGAATGATGCGGTCTGCATTCAAACCTTACGACCTCTGGATCGCAAGACAAGGGCTCAGCCACAGAGACTCACATTCTTAGAAGAATACTTTGGTATACCTAGGAGGACAAGATTAGCATTATCAGAATTCAAGAACTAACTAGTCTGGAAGACAGAAATAAAGAGATACAAAAGTGACAATAGATTGGACATGTCATCAGGATGAGAAAACAAGGTGCCCAAAATATGCAATGTAGCGTGCACTGCAGGGACAACAGGGGAAAAAAGAGAGGTCTTAAGGCACATGGAGAACTTTTGAAGCAATGCTCAAAGACATGCATAAGACTAGGTTTGAGGTAGAAAAAAAAAGACAAAAAAATTAAACTGAGTGGATATTTTTATATCTGCCTTATGAGCACTACGAGAACTGAAGAAACTTGAGCTACTGATGACGGCATACATTGAGAAGACATGATAAGATAACTTTTAGCAACAATATTATGAAACAGACTTGAGAATTATTTTTCTTAGTACGCACATTCTATTAAAGGGCATGGATTAGAAGAGCATGGACTCCCAAGTAGGAGATCCGGGTTCAATTCCTGGTAAGGCTGTTTTTTTTCCTGTAGGGGCATAAAGAAAAAAATCTGAACAGTTTCTGCTGTGGAGTTTGAACCAGGTACTTTTGGGTTGTGATCGATCTCACTACAGCTACATCACACATGACCACTATTGCATATATATACAATATATTTCAAATAAATGAAAAAAAGAAGGAAGAAACTGATACAACATTGATAATTTAACTTCAGACACAGCAGAAATGATTAAATCTGAAACAAGTGGGATCTTTGCCCAGCGGCAACAGAGCACCACGTAACGATGGATCTACAGAATATCCGAGGCACTAAACTCTACCTTGTACAAATTACATAAAGAGGCTCGCTGTAGGTGCCTCTTTTTCAACCTGACGTCGAAATGCAAAACGGATAGAGGATAGACAGACAGACACAGTAGTTCAGAATAAAAAATCATTCTTTGTTGTTGTACTATGTATTATTTGTATTGTTGTGATAAAGTGTAAGTCCTTGTAGTACATCCCCACATCTGGCACTGATTTTAATGTCTGCATGCTTGTCTCCCCGCGTCGGGCCGATGTTAACAATAGCGATCTTCATGTCTAGCGATCTTGCCCTGTTTATGAAGCGATAACCAGAGTAAACCTATGGACAATGGGCAGAAAAATGGAAAAGTTAATTCATTACAATTACAAGGCGTGAAAAAAGATAAAAGGAAAATTATAGTTGAACAGGGTACAGGTAAGGTGCAATGGATATTGCAGGTAATATATTAGATACAGGTGAGAGAGTATAAGATGTTACAAGTAGGTAGAGGTGAGAGAGTATAAGGATATGTTACAAGTAGATACAGGTGAGAGAGTATATGCAATCGTTTTATCCTGATCAACTTGTTCAATCTCTCCTATGAAATTGAGTGATTTCTTGCCTCTCAGTACAGTTAGTTCCAGAGTGTCCCTAGGGAGTCCTCTCTTTCTTGAACCCTCTACCTCCCACTTCAATATTCTGCTTTGTTATTCTTTGACCATTTCTTCCAGATTGCGAGTCGAAGGTCGTGGGTTCGAATCCGGATCGCAGCCTTCTGTTCACGAGTGCAGTTTTCCCAGAGACCCTAGGATTGTTGCTGGAGCTACGGAGTTTGTGCTTTGTGCAATACTCTCAGCAGGTGGCGTGCCATTTCTGCGGAGAGGACCGAGCCATATGGGGTAAAACCCGGTGCAATGAAGTCAATCCTTCGGCTTTAAAACCCTTTCGGCTTTTTTCCAGATTCAATCATATCAAGCATATTCATCAAGTCTGATATCATGATCGTATGGGTAACCTGTTGCTCAGTCACCCATGAGAGGGCCCTGGAGGCAGCGGTGATCACAGTCATGCTCGATGTCGTCTCGAAAGCCCCGCTGTCCTCATGAAGTGTGCTGAGTACGCCCACAATGATCTGGTGCCACGTTTGACAGAGCCATTGGTGTAGATAATGATATCACCTGGATGGGAGTGCTGATCCAAGTGGTGAGACTGATAAGTGGCAATCTAAGGCAGTACATACCTCAAGAGAAGATCCTACAACAAGAACAGCATCAGACTGAAACATCTTTTCCAGAACAAACTGTACCGTCGGCTTGGGCACATTGTCACCAAAGAATATAATCTCTGGCTTCAGATCACCTTGACAAGATGGACATTTTGGAACCTTTCAAACAAGTGTGAAAATAGGAACAATTAGCATCTATATATATATATATATATATATGCACACACACACACACAAACAGGTACATCTAAATGTCCCACATCCTTTTCAGGCCTTAGGGTATGAGGTGCCTGTCACTTTGCATCTTTAGCCACAAGTGTGAGGAGGGTCAGTTCCTTTCTTCATGTGTGAAACATCATGTGTGGGACTTAACCGACAACTCGTGTCAGATTTCTCTCTCTCTCGATCGTTTTTAGGGACTCCGTCTCTCCGTACAGCTTCTCGCGAAGTTCTGTGTTATCGGGCCAGGTTTCGTCTCTGAGGCCTGCCAACAACTTGCAGTATGTGCTCTGCCGTCATGTCAGCCTTTTCACAGTGGCACAGGCTAGTTGTGCCAATTTTAAATTTGTGTGTCAGATTTGATTATCAAAAAAACTCTGTGCAGTACACTGACCCGTCCCATAACAGGTAAATAGATTGGCAGACTTAGAAAACAACCGCCCCCAACAGGTAAATAGATTGACAAACTTAGAAAACAATCGCCCTAACAGGTAAATAGATTGGCAAACTTAGAAAACAATCGCCCCCAACAGGTAAATAGATTGGCAAACTTAGAAAACAACCGCCCCCAACAGGTAAATAGATTGACAAACTTAGAAAACAACCGCCCCCCAACAGGTAAATAGATTGACAAACTTAGAAAACAACCGCCCTAACAGGTAAATAGATTGACAAACTTAGAAAACAACCGCCCCCCAACAGGTAAATAGATTGACAAACTTAGAAAACAACCGCCCCCCAACAGGTAAATAGATTGACAAACTTAGAAAACAATCGCCCCCAACAGGTAAATAGATTGACAAACTTAGAAAACAACCGCCCCCCAACAGGTAAATAGATTGACAAACTTAGAAAACAACCGCCCCCCAACAGGTAAATAGATTGACAAACTTAGAAAACAACCGTCTCTGTGTTGCCGGGCTCACGGGAGCAGAGGGTAGTAAAATTGCAACCTACAAGGCATGTCATAAGAGGCGACTGAGGTAGGGGTCTAGGGAAGCCACCCTAGTAAATAAAAAGCATAGCAGAATGGATGTGCTGGCCTACTTGTAGGCGCACAACTGGCACAGCGTACAATGATCAGATCACACACAAATCACAAAGAGTGGTTCAACAAGTGGTCGATATGGAGTGCTCAAAGAAGAAGAAAGCAGTATTTCATAATATTTCAATTCATATGTTTGTGATCTGAGAAGGCAGAATCGGTCTTTTTACCTGTGCCGGCCATTTGAGCTTCAACTTTAAGACTGGTAGAGCTGTCTATTGGCAATACATTTGAATGAGGTAGTTAACCAGAGCTCTCTTCTCAATCATAAAGGAATGCTTGGCTCAATATGGTGGTGGATACAATGCTACAAGGCAGTCTAATACTTCAGAGGTAGCTTTGCCATAACTTTCTTACAACCTCAAAGATATACTGAAGATGAAATGGTTGATATCTCCTTGAATACATACTGAAGATGAAATAGTTGATATCTCCTTGAATACATACTAAAGATGAAATGGTTGATATCTCATTGAATACATACTAAAGATGAAATGGCTGATATCTCCTTGAAGGCATACTAAAGATGAAATCGTTGATATCTCCTTGAATACATACTAAAGATGAAATGGTTGATATCTCCTTGAATACATACTAAAGATGAAATGGTTGATATCTCCTTGAATACATACTAAAGATGAAATGGTTGATATCTCCTTGAATACATACTAAAGATGAAATGGTTGATATCTCCTTGAATACATACTAAAGATGAAATGGTTGATATCTCCTTGAATACATACTAAAGATGAAATGGTTGATATCTCCTTGAATACATACTAAAGATGAAATGGTTGATATCTCCTTGAATACATACTAAAGATGAAATGGTTGATATCTCCTTGAATACATACTAAAGATGAAATGGTTGATATCTCCTTGAATACATACTAAAGATGAAATGGTTGATATCTCCTTGAATACATACTAAAGATGAAATGGTTGATATCTCCTTGAATACATACTAAAGATGAAATGGTTGATATCTCCTTGAATACATACTAAAGATGAAATGGTTGATATCTCATTGAATACATACTGAAGATGAAATGGTTGATATCTCCATGAAGGCATACTGAAGTTGAAATGGTTGATATCTCCTTGAAGGCATACTAAAGATGAAATGGTTGATATCTCCTTGAATACATACTGAAGATGAAATGGTTGATATCTCCATGAAGGCATACTGAAGATGAAATGGTTGATATCTCCTTGAAGGCATACTAAAGATGAAATGGTTGATATCTCCTTGAATACATACTAAAGATGAAATGGTTGATATCTCCTTGAATACATACTAAAGATGAAATGGTTGATATCTCCTTGAATACATACTAAAGATGAAATGGTTGATATCTCCTTGAATACATACTAAAGATGAAATGGTTGATATCTCCTTGAAGGCATACTAAAGATGAAATGGTTGATATCTCCTTGAATACATACTGAAGATGAAATGGTTGATATCTCCATGAAGGCATACTGAAGATGAAATGGTTGATATCTCCTTGAATACATACTAAAGATGAAATGGTTGATATCTCCTTGAATACATACTAAAGATGAAATGGTTGATATCTCCTTGAATACATACTAAAGATGAAATGGTTGATATCTCCTTGAAGGCATACTAAAGATGAAATGGTTGATATCTCCTTGAAGCATACAAAGATGAAATGGTTGATATCTCCTTGAAGGCATACTAAAGATGAAATGGTTGATATCTCCTTGAATACATACTAAAGATGAAATGTGATATCTCTTGAATACATACTAAAGATGAAATGGCTGAATTCCTTGAAGGCATACTAAAGATGAAATGGTTGATATCTCCTTGAATACATACTAAAGATGAAATGGTTGATATCTCCTTGAATACATACTAAAGATGAAATGGTTGATATCTCCTTGAATACATACTAAAGATGAAATGGTTGATATCTCCTTGAATACATACTAAAGATGAAATGGTTGATATCTCCTTGAATACATACTGAAGATGAAATGGTTGATATCTCCTTGAATACATACTAAAGATGAAATGGTTGATATCTCCTTGAATACATACTAAAGATGAAATGGTTGATATCTCCTTGAATACATACTAAAGATGAAATGGCTGATATCTCCTTGAAGGCATACTAAAGATGAAATGGTTGATATCTCCTTGAATACATACCAAAGATGAAATGGTTGATATCTCCTTGAAGGCATACTAAAGATGAAATGGTTGATATCTCCTTGAATACATACTAAAGATGAAATGGTTGATATCTCCTTGAATACATACTAAAGATGAAATGGCTGATATTTCCTTGAAGGCATACTAAAGATGAAATGGTTGATATCTCCTTGAATACATACTAAAGATGAAATGGTTGATATCTCCTTGAATACATACTGAAGATGAAATGGTTGATATCTCCTTGAATACATACTAAAGATGAAATGGTTGATATCTCCTTGAATACATACTAAAGATGAAATGGTTGATATCTCCTTGAATACATACTGAAGATGAAATGGCTGATATCTCCTTGAAGGCATACTGAAGATGAAATGGTTGATATCTCCTTGAATACATACTAAAGATGAAATGGTTGAGATCTCCTTGAAGGCATACTGAAGATGAAATGGTTGATATCTTCATGAAGGCATAGTAAAGATGAGACGTTGATTCTCTAAAGAAGCCAAGCAAAAGACTTCGGTAGGTTTATCTGTGACAGGGATCATGTTGGTTTTGTTAGGACACTGATAAGGAAAGCAAACCTTCACGCAAAAATCAGTCAGAGATGTCAGAGGGCATTAGGTGCCCTGACTACGTCTGAATTCATAAAGGGCAAACAAACAAAAATTTTTTTATTTTGTTCCATTGATATGCAAAATTTGTTCGTTGTTTTTATGAACTGACATGAATCTCTCAATACCACATGGCATACAAGATAAAAGAATATATTACCTTAAATTCTTTGATGAGATCAGATTTCACATCAACATCACCATCTGGTCCAACACTAACAGCTTCTGCAGACCATCCTGGATTAAGGTCCCGGATCATGTCTTGCATTTCATATCTAGCCACTTGAAAAGAACAGGACAAACAGTGAACACGGTAGGCACTTCCATGTAGCTCTGTTAAATTCTGTGATCCAGCTTTATAATGCAATGCATCAACATTCTGTGTAACCAGCCAATGTACTCGACCTTGTCTCTCCCAATCACTGAGAATATAATGTGACCTATTTGGCTGACTTGATGAAAACTGGGGCCAGCCAATAAAATTTCGAGCCCAGTATCGCTGCCTTATTGAAGAACTTTTAAGAAAATCTGTATAATTAACGGGCCGACTAGTGCTGGTTGCATACAACCCTACACCCTCTGATCTGTAATCAGGTATACCACTTTCTGTTGAAATACCTGCGCCAGTTAAGACGAATAACTTATGATGCGCGTTTATAAAATTTTGCAGTTTTTGAAGATCAGGAATGCTTAATTTCTCACTGACTGGGACAAATTTATTGTCAACAGCGTAAGAAAATGCAGCACATCCACTTGGTCTGGAATATATTATACATGAAGAAGTTGTGAAAATATTTGATAATCTAAGACCAGTTTTTATATTGCGATGATGAAACATTCTGACTGACATACTTCTGAGTAGACAATTTGCGTCCATTGATCAAACTTCACAGTTCTTAGATAAACTTTTGCTATAACGTATTTCCTGTTTGGTGCTAGTCGTGTTTAAAATGTCATCACTAGAAGGAAATACTTATGTATAGACCTTTTTTATTTATTGATTAGTAGTTACTTTCTCTTTTAACCGTAGATTGAGAGACCTATGCTGTAACTTCTCAATCAACATATCCTCTTCAACATGATTTCAAACTTTTAATGTAAAAGATAAAATCAGAAACGATGAGATCAGAAGAAAAGTGGGATCCTTGCAGGTGTTACAATATATTAAAAAACAACAGGTCAAATGCTTTGGACACGAATCAAGGTTACCCGTCCGAGTGGTTACCGGGGCCAAATTTGGGGTGTAAAGAATAGAACCACTGTTACCTGCCATGCATGTCGTAAGAGGCGACTAAGGAGATTTGGCTGAAATTGGATGCACATGTCCTAAACGTGTAGAAGTCTATGCGTTTAGAGGCCTAACAAACCAATGTGCAACGTATACACGCTCTTGGCAAAGATCAAACATATCACAAAGGGTGATTAAAATTGGTTGTAAAGAACGAATGCAAAGAAGAAGGTTACCACAGGGCAGTCTCCCACAAAGAGCACTAACACTCATATACAATGGTAACAGACCTAGAGGACGACCAAGTAAACGATGGAATAACCTAGGCACCCAATTCCACCTTGTACAAAGCGCATAAGGAGACTCGCTTCAGGTGCTTCATTTGTTACCTGACGCAGGGAGGTCAAAACATGGATAGAGAATGAATGGATGATGTCATTTGAGAAGCAAGAAAATGTTTGTCCATAAAAAGATATTGGTCTAAATTGTGTCTAAGAAACATTTTTATTTATGTTTTGGTATGTGTACATTTTCCGTTCAGAAAGCAATGGCAAACTACTGAACGTATAAGTGGTGCCTAGAAAATCAATGCCTTGTTTACCGTGGTTGATGGCTACATCCTGTAAAGGATATGCCACGATTTTCATGTGTACATTTACATTATGTCTGTTTCATATATATATATATATATATACAAAAATGATACTGTTGGATTCATCATTTGACGATGTTAGGGGTGGGGGGATAAGCTCCTGTACATACTTTTATATGTATTAATGAATGATTACAAACTATCCTAAGCTTGTGTGTGGGATGGATTAGCGTAATGCATAAGCGTTCAACTATCGACTCAGACACAAGAGTTCAGTGTTGTGACTTCAATCTCATACTCGGCGTTTCACGCATGAGGAAATTAATTGGCACTCCTAACTCCTGCATACTAAGGTCTATAAATGTGAAGTGAGGTAACTTCCTACTCTAAGGTCTGAAAATAGTGAAAAGGCTACGGGAAATTTTATTTATTTGATTATCATAAGCTTAACCATATTTAAAAAGATATCAGTTGTTCTTTAGGAGAAACTTTTTTTATGCTGGGTTGACAAGAAACAAGAGAGCTGATGCCCTGTCCAGAGGTGGTAATTAAGTGGATAACACTGCACCTCCCTGTCCACACTGAAAAATATGAGAGACAGATTCCAGAGCTAGTTGCAGAATGGGGCAAATCTGTCATCCCCTGACCTGACAAGATACTAAATCACCATCCACAACCAATACATTTAAAAGTGGATGAGACATATGGATGTGGACGACAGATGCCACCTTCAATATAACGCACCAGCAGAGCACAATCAGAACATTGTTTCGCCTGAGAACTGGTCACTCCAGTGGATGAGCTACTCAATCCAGACCCATGAACATATACAATCTTCTTTCAATCTGTCCTTCTCACAATCACCGTCGCCACATTGCAGATATGACTATAAGACCGAGAGCCATGTCATATACTATCACTTATAGTAATTTAAATTTACTGACCGATCATATTGACGTCTGCATCACCTCAGCCGCCCGGAAAAGACCGCGTTGGCGACAGACCTGAAGATCTAGCATGACTACAGACCTGAACAGCGAAGGATAACATACAACAATCCATCGGCATTATTATATACAAATATAGTTAGTTAATTAACAGAACTTTATAGTTCTTGGTGCTAAACATTGCAGTTGTAACTGACTGACATACTGTCACTAACTAAACGTAAAGAAAGTTAATTTGACTGCACATTTCCAAGAACTGCACAAATATCGGATAACTTTCCACTCTTTAAACAACGAATTGGTATTTGTACATACAATTTTGTAATTCTACTTTGATAATCGCAAACAGTTCTAGTAAATATAACTGGAAAGAATGTGTAGCTATTATAAAATGTAAAGAAGTTTAACTACAAACTGTATCATGTACGGATCAAGTTAAAACCAAACAAAACATTTTGTCATTCATTTCAAGGGAAATCACTCTAATATGTCGTTCGCAAGATTATTTTTGTCTCGGGAGACAATAGATTTTGCATCATGTCGTTTGTTCTGATAGCAAAACAGAGGTCAAAATACTAAGAGCATGCCCATTCCCAGTGGGGACGTATGGGTACGAAGCATTGGAATATAATAAGGCAGTGGAAAAACACATTTACTTTTGAATATGTGTTATAGCAGAGTCCTCCGTATATCATGGACAACAATGCGTTTTTTTGCAAGAACCATAGAGGAAACAACGGAAGCGAAGAATACGATCAACAAACAAACAATGTACAAGATTAAGAGCTTCCAAAAACACCAAATAGACAAACACAGGATTCAAACCACTTACCCTCATTTCTTACAACACCCATCGCCTAGCAATACGAGCGTCCTTACGAACACAACCAGCGAGGCTCGTATTGCTAGGCGATGGGTGTCGTAAGAAATGAGGGTAAGTGGTTCAAATCCTGTGTTTGTCTATTTGGTTTTTTCGAAGCTCTTAATACTTGTACATTGTTTATTTGTTGATCATATATCATGCACAGAGAAGAGAACAAATAGATCTATCCAGGAAGAACTCAAAATCAAAGAAAACTGGCTGATGCTACAGAAAATTAAAATATTTTGGACATGAGAGACACGAAGGGTTTGAGCATGACTACTGCAGAGGTCTGGCATATGAGAGAGAAATTCCAAAGGCTGTTATGGTGGCAAAGTTCTGATCAGAACAGATTATTTGATGATGATGTGTCTGTTCTGAATTACATCTGTTGTGGCTGTAATGGATTATACTGGACTGGTGCCTGCCTGCCCAGCGTGTTCGTAGCGCGTTGGACTGCGGGTGACTAGCCCTCTGTGTGTGCGGGTTCAATTCCGCGGCTGGCAGAAAAGCCACAGGTTCCCCAGATTCACGGTGTTCATGGCACCGAACCGAAGGGTTACTGATGTCCATGGCACCGAGCCGAAGAGCTGAAAGCTCAAGTGCTTCTGGATTGGAAAAAAACCAACAAATACTGGAGTGGCAATCCTTGTCACAGGTGAGACTAGAGCTGATACAACGGATGGTCTCTGTGCCCTATTTTGCCTCCTCCTTCTTCTTCTGCGATCAACTTCTGCTATGCTACTACTCCGGTTTATGTGTCATAAACAGGGCGGTGCGCTTGAGGTCTTCACCAGTCCCCCATAATTTGTTTTGTAGTGTTGTTTCTGTTGGCCAGATTTCCATTCTCACACTGGGGTAGGATATGCTCCATTTTTCTTGTTCTTTTTGAGCCATCCATCACTGACGCTTGCCTGTCTTTGGCCATCCGCTTTGAATTTTCTTTGTCAATGTTGTTCAGTCATTATTTCTGTTTTCTTCAGATTGATTTTTCAACCTAGTATACAACAGTCAATGTTTATTAGCAACAAGACAACAGTAACAAAGACATAACAAGAGAAATGATTACAAAATAGATGGGACTGCAGTAAAACTATTTGATTGGAAAACAGTAATCACAAGTACTGTAGTTTTACAAATTACAAAAACAAATACAGCAACGTTGACCAACAAGGCCTTTATCAAGCAAGCGAACAACAGGAGTGACAAATTTAAAAAACACAAATGGACGACCATTTGTTTTTTAAAATTTGTCACTCCTGTTGTTCGTTGCTTGACAAAGGCCTTGTTGGTCAAACGTGCTGTATTTTGTCATTGTTTTGTAATTTGTAAAACTACAGTACTTTGTGATTACGTGTTTTGAGAAATGATTACCACATTTGCTATCTGTAATTAATGAATAAAAGACCAAACAAAAAAATCAATGATTCACAGTTTATGTATTTCTTTTGTATGAAACATCACAATCAAATTTTGTCCAGTACAGTTCAGAAAAATGTACCGTCAAGAAAATAAAAGAAATAACAGCAAATGATATATGTAAAATGTGCCAGGTCTCGCTACTTTAATCTAGGCAACTGTAACTTAATCTCATTCTTTTAGGTGTCAGCAGGACATCAAAGAAACATTGGAGGAGGCCGGAGAACTTACTAGAGACAGAGAGTTTTTCAAGTTGGCTGTGATAAAAATGACGTTCCATAAGGGACATGCCACTTGATGAAGTGGTTTTTAAATATTTGATGTCCACGACATTCTTAATCTTTAAAACAAAAGTTCTGCAGCTCTCATGGATGAAAAAATCCGCACTGATAACACAACAAAAATCTCAGTAAATTTACGCAAGACTCCAAATGAAACTGATTTCAAATGAATTAGCAGAACATCTGGGTACTTTTAGTAAGAGTCACTACTTTTGCTGAGATAGGGGTTCTCTGTGGCTAAGTGGTTGACTTTCTCTTGTGTTCTGATGGTAGCAGGTTCGAATCCACACCGCTCTGTATACAAGTGCATTTTTTCCAAAGACCCCTAGGATTGTTGCCAGAGCTGTGGAGTGGGACTGAGCCGTATGAGGTAAAACTGTGTTATCCTTCGGCTTTAGACTTTTGTTAGGGGTTAGATGTGGAAGCAAGATTTAAAGGCTCTTGACATAAACACATACGAAACAATGGCTTCAGACAGATGTACATAGAAAAAGGAAGTTTGGAGTGGGCTGTTGCATTTGAGCACAGCCTGATCAACCAAGCAAAAAATAAAAAAATACGTTACTCCAGGTTTCATTTTCATCTCGAGAGACCTGTCTCATCATTTTGATGTGAGAATTATGACAGAGCCTGTCATTCCCACATCGAACTCTACAGTTACCAACAGAGCTGTGAAGTATCTATACAGTGACACATCTCTATTGTCCCTCAGGACTGAAAGAGGCCTACTAGAAAAGCATTGCTCATTATCATGTCCAGCTATTCAAATATTTTCAAAACTTGGTGATGCCCTGACCAACCCAGCAACTTCATTGGGAGCAGCTGCGCACAATATGAAAACCACTGTGTTAACCAAAGTTCCCATTCAGGTTACCATTTTCATTGGTAAACAAGGACAACTAAAGCAAATGAACAACAAAATGTAACTAAGAATGTTGTACAGTCTAAACATAAACACACAATATAAAACAAACAATACACATTTTATCTGTACAAATAATCTGCCTGCAGATTTGCTGCAATTTCTGCTTCCCATTTATCCCCATTACTAAGAAGCTTTTCTTTATTATACAGAAGTTCCTCCCTGGTTTCTGTCGAATACTCAAAGTTTGGACCCTAAAATAAACAATACAATTGATTAAAATGAAGTGTGCATAGAACATACAAATAACCATAATATATCAACTAAAAAAATGTCTCTCAGCCTTTTCAGATCTTAGTCCTGTTACTTCATATTTCTAGACCCAAGTGTGGAGGACGGCCAATTCCTTTCCTTGCATGCGGAGCGCCAAAATTAGGATTAAGCCCACAAACCTCTTATGTCTGAGCCGATAAGAGAAGGCTTATGCATTATGCTTATCGGCCCCACAACATATTAACTACAGAAATCAAACTGATGATGTGGCCAAATTAATTTTTCATTCTGCAGGTGTATCTAACAATTCAACTATAGTTTAAACAAATATTTAATAAAAATAAATTTGGTGAATGACAATGTAGTAAAAGAGATGCAATAAATGAATGTATCTTTGTCACAAGTTAATCAAGTGTGAAATAAATTAAGAATCGATGATAATGAAAATTGTCAGTGTGTTGCCGGGACTCATAAAATAAGCAGAAAATGTAGTTCATTCAGTAACACTGTGACCTACAAGGCATGTTGTAAGAGGCGACTATGGTGGGATTTAACCTGTGGCTGGCTGCCCCACCCAGTAGAAAACTTTAGCTATAAAATGCAACCAATCATATATATTATGCCCTTGACCCCCACCTTAGGAGCATAGGCTATCAACCATAGTTCTCAATTATTCCTGTTCTGGGCAGCTCTCTCCTGCTTCCCCCTTCCCGTATCGGAGTAGCACTGCTCTTTGAGGTGCACTGTCTGTTGGTAATCTGCTTATGTGACCGAACCATTCAATTTGTTGTTTCTTAATAAAGTTCAGTACTGATGTTATACCTACTTTTTTCCTGTATCTTCATTTCTAAACCGATCTCTTCTTAATATTCCCAGCATTCTGCATAGACACTTCATCTCTGTTGTGACTAGTTTTCTTCTATCATTTGATGTCAGCGTCCAGGTTTGAC
Organism: Arion vulgaris; assembly: GCA_020796225.1. Taxonomy (NCBI): domain Eukaryota; kingdom Metazoa; phylum Mollusca; class Gastropoda; order Stylommatophora; family Arionidae; genus Arion; species Arion vulgaris. Next base: position 85,926,928 of record CM036754.1, on the reverse strand, counting down.
ACTGATATCATAATGTTGGGACAAATATTATGTTGAACAATGCTCTTTTTGTGTTCATGGTGACATGTTTGCAGTTTTTTTTTTCAGATCCAGAAGCACTTGAGCTTTCAGCTCTTTGGCTCGGTGCCATGGACATCGTAACCCTTCGGTTCAGTGCCACGAACACCGTGAATCTGGGGAACCTGTGGCTTTTCTGCCAGTCCGCGGAATTGAACCCGCACACAGAGGACTAGTCACCCGCAGTCCAACGAACACGCTGGGCAGGCGGGCATGTTTGCAGTTTAAAATTGGCGCAATTTGTCCTATAATTTGATTTCCGTTATTGCATCTATGTTGGATTTCGTTCGTTATTCTTCCGTTTGCTGAAAAAATGCCCCCTAAGTATGTAAAGTCTTTGATGCAATGCGATATTTGAATGTAGTGATTTAACTATATGAAGCTCGTTAGGTCAATCAACAGTTGGTATATTGTCGGACGGTATAATCATGAAATATAAGAGTGAGATGTGTGATTACTATGGTTTCTGGTATGCATTCAGGCGTAGTTATCGCCAACTTTCAACACCTGAAATCTGCTTTGTAGTTGTTCATGTTTGTGATATATGAATGAGTACTGCCAACCAATCTTGAACAAGTCAAATAATAACTTGTTAACCAAGAAGAACAGAGGAGGCTCTTCTAGAGAAGATCTGATGCAATGAAAAGTAGTCTAGTATGAAATATACAACAGACTTATCAGAAAACAGCACACAACAATCAGGACACTGCAGCCTCAACCATCACATGCACAGAATAAAGCCTGTTCATTGTGCATGTCAGACTGAAACACAGACTCCAGAGAACATTCTGTAGTACTGTCCATTGTACATACACCAACGAAATGAAACATGTTCTCACGAACTAAGCTTACAGAGCAAGCTATGGGGGATTCCAACTGACCTGCAACTTCATAGAGGCAACACATCTCATGGTTTAGACAAGCATACAAAACTGATCGTAAATAAGAAACAAACAACAAAGCTGATACACACCTCCACAATAGCATCCACAGGACACGCTTCCTGACAGAAACCACAGTAGATGCACTTAGTCATGTCAATATCATAACGTGTTGTTCTACGACTGCCATCTGCCCTTGGCTCAGCTTCAATTGTAATGGCCTAGTAATATGATAAAACAAGCACATCCCATTTAATAAACAAAACAATTTGAGTTACCACAAGAAAATCATATAAAAAAAAAATAAAGAATAGTAAAGAAAAGATTTTATTTAATGGGTTCATATCTATTGGAGGGGACTGCCTAGAGTAGTTGATAGTAGCTCTGCCTGCTAGCTGTGAGACGCCTCATAGCTCGGGTTCGAACCTACTGTCCGGCATTTGTTCGAGCCCCTGGTCTTACTCAGGACGATAACTTGAGTACCTCTGAAGTCGGAGAAAATCTGCCTGTATGGCGAGGGAATACTAATTACGAGTACATTGAGCACACGGCTGCCAGTGTAAAGTAATTTACAATGTGCACGCTGCTGCCATTGTAAGAAATTGGAAAACGGATTTTCACGCAAAAATCAGTTTCAGAGATGAAACTTCGTCTGAGTTGAAAGAAAAAAAAAAAATATCTATTGGAGAACTGCTCTGCCAGAGTTTTCTGCAGTGTTACCTCATCCACAGTCTCAAATTTAACACAGGTAAAATATATTTTTTTGGCACCCCATGCACAGAATTCTACATAGTTATTAGTAGAAACAGGGAACACTAGGTTCAATAATTGCAGATACTTTCCATTTTTGAGGAAATCTTTTTATTTTTTGAGTTTGTTCTCTAGACTGTTACAACCCCCTACAGATGGGATTTATCTTCTCGGGTTTGTTCTGGAGTTGTCCAGACTCCCAGTGATTTCAGCCTTCTGCCGCCAGGCTCATCAACTCAGGCTTTTGTGCAGGGTGTACTACCGGGCCTATGATAAAGGACAAGATATGCATGACAAAGGATATTTTTATAAACGGAGAGAAAATAGAAAATGTGAACGGTTTTGAAAATCTCGGTTCATTGGAGATGGAAAAAGAATGAAGGAAATTAAAAGAAGAACAAATAAAAGAAATCCAGATTCCCTACTGGCTAGGTGGGGAAGACATTAGAGAAACTGTAAAAACAGATATAGTACTGCATCCGTACCTGAGTAGCTATAAAAGCGATCTCTCGCTCTCTCTCTCGATTGTTCTTTTCTGCCATTTTGATCATTCTTATTGTGATATATAAACAGCCTTTGCTAAAAACGTATTTTTATGTCACATCGTTCAGCGCCATTTAGAGCTCTAGTGCTTATCCTTAGGTGACGTGTCCGGTTTCAGCCAGTGTTTACTGGGTTCGCTCTCCGTTAGCCTTTGACTGTCCCCAGCCAACCTGTAGGCAGCAGGTTGCTATTTTCTTTCAGGGTAGCGACCCTTAGACGACCTACCCTCCCGGGTTGTTGAGTGTCATCTATCCAGGATAGGCGATCTGAACAGCTACTAATGATGTGGGCAGATAGATGACTGACAGAACGGCGGTGAAAACTAATACTTATTTGGAATCCCGTTTTTGCTTGAACTACTCTCTTCCTCTTGTTTTAAACTGGATCTCATATGTTGTACTAGCAGATGTACCTGTTCTTCACACAGGGATTTATAAGTTCCAAACAGTGCAAGACAGCATGTTAAAGAGACATGCCTCATCCCCTGCATAAGTTTAAAATTTGCTACTTTCCCATCAATAACAATATTTTCTATTGCTACATTGAATAAACAAAATAATACCTTGATAAAAGCAAGTAGAGTATTGAATAGAGGTAAAACAGTCAAACTAAGAGAGAAGGGAAATGATTCTAAACTTATCGAATAGTGACCAGATGTGTTAAAATACCAATAAATAATGAAAGAATAAACTACTAACGCCTTCAGGGGGAAAGTCGAATAGGTCACATATTCGCGTAACATGTGACTGGCAATGTTTCTGGTTGGAAAAATTCATATTCAAAGAGAGGCTAAATAAAATGGATACACTTTTTGGTGTTTTACTTTTATGACAAATTGTTAAGTTAGTATTTAAGATATAAAAACAAACCAATAGTCAAGTTTTATAACGTTTACATCTTCCCATCTATAAAAGCTACCCTCTTGCCAAATTTAAAGTCCGTAGGATATCCAGATATCTTCCATTAAAGTCAACAGACATATCTTCTTTTGTCGGAACACTGCTACCGGGTTGTTGCCCAGTGTCATGGTTTTCTGTTTTTGTCTTGCGTTGTTCTGGTGGCGTGGGTGATTGTTTTTTTGCTTTTGACAGGATTCTGCTATGCCATCTAAAAATCTTTTTCGTGGTCTTTCTCTCACCTTCTTTCCAGATGTTCTGTTGCAGAAGACTTTATATACTGTGGAGTTTGGATGCATTCTTATTATGTGGCCAAACCACTTAATTCTTTGTTTCTCAATGTAATTCAAGCAAGGTTCTGTGCCAACTTTCTTTCTTATGCTGATGTTGGTGACTCTTGTCTTTTCTGATGTTGTTGGTAACTTTTCACAGGCAGCACATTTCACATGTATTTATTTTTTGTGACTGCACTTTGCTCATTGTCCATGTTTGGCTCTGGTAACACAAAGTAGGTATGAAAATGCTGTTGATCATCTGTTGCTTAGCTGTCAGTGAAATTTTTGGGTGCCTTAACAATGGGTAGGTTACAGCATTTGCTTTTTGCACTCTAGCCTCTATCTAGTCTTCTGTGAATATGCTTCCTAAGTATTTGAATTCTTTCACTTGGTTTATTTTAGTGCCATTGACATGGATGTCTAGATTATTATGTTTTCTTCCCATATTCATTATTTCTGTTTTAGTGTTGTTGATTTTCATGTCATGTTTCACACAATTATTGTTCAAAGTGTCAATATGATGTTGTAGATCTTGTTCATTTTGATGTATCAGGCACTGATCATCTGCACAAAGCAGTTCATTTATTTCATCATTATCTGAATTTGACTCTTGAGTTATTTTATCCATATATGCAATAAAGAGTAGTGGTGAGAGGACACAACCTTGTCTGACACCTGATGTAATGGAGAACCAGACATATATACATTATAATTCCAACTTTATCTTATATATATATATATATTAGTATTCTTACATATTTCAATCTACACACATTTTTTTGGGAATATGCAACAAAAAATATAAACGACCCAAACAACAAATAATACAGAAATAATGCAATTTGTACTACAAAGTCGGCAGTGTGTTCCCTGGGCTGCAAGGGAGCACAGAAAAGTAACACTATGACTTACAAGGTATGTTGTAAAAGGTGACTGAGGTAGGGGTCTAGGAAAGCTACCCTAGTAAATAAAAAAGCATCACAGGAATCGGTTGTGCTGGCCTACTTGTAGGCTCATAAATGGCACAATGTACAATCGCTCTTAGGCTCAGATCATATACAAATCACAAAGAGTGGTTTAACAGGTGGCAGATATGGAGCATTTAAAGAAGTACTACAAAGTGTAAGAGGATTATTTGCAAGTATGAAAAAATGGCTGCCCCAGAAAAATAAAAACATACCTGTGCTGGGCATATTGCCTCACATAGTTTGCATGCAATACATCTTTCTTCTCCAGATGGGTACCGGGTAGAGCATGTTCACACAAAACGAGGGCTGAGAGGCCCCTTCTCAAAAGGGTAATTGATTGTGGCTGGTTCCTTAAATAACATTCCCACACCAATTCCAAAACCTGAAATTTAAATAATAATAAGACTATCATGATAGATAGATATATATTTCTCTTGTACCATTATACATTACATAGGGTCTGCAAGTAATTTCTCTAGACAACTCTGTCCTTGACGACTCGCTCAACCTCTTTCATGGAATAGAGTACGGTACTTCTTGTCTCTCTCAGTAAAGTTCGTTTCAGGGTTTTCCGAGGGCGTACTTTCTTTCTGGAACCCTTTGCCTCCCACTTCAATGCCTGCTTTGGTATTATTTGATCATTTCTTCTCAAGGTAAGTCCAACATATCTCCATCTCCTTCTTATAACAGTTGTTACTAGTGGTTGATCACACAGGTCTCTGATTTCATCCCTTCTCTAGAATTCTTTGGTACACAAATTAAGCTGGGTTGATCTGAAAGCATTGTGTGTCTGGAGAAAATTCTCGCCAGTGTGTTGCCAGGTCCGCAAGGAGAGCAAAGAATAGTTACACTGCGACATACAAGGCATGTTGTAAGAGGTAACTGAGTTAGTGGCCTAGGGAAGCTACCATATTAAATAAAGTGTCGCGTAAATCAGGCATAACATACATTCGTTCTTAGGCTCAGATCACATACAAATCACAAAAGGGGTTTAAAAGTGGTCGATATGGAGCTATCACAAAAAGGGGTTTAAAAAGTGGTCGATATGGGGCTATCACAAAAAGGGGTTTAAAAAGTGGTCGATATGGGGCTATCACAAAAGGGGTTTAAAAGTGGTCGATATGGGGCTATCACAAAAGGGATTTAAAAGTGATTGATATGGGGCTATCACAAAAGGGATTTAAAAGTGATTGATATGGGGCTGTTGAAGAAGAACTTTTACTTGGGATCTAAATAACAAAGCAAAAGGCGCCACGCAAAGATGGACCTCAGAGATAACAGAGGCGTAGAAAGAGACTATCTACGAAGCGCATACTAGGGCCCGTTTAGAAATCTCTTCCTGACCTGACGCTGTGAGGCATACAGGATTCGAGAAAGAAAGAAAGAAGACAAAAAGGGGTTTAAAAAGTGGTCGATATGGGGCTATCACAAAAAGGGGTTTAAAAAGTGATTGATATGGGGCTATCACAAAAAAGGATTTAAAAAGTGATTGATATGGGGCTATCACAAAAAGGGATTTAAAAGTGATTGATATGGGGCTATCACAAAAGGGATTTAAAAGTGATTGATATGGGGCTATCACAAAAAGGGATTTAAAAAGTGATTGATATGGGGCTGTTGAAGAAGAACTTTTACTTGGGGATCTAAATAACAAGGACCTCTGAAGTCAGAGTAAGGCTAGCCTGAATGGCGAGGGACAATGGTGATAAGAAAAGTAAGCTTTAATTAAAAAATCAGTCAGAGGTACCAAATTAGGCGTTATGACCACATTTGAATTAATAGCGAGTGCACGGAAAAATAATACCATATAGTTAATGCGGGAATATGGCGGTAGGCTTGTATTTGACAGAGGAACTCGATGGGTGATATGGTTAACATAGTGCCAGATGATTTTTGTTTTCCTCTCTTCTCTGGTTCCCAATTTAAGCTGGGTTGATCTGAGAGCATTGTGCGGTTGGAAAAAATTCTCACCCGTATGTTGTCTGGGCCCATAAAGTGAGCAAAGAATAGTAGCACTGTGACCTACAAGGCATGTAGAAGACAAATAGGTAGGGCCTAGAGAAGCTCTTTTTCATGCCTTTTCAGCACCGATTGGGGCATAGGCCCTTAACCAACTCATGCAAGGTTTCCTATCTCTGGCTATCTCCCTCCAGTTCTTCTGTATATGGTTGATCTCTGCCTCCAAATCTTGTCTCCATGTATTTCTAGACATTCCTCTCTTTCGCTGTCCCTGTGGGTGCTATTTTTGTTATATTTCCCTTTGGATTATCTCAAAGTGTGTCCCATCCAGCGCCATTTTTTAACTTCTTGAATCCCTGGAATCTATCTTGTTCTCTCCATAAGCTCCCTTAGGGAAGCTACCTAGTAAATAAAAAGCGTTGTAGAATTAGAATGTGCTGGTCTACTTGTAGTTGCATAAATGGCCCAACTTACACTTGCTTAGGCTCAGATCACATACAAATCACAAAGAGTGGTTTACTAATTGGCCGGTATGAAGCGTTTGAAGAAGAAAATTCTGCCTCAACTGGGGAACTTCAAACCTGGCACCACCAGTTTAGGAAGCAAATGTACAAACAAATGTGCTATCGTTGCTCTCTTACAGTGACGGTACCTTTCAATAAATCATTAAAAAATATTGTGTTTGCACCACGGTCCATGGTTGGAGTCCATTCCATCTTGACTTCTTTCTGACCAACTTGTTCTGAAATGTACACAAAAGAGAATATAAGCATTTCAAACACTGCTACAAGCATTTAAAACAGATATATACCAAACAAAAGTAAATATAGATTTAAGAGATTTGAACCCATTATTTCCAGATGGGGATTGAGTCATTCGTATGTTTCGATCCTCCCTGCCAATAATGGCTGAAACATTACGTTTCTGGTGACATTTTTTGGAGTTTGTTCTCTAGAAAAGTGGCTCCCAAACTTTGTATTACTGCAAACCCCCTTTTAAATACATTTTGCTGCCGCGGACCCTCAAACGTTTTTATATATAAAAATTGACAGGAATTAATTATCTGTGTGCTATCAGTTGACTATCATTATAGCACTCCGGACATGTCCATAGGTGCTCCGATCTCCACAAATCCAGCCGCACAACACACCAGTTCGATGTTGATTAATCAGTCTCTTTGCATACTTGGTATGCCGTTCTTTACGGGCTGCACCAATCTTGACACATCTCTTTCAATCTGGTCAGCGAGTGGGATTCACATCCTATGTTAGAAAAGACTCTCTCAGTGCGTTAAGAATGTCATTTCGGTCCATTGCAGCCCCCTTGGATACCATGGCCATGCCAGCCAATCTGTCAGCTCGTTCATTACTCCTGCGTGTCCAGGGACAAAAATGAAGGTTATTTCTTTGATCTCTCTTTGTACCAGTACCTCCACCCAGTTTCATCTCACCATTCCTGTTTCGACTTTACAAATCATACTCATGGAGTCACTGAGTATAAAAGCATGAGCGAAGTCATGATAATAAACAATGAAATTTAACATTTTAATAAACAGGAAGAGGTTTCCTTTTGCCTTGAACAAGACGCGCCATCATTAGTACATTTGCTTTTCAATTTCAGCCAGCGGTCCATCCTAAAGCTCAGACAAAATGTATTATAGCAAATTTCAATGCACGCCACATTATTTATCCTATCTTACCCAAGATCGTTTCAGCCAATTACTTACTTAAATTTCATTTTTCTAGCGATGGAGTTATTATTACACCACACCAACAGTCAAGCTGGCTCCAATTTCTCAGACTGTTGGAAACTTCAAATGATCTGTCATTTTGTCCTGTCAGACATTTAGACTGCGGTCTGGTCAAGGTCCTATGATTTCGCAGTGGAACTAGTTTACCACTGTTTTTTATACGTCTCTAGTTTTCTCTTTGAAATATCAAAGATCATATTTCTTCAAGCGCTTGAGGATCCCTGTGAGTACCTCGCAGACCCCTGGGGTCAGCAGACCCTAGTTTGCAAAACACCCTAGTTTGCAAAACACTGCTCTAGACAGTTGCAGTTACCTGCTGATGAGATCTCTCTTCCTAGAATTGTCTGGAGTCATCCTACTCTAGACAGCTTCAGCCTTCTGTCGTAGGGCTCACCAACCCAGGCTTTTATGTAGGGTGTGCTCCCTGGACACTATAGTTTAATCCCCATATACTTAGGGGAAAATTTCATAGAAGTAGAAGACAAGACAAAGGATGCCCTCCTCAAAGGAGAGAGAGGACTATTGGTATTTGACCATAGCTGGGGAATGGGTCGGTTGCAGCTATAGCATTTACCACTCACCGGTGGGTTCTGCGCTGTCACCTTATGGGGCCTATCGTGCTCCCCGCCCTTTGGTCTGGTCTTACACCTTCAATCTGTTCGGCTTGGTTAAACCTGCCAGGAGTTAGACACCCACCGACATAGCCTGAAGGATCAAGACACACAACTCTCCAACCACAATAAGGTAGGCTAATGTGGAGGGATTCTTTTCAAGTGACAAGCTATAAAAAAAGTACTCACTATAGTGTGTTCTTTGCTGGCTTAAACAGAAAATTGGACGCAGTCCACGCTGAAGGAAGCCATGCACTGAAAAAGAGATAAAAACTAATATATAAAAATAGCAGCAGTGAATGTTTAATCCATTTGTGCATCTTTAATTTCTTAATTTCACCCCATGAAGATACTGTTGCGTGATATGGATTTGGACACCTGACAAGAATGCCCTGGTATAGCCTACCACAGAGAGCCACACAGAGAAAGTTTAATGAGTACAAAGCAAGAGGAAGACCACGCAAAAGATGGAGCGACGGCATAAAGAACAGCCTTACAAAAATTAATAGCTTACAAAGTGCCTTAAAACAAGCACACACAAGATTACTAGCCCCCAAACACTTCTATAAAGAAGTAAATGGTGGAAGAGAAGAAGATATAGATTTGAAATTGTCTTCTCTTCCACTATTTACTTCTTCCACCATTGTAGTGATCTTGTGTGTGCTTGTTCTAAGGCACTTTGTAAGCTGTTAGTAATTTTATTAAGGCTGTTCTTGATGCCATCGCTCCATCTTCTGTGTGGTCTTTCTTTTATCTGTACCCGTTATACTTTTTCAAAGTGGCTCTCTGTGGTAGTCGATACCGGATATTCTTTTGGGTGTCCAAACCATTTAATCTGTTGTTCTTTTATGAATTGCATGACTGGTTTCACACCCATTTTCTTTCTTTATAATTTTGCCTCTTATTGTCACTCCTGAAGCTCTTCTAAGGTACCTCATCTCCGTCACTATGATTTTTGTTCACTGGCTGAAGTTATTGTGTTTAAATTGTAAGAAAATTAATAAATTGTTCCCCAAATACTAAATTTGTAAAGGAATCGACTGCTTGAGGGAAGATGTTAAGAGGCAGGGGACCTATGGATGAAACCTTTAGAAAGCAAGCCTTATTCCCTGGTGATTTCTCTCTCGATCACCGCCCAGACCGATGTACCAGACCTCCCCATAAATTCCATTCATGTGGAAATCTGATTCATGCAGCCTTAGCATTGGTGTGTATTACATCACATCTTCAGCACCATTTGGAGCTCTGGTGCTTATCCTTCGGCGATGTGTCCGGTTTCAGCCAGCGTTACTCGGTTGCTCTCGCTCTGTAGCCATTGTAGTGTTTTTTACGGTGTGGGTAGCTAGCCCCACGCCCAATCTCCTTAGTCGCCTCTTACGACATGCGTGGCAGGTAACATTGGTTCTATTCTTTACACCCCAATTTGGGTCCTGGTAACCACTCGGGTGTCTGGTGATCTAATAATGTAGCAACAAACATTTGAAGCCTGGAAACTAAACCTTGAGAATTATTCAAATGTGGTTGGGAAGAGAATTCTAGACGACTATGAAACTGCTTGAACTAAATTTACATTAAGCAAGGTAAGAAAAGTCAGCTGACAAAACTTTGTGGTGCCCTCTAATGTGAATCTTTGCATTTCGGGGAAGAAAAGAAACCACAAAGTAAACATTTTAGGCTGTTAGTATTGTACACGAGCAGGCTTATGTTGCCCATTGTCATGGTTTTTTGTTTTTGTCCTGCGATATTCTAGTGGCTTGGGTTATAATTATTTTTTGCGTTTTGACAGGATTCCGCTATGCCATCTAACCATCTTTTTCGTGGTCTTCCTCTCGTAAATATTTTCCTGATGTTTCGTTGTAGAAGACTGTATACAGTGGAGTTTGGTTGCATTCTTATCAAGTGGCTAAACCCCTTCATTCTTTGTTTCTCAATATAATTCAAGCAAGGTTATGTCCCAGCTTTATGTTTTGTATGCTGATGTTGTTGGTGACTGTCTTTTCTGGTGTTGTTGGTAACTTTTCGTGGGCATCACTCCTCGCATTTCACATGTAGTTATATTTTGTGACTACTTTGCTCATTGTGTTGTGACGTCCACGTTAAGCCATGGTAACACAGAGTAGCCATGAAAATGCTGTTGAGCATCTGTTGTTTAGCTGCGTTAACTTGTTACTACTTAAATGAAAATAAATGAGCCACGATTGAAGTGGGAGACCAAACTTTGCAAAACTGAAGACCAGATGTTACACTGAACGAAATCATAGTATTGTCACTATTGTTTCTATTTCAGTTGCTTCAAAACTCCGACTACACACAGATAACCGAGCACTCTTCGATAACTAAATAAAAATTCCCCCACTGCTTTGGTATTTTCGGCACTAATCAGTGACTGAACAACAATTCTACTTTGCAAAACTCCAGTGTTCATTGATAGATGAAAAGATACATCATCACTTACAATTTGAGCGAGCACAAAATACATTCAACGTCGCCATGTTGACATTCATTTGCTCCTGAGTCTCCGAATAGTATCTATTCGTTACTCAAATACCTGTTATTGTCTACGTCTGGATCTGAAAATAAACAAGTATGAGCTAGGAAAAAGTATTCGTTACTTTATTATAGTCCTGAAGCCAGTGTTGGGATAGCATTTAATCGAAGACTATTTTTTCAACATCATGTTGAGCAAATGATGCACCCTTGTAAGCGTGGTCCCGCAGCTCTTAAAACTATGTTAGCAGCACTGGGGACCTCGCCGGTGCTATGGAGTTCTTGAACTACCACTGATAAATTCCTGTGTAAGAAAGAGATCAGAGCACACATGGCTACTCATCGAAGTGCAATGATGATGGTCCTATCAAATCAATCAAATCAATGTTAGCAGCACTCCTTGAGTAACGATTACGTGTACCGTTCTGATTGACTGGTTGATAGGACCACAGCCAATACACATCGGGAGTAATGGGAGAAAAAAAAGTAAAGAAATACAACGGCAATTGTAATAAATATATCATGCCATTTGCAAGAAGATTAAAATTTATAACCTAGAAAGCAAAAATGCTATATTTTCCCGAACAATATACTGTCAGTGTCAAACCTGGAATCTGATATCAAATGATAGAAGAAAACTAGTCATGACAGAGATGAAGTGTCTACGCAGAATGATGGGAGTATCAATAAGAGACCGGTTTAGAAATGATGACATCAAGAAAAAAATAGGCACAACATCAGTACTGAAATTCATAAAGAAACAACAAATTAAATAGTTCGACCACATATGCAGATTACCAAAAGACAATGCGCCTCAAAGAACAATGTTACTCCTATACCGTGGATACAAAGATGAAAGCCGTCAACGCAAAAGGTGGACCTCAGAGGTAAGAGATGCGACGAAAAACACTGTTTATTAGGCGCATACAATAACCCGTTCTAGAAATGTTCCCATCTTGCCGCTGTGAGGCAAAACATGATTAGAGAAAAGAAGGAAAAGGGCACAATCTCTGCAACCTTTTTTTTAATGTTAAAGATTTAACTGGTTACTTCCCTTTACTTACTTTTCATCGCTCGTTATTGAAACGTTACCGGTCCATAGACCAGTCCTACAATGCGGTGATACTTGAACAGTGCTTAGCAGACGCACAAGTAAACGAAACATACTCCCCATAAGTTGTCTCCACAGCTTGCTCAGAATAAAATGGCAGGACAAAATCTCAGAGACCGAAGTTCTCATGAGAACCAAGATTTTATGTATCAACATTCGGTTGCAGAAGGCTTAAAAGATGGACAGGTAACGTTGCAACGATAAACGCATTCCAAAACGGTGGATGTAGGGCGCGCAAGATAAGGAAAAACGACATTGGTGTACAAAACTCTTCAAGGACACTCTAAAGAAGTACTGTCCAACGTTTCTATTTAACAGGGCGATCTAACGATTGTTGTGGAGACGCAGGCGCCATCTGGCGATTGCAAATTAACTACTAATATCAACAGTTAGTAGAGTTGTCTTTGCTTTCTCCAGTGAAAAAAAGCAAAGGAGGGAGTTAGGGGGGCAGTAAGGCCCGCCTGCCCAGCGTGTTCGTAGCGCGTTGGACTACGGGTGACTAGCCCTCTGTGAGTGCGGGTTCAATTCCGCAGGCTGGCAGAAAAGCCACAGGTTCCCCAGATTTACGGTGTTCGTCGCACCGAATCGAAGAGTTTCGATGGCTATGGCACCGAGCCGAAGAGCTGAAAGCTCAAGAGCTTCTGGATCGGGAAAAGGGGGATCAGTAGAATGTTTACAAAATATAACAAGATAACAAAAGCAGGAAAATCGTTTTCATGGAGTGTTACTAAAAACTGAAAAATAGTTTTGTTTTCTTGAAATGTGAGTAGCTGGGAAGCTGTTTGAGTAAAATAGAGTACACTGAATGTATGATCTGGGCACCACGTTGGATATCAATGTTCAAAAGTATGTATAAAATGCATTGAAATAGAAACCTCGTACTGGGAATATCTTACCAAATAAAATATCAAATGAAGAGCTTTTAAAATGTACTAACTTTTCTTCTCTTCCACCATTTACTTCTTTATAGAAGTGTGTGTGTGTGTGTGTGTGTGTGGGGGTGGGGGTAGTAATCTTGTGTGTGCTTGTTTTAATGCACTTTGTAAGCTGATATTCCTTTTTGTAAGGCTGCTCTTGATACCGTCGCTCCATCTTTTGCGTGGTCTTCCTCTTGCTTTGTACTCATTATACTTTTTCTGTGGTAGCATAAAAGACGAAGATGGAGGTCGATTGGTCATATATGTCGTATGCCAGTAGGGACATTAGTTAGAACAGCTCTTCAATAGACAGCAGATGGGACAAGAAGGCCTGGACCTCTAAAGGAAACATGGAGAAGAAATGTGAAAAGAGAGATGAAAGATTGTGACCTGACAAGGGAAACAATTAGTAGAAAGGTGGCAGAACAGCAACAATGAAAATCTATTATGAAAGCCTTATATTCTTCTGCGTTCTCAGATTGGGACTTCGGTTTCTCTAATAAAGGCAGCCGTCTGCCTCAGATTATCAGCCACGTCATACATTTTGTCTTGGATGCTGGTGTAAGTGGACCACCTCTTTCTTCTCAAGTCTGCATACTGGGGGCAGTTCTGTAGGATATAATTCCTATGATTTCTGCTTCCGTTTGTGCCGACCTCTTCCCACAGTAAGTTTTGGCCACCCTCATGATGGTAGGTCTGAGATTCTTACTGCGTGGCTAAATCTCCGAGGCAGATTGGCGACCGTAGAATCCGTTATCCCATTCCTCATTGTGAGGGGTCGTTGCACCTTGTTATGCGCCTTACGACATGGTGCATCCGTTTTCTGCAAGCGTTTGTTTCGGGTTAGCATTCCCTAGCGGACACATGCATCAAATTTCAGCCAAACTTCCTTAGTCGCCTCTTACGACATGCGTGGCAGGTAACAGTGGTTCTATTCTTTACACCCCAAATTCGGGCCCCGGTAACCACTCGGGTGAAAGCCTTATATGTCCAACGGGATAATATTCTCTTTATCATCATCGTGTGCCGTCATCAAAACATACGATTACTGACTGAATAAACCGTTTTTCTTTGGTATTAACTTCCAGCAATCTCAATGCAAGAACTTTACAAGATCATTTTTCCCGTCTTTTGTTATGTTAATAAAATGTAAACCTCCAAACCTGTACAGCCGGAACAGACGAGTCGGAGGCAGAGTCATGTTTCACAAGCTAAAATTGTGTAGAAACACAAAAAAAAACAACAAAGAAAGAAGAAAAGTTCTTGTCAGTATCATCCAAATGATGGATGTTTATTTTATTATTATATTCAAATTTATAAGTTTACATGTTTATAAAATACACAAGTTTGTTTCACTACACGCAAACACATACTCACTCACGCACGGAGACATACGCCCATACACCCATACACACACAAAACTACTTTAAATAATATGTACACTATCACAATAATAATAATTCATCTTTAGTCAAGTTTGTATGCACTTTCACAAATATTATATTAATTGTGAAATAGTTCCCTTATTCATATTTCAACTGTTTTGTATTTTCTATTTACCTATCTCACCCGAGTGGTTACCGGGGCCCATATTTGGGGTGTAAAGAATAGGACCACTGTTACCTGCCACGCATGTCGTAAGAGGCGTCTAAGGAGGTTAAGCTGAAATGGGATGCACGTGTCTACTAGGGAATGCTAACCCGAAACAAATGCTTGCAGAAAACGGATGCACCAGGCCGTAAGGCGCATAACATGGTGCAACGACCCTCTCACAATGAGGAATGGGATAACGGATTCTACGGTCGCCAATCTGCCTCGGAGATTTAGCCACACAGTAAAAATGTCAGACCTATCATCACGAGGGTGGCCAAAACTTATTGCGGGAAGAGGTCGGCACAAACGAGGAAGCATAAATCATAGGAATTATATCCTACAGAACTGCCCCCAATATGCAGACTTGAGAAGAAAGAGGTGGCCCACTTACACTAGTGTCCAAGACAAACTATAGGGCGTGGCTGATAATCTGAGGCAGACGGTTGCCTTTATTAGAGAATCCGAAATCCCAATCTAGTGAGAACGCAGAAGAAGAAGATTTACCTATTTCTGATTCGACAAGTATGCCCCAAATAGTCAATGTAGTTTTGGATAAATATAACTCTGATTGGCCTATACCATTTGTTCCCAAAGTTGGCGGTACCGCCACCCCCAGTGGGTGCTGAAGTCTTCCAGGGGCGGGGGGCGATAGTGGGTTCAGAAGCAATTGGGAGAAGTTTTTTTTCATGATTTTGCGATTGAATAATAATTACAAATTTGAATTTTGCATTTTAATTCATCTTATGTCCATCTTACACGATTCATTTTTACATAAATTTTCTATTTTATGGAGAACCATGAAACGAGCTTTGCTGAGAGAGACGAGAATATCGGACTCAATTCCATAGAAGAAAATGCTTGCTCTTGTCCTAGGGAACATATCTCCGAATTTCTTGACAGTATCTTCAATCCTATAGTCACCACACTACCTTCATTCTTGAAAGATACGAACCACACTTTGTCTGTTTTCTCTTCCATTGAGGTGTTGCCTGGCAGGACTTACCGTCTCTTCCTCCTTGATGTCTGTTCACTGTATATCTCCATACCTCATTCTGACGGACTTCAAGCTCTCCAGTTCTTTCTCGACAGGAGAACTAACCCACTTGTCTCCACCTCGGCTCTCCTTCGTCTTGCAGAACTAGTTCTCACTCTCAACTCCTTTCAGTTCAATGACCAGTTCTTTGAGCAGATCAGTGGGGTCGTCATGGGTACTAAAATGGAACCCAGTTATGCTTGTATATTCATGGGTCATCTTGAACACCTAGTATGGAATTCCTATGATGGCCCTCTACCGTCCGTGTATCATAGAGACATTGATGACTATATTGGCATTACCGATATGCCTGAAGCCGATTTGTCACGCTTCATTAATTTCATTAATGTCTTCAATCATGCTATTCGGTTTACATCTCACATCTCTACCTCTTGTGTCAACTTTCTTGACATCACTATCACTATCAGCCTATCTACTATCACTACATCAGTATACTACAAGCCTACTGATGCACATAGTTTTCTTCTTTATACCTCTTCCCATCCTCAGGCTTGTCGTGACTCTTTACCATTCTCTCAACTCTTATACCTTCGTCGCCTCTGCAGCGAGGACGATGATTTTCTCGATAGAGCTCACGAGATGTTTGATTTCTTCCGCAAGCGCCTATACCCGGAGAATGTGCTTGCATCTGATATGCAGCGCGTTCAGCAAATCTCTCGCCAGGAGGCCCTCTCTAACCAGCATAGAATTTACTATTCTGACAGGGTGAAACTTGTCTTAACTTTCCACCCTCATAGTTCCCTTGTGAAGAAAGTCTTATTCCGTCATCTCTCCATTCTTCAGTCTGATCCTGAGACACGTTCGGTCTTCCAACACTATCCTTTGGTGGCGTACAGACGGGATAGAAGTCTTAAGGATATGTTGGTTCACAGTCGCCTCAAACCTAATATCCAGAGTCATTTTGGCACCATCCAGTGTGGCCGTCGGCGCTGCAACACGTGTGCTTATGTAATACAGACACGCACTGTGTATTTTCCAAAAGCCACGTTTGTTATTGAAGACAGTTTCACGTGTGAGTCCCACAATATCATCTACGCCATCACCTGCAAACGATGCAACAAGGCCTATATTTGGGAAACCGGCAAGAGACTCAGTGACCGATTCGCCCAACACTTGCGCGATATACGCCAATGTTCTGTGACCCCAGTAGCTACTCATTTCAATGATACTGGCCATTCAGGAGCTTGCGATGTCCAGGTCACAGCCATCCGATGATGTTCCTCTGACAATCGTAGTCGATTTGCTCTGGAGAACCGTTTTATTTCGTTATATGGTACCTTGCGGCCTCTTGGACTCAACGCATTACATTCCTATGCTTCTTAGTAATTTCTCATCTCATGCCTTGTAATCTATATGTGTATCTGCTTCATATATATAAGTTATATTTTCACTTGATTGTTTATTGTTTCTCTTCTTTTCAACTTCTAGTTTTGTGTTGCACTCATTTCGTTATTCGTTTTTATTCCTATATTTTCATTAGATACTTTTGAATGTTTCTGTAACCGTCCATTTGTAAGTGTTCTGTGAAATTCGTTACTCCTGTTGTATCGTTTGCTTGATCGTCACTGTTTCTTCGAAACGTTGCTGTTTATCGTCACTGTTTCTGTATTTTGTAAAACTATAGTACTTTGTTTGTACGTATTTCGATATTGGAAGAAATTGAATGAGTTGCCCAGGACAGAGCGGTATGGAAAAACTGCTTGCAGTCCCTTTAACGGTACGAGAAAAATATAATACATCAATAATAATTGTGCCATTGTGTGCAGGTTAATGATTAATTTACACATTTAAAGTATACTCATTTTCTCCGTCGCTCACTCACATTTTCTTTTACTCCATGAATCTTCTGTTTGATTTTTTTGTTGAGTTTTTTTTCGTTTTCTAAGACTACACTGTTTCTCACCATCTCTGAACTTTCTGAACTCTGAACTCTCTGCCTCTGAACTCTCTGCCTCTGAACTCTCTGCTTCTGAACTCTCTGCCTCTGAACTCTCTGCCTCTGAACTCTCTGCCTCTGAACTCTCTGCCTCTGAACTCTCTGCCTCTGAACTCTCTGCCTCTGAACTCTCTGCCTCTGAACTCTCTGCCTCTGAACTCTCTGCCTCTGAACTCTCTGCCTCTGAACTCTCTGCCTCTGAACACTCTCTGCCTCTGAACTCTCTGCCTCTGAACTATCTGAACTCTCTGCCTCTGAACTCTCTGAACTCTGAACTCTGCCTCTGAACTCTCTGCCTCTGAACTCTCTGCTTCTGAACTCTCTGCCTCTGAACTCTCTGCCTCTGAACTCTCTGCCTCTGAACACTCTCTGCCTCTGAACTCTCTGCCTCTGAACTATCTGAACTCTCTGCCTCTGAACTCTCTGCCTCTGAACTCTCTGCCTCTGAACTATCTGAACTCTCTGCCTCTGAACTCTCTGCCTCTGAACTCTCTGCCTCTGAACTCTCTGCCTCTGAACACTCTCTGCCTCTGAACTATCTGCCTCTGAACTATCTGAACTCTCTGCCTCTGAACTCTCTGAACTATCTGAACTCTCTGCCTCTGAACTCTCTGCCTCTGAACTCTCTGCCTCTGAACTCTCTGCCTCTGAACTCTCTGCCTCTGAACTCTCTGCCTCTGAGCTATCTGCTTCTACTGTCTATCTCGGAGCTGTCTATCTCTGACCTGTCTGCCTCTGCTGTCTGCATCTGAACTGTCTGTCTCTGTGCTGTTGTATTTCACACGTCTCTGTCGATGTATATCCTATATATCTCACTTTCTCTTTCCGTGTATATCCATCTGTTTCAGTCTATATAACTGGAGGACAACGTGTTCTTTTATGTTGAGTTTGTAGCAGGCATAATCTCGAGAGCCACACAGAAAAAGTATAACTAATACATAGCAAGAGGACGACCACGAAAAAGATGGAGTGACGGTATCTAGAACAGTCTTAAGAAAATAAATATCAACTTACAAAGTGCATTAGTACAAGCACACAAAGATTACTATACCCCCTTTCCAACACTTCTATAAAGAAATAAACGGTGGAAGAGAAGAAGAATCATGTTATGTTGAGCCTGGTGATCACTCACCAATTTTGTGTTTGTAAGCAACGTTTTATTCTAAATTCTCTTACATTGCAGTATTGGTATGCCCAAAATTGTTGTGTTCCGGGTCTAACATGACATCACTAAGCAACAGCAGTATGCCCTCACCCCCTTCTTATCGATAGTTAACACCAATATTATAACTATCCTATCGATACACCTCTGAAGAATTGAACAAATATAACAAAAACTATGGTAATCCAGTGTCGGATTATACATTACCCTGGGGCATAGGGCCCCCTAACATACAAGATCCATGCGATTAAGGATTCAATTATAAATGTAAAAGCTGAGATGATGACCACCTATTTTTCTGATGAATTTGGTAAAAAAAGTAAATGATTATTGCAAACAAGTTATAATTGTATTTTATTTTCCTGTTTCTTGCAAATGTTGCTAGTTGTTACATGGCAATATTGCTAGATTTATGTCCTAAGGTTTGCATTAGTATTAATTATAACTGTTCTCTCTTTTGTTACTGGCATGTTCTAGTTAACCCTTTCAGTTCGCATTTTTATTTTACCACCGGACGCATTTATTTGAAATGTATACTGAATACTTGTGATGGGAGGGAGGTTTAGAACACATTGTGGCAACCGGTAACATCGAGGGTAGACGAGACAGAGGAAGACAGAAGAGAAAATTTCGGATAGTCTGACTTCATGGCACGGTAGAGCGTCAATATCTGAGTTGATAGCAAACACCAACGACAGAGATTTGTGGAGATCCATGATGGCCTAAGCCAGCCGGCACGGCACTTGATGATGATGATACTGAATTAGCAAGTATACTAGATTTGTGTCATCTGAAATAAATACAGATAGCCAGTATATCAACTCAGAGGGTGAACGGGTTAAAGGTCATAGTTGATATTAGAACAATGCATTCAAAACAGTTGAGCCACATATCTTTGATGAGCTGGTTCAGAACTAATTTCTCGTGTATCAAATTGAAGTTGTGTCATACAATTTATACTTTTTAGTGAAAACCATCTGTAACTCCACATGATTCACGCACTAATATATTTAGTGAGAACATCTGTGGTCTCAGAGCACACCTTCATCGAATGGGTATCAGGCACTTAGCTGTCTACATCTGTTGAGCATCAGAGGAGTCCTCAGAGCACATCGTGCAAGATAGCCCCAGTCTGAACAGAGGGAGAGTGGAAATTTGAGCAACAAGAACAACCCTTCAATACAAACTATGGGAGACAAGTAAAGACCTAAAGAGAACCGCAAAGTTTATAACCCACACCAGAATAGTAGCATAGCAGAAGTTGATCGCAGAAGAAACTATTAAAAAACAAACAACTATCGTTACTGCTTGTAGACCGCTTTTAGGCGGTTTAGGACAGATGGCACGGGAGCCTGAGAAATTTAATGGCCTCATGGCTAGTGCAGTCGCAGCGAAGCTGTTCAGGTTAGGATTTTCCAGTTATGCACACAACAGAGAAAAATCCTTGGCCTTACCGTGAATTGAACCCGGATCACCCGCATGGGAGCAGCGCTCTAATTCATTCTGTCAGACACTCACTGAGCCTACATGGGAGCAACGCTCTAATCTATTCTGCCAGACACTCACTGAGCCTACATGGGAGCAACGCTCTAATCTATTCTGTCAGACACTCACTGAGCCTACATAGGGGCAACGCTCTAATCTATTCTGTCAGACACTCACTGAGCCTACATGGGAGCAACGTTCTAATCTATTCTGTCAGACACTCACTGAGCCTACATGGGAGCAACGCTCTAATCTATTCTGTCAGACACTCACTGAGCCTACATGGGAGCAACGCTCTAATCTATTCTGCCAGACACTCACTGAGCCTACATGGGAGCAACGCTCTAATCTATTCTGTCAGACACTCACTGAGCCTACATGGGAACAACGCTCTAATCTATTCTGCCAGACACTCACTGAGCCTACATGGGAGCAACGCTCTAATCTATTCTGTCAGACACTCACTGAGCCTACATGGGAGCAGCGCTCTAATCTATTCTGTCAGACACTCACTGAGCCTACATGGGAGCAACGCTCTAATCTATTCTGTCAGACACTCACTGAGCCTACATGGGAGCTACGCTCTAATCTATTCTGTCAGACACTCACTGAGCCTACATGGGAGCAACGTTCTAATCTATTCTGTCAGACACTCACTGAGCCTACATGGGAGCAACGCTCTAATCTATTCTGTCAGACACTCACTGAGCCTACATGGAGCAACGCTCTAATCTATTCTGTCAGACACTCACTGAGCCTACATGGAGCAACGCTCTAATCTATTCTGTCAGACACTCACTGAGTCTACATGGAGCAGCGCTCTAATCTATTCTGTCAGACACTCACTGAGCCTACATGGGAACAACGCTCTAATTATTCTGCCAGACTTTCATTGAGCTAGTTATTCAATGGGAGCTGACGCTTGTCCATTATTTCGTCAGACACTACGAGCCTACATGAAACGTCTAATCTTTCTGACCAGACACTCACTGACACTATACACATAAGGAAGAACGTCATCTAATCATATTCTTCTGAAAACTGCACTATGCCTGCTTTGTACATATTGCTCTTATCTATTCTCCAGAAAACTTCACTGTCCTTCATATACTTCATTAATTTTCTGACAGACACTCATTTGAGACTCTAACAAATGTCAGTGAGCAGCGCTCTAATCTATTCTGTCAGACACTCACTAAGCCTACATGGAGCAACGCTCTAATCTATTCTGTCAGACACTCACTGAGCCTACATAGGGGCAACGCTCTAATCTATTCTGTCAGACACTCACTGAGCCTACATGGGAGCAACGCTCTAATTCATTCTGTCAGACATTTCTCTTGAAGTAGCTATAGATATATTCAAAATAAGAGCTGATGGCCGCTTGTCCAGGTTATTGTCAAAAAGTATATAAATTAAGGTATTGCTTACACAAAATACATTACTAAATCGTCGTTTCGACCAAAAGGTCGTTACCAAGCACACGACACAATATACACATAAGGTAAGATACGTCATACTTTAATAAGCATCATTCATTTTCTTGATCAACTTGGCCATATCCTCGTTTTTCTCATTGTTACTTATTTATTTTGCTTCTTTTCTTTCTCTTTCCAGTTGTAATATTACTTTCACATCTTCCTTTCATATCTTTCCAGTTAATATTTGCGGACAGACCGACATCATATTGGTACTCTAACGAAATGTTCTCTAGTTATCTTCTTCTTCTGATAACTTCTGCTATGCACACTCTCGGTAGTGTCATAAACAAGGTGGTACTGAAGGTAGTCACTGGCCTAGATAGCTGGTTCCAGAAGTTTGTTCCTGGGCATGATTTATATTCGTCAGTTGATCACGCAGGATGTGATTTGGAGACTACTTTGGTGCTCCAGGTGTCAGAAAGCCGAGTATATTCTAAGTACTTTCTGTAGCATTTGCATTCAACGGCATTAATGATTTCTCTTTTGTCAATGTTCCATGTCTCACAACCAAATGTTGCCAAGGAACACGCAGACTCTTAAACACACCATTTTTCTCTTATGTCAGTTCCTTCCATAGGTTATAGTTATTATATTTAAAAATATATATATATATATATATATATATATATATATATCATATTATACTACATCACATACTGAGTATAATGCTATGCTTACCTGAAATGATCGTCATAGCACCGTGGCGCTACGACTACCGGTTCTTCATAGATATCGATGTGTATTGCTCAATGCATATCTTTCTTATCGAAGGGGAACAACGACGTGCACGAACCTAGTTCTCAGTCTGTGTTTCTGCTAGATCAACGAAATTAACTGAACAAAACAAG
The DNA here is from genome assembly GCA_020796225.1 of Arion vulgaris. NCBI lineage: Eukaryota > Metazoa > Mollusca > Gastropoda > Stylommatophora > Arionidae > Arion > Arion vulgaris. Next base: position 85,904,164 of record CM036754.1, on the reverse strand, counting down.
TGTGAAAATATCTCTAAAATTAAATATCAATTGTCCATGCATTCGCTTTAAATCAGCGCCAATCTGAGAGATATATTCAGTTTCCTACACGCATTTGCCCTGGACAAAATAAAGTCTTTTCTGAACCATTCTAGGAAGATTCTCCCTTTTAAATCATACGCTCTTCTATCCTTATCTTGTTTTCTGATCTTGGTCATCTGTCCAACTTGTGATCATCATCTGTTCTCATCTTCTTTGTCTCTGTTTCTCATATTTCTTAATCAATCTACCTTTATAAATTCTTCCACCACTCCGTCTCTTCCCTATCACTTTGTGTGCCATCGTATTTTATCTCACTTTGCAGCTCCTGCCTGTCTCCTCACCATCGTATATTATTGCATCTGTCAGATTTCTATCTAACATTAATGTCCTATCTTCTCCTAATCTTCAATTCTTCTTTCTATCTTTGTCATTTCTTCTTTTTATCTCTAATGTGTGCAATTCTTCTTCTATTCTATCCATTCTTACTGACATGTCTCATTCTCCTTCCTTCTTCATCTTCCTCGCCTATCTTCTTCAGTTTTCTTCTTTCTTTCTTTTCTTCTTTTTCTCTTTCTTTCCGTGCATGTTTTTTCAGCATTCTTTCTTGCCTCTCATCAGTATTCTTACTTCCATGTGATTCTTGTGTCTTCTCCTCACTGTCTTTCTTTGCACCATTCATTTTCTCTCTTCTTTTCTTTCACTTTGTCTTCTTCTTTCTTGAGTCGATCCCTATCTTCCTACTGCATGTTTGTTCTACTTCTGTCTCTTCTACTGCTTTACATTTACTTATACTTCTCTTTTTTTCATATATGTCAACTCTTGTGACAAATAAATGAATAGTTCTTGATCTTCTTTTCATTTAATCCTGTTCTATAAGTTTGCCTCACGTCACATGTATGAACTTTCCAGAACATCTCTTGTATGCCATTCTAACACTGGTGTCTTTACTAGTTCTGATTTTCTGTTATCATTTTGCCATGATTAGTTATTTTCTGTGTGTTTTTGCTTAACACCATTTACTACTCATCTTTGAAGAATTTGATTATTTTTAATATTTATGAATTTCATAACATGCGATAACTATCTAAGTTCTCACAAAAAGACATAATGTTAGGATTATGTTGATAGAATTTTAATGTTAGTCTGAAGGATAAGACGAAGTGAAAGCTTGCAAACTGTTAGTGATTTGATAAAGTAAAAAGATTAACTAAAAAACAAATTAAAAAATACATATAAAATCAAAAATATCTTATTGTATAGCATTTGAGTTTATAATCCGCCACTGAATGTAGAGGATTATATGTAGACGTTTCTCAACAGATTTTCAAACGTTGCCCCCAAAGCTTTTCTGAAACATTCTGTAGGAAGGATATTCTCCTTCTAAATCAATACGTTCTCTCTATCCCATATCTTGTTCTTCTGATTTCTATGTCATCTGTCCATCCTTGTGTCATCTCATTCTGTCTCTCATCTTTCTTTGTCTCTCGTTTTCTCATCTATTTACTTCTAATCTACATCTACCTTTATAATATTTCTTTCTCTCTCACTCTCACCCCATATTGTTTTGTGTGCCATCTATTTTATCTCACTTTTCAACTCTCGCCTGTCTCCTCGTCCTATCTGATATTCTTTGTCTACTTTCCTATTCTCTATCTAATCTTTGTCAATTTCTTCTTTTCTCTAATCTTTGTCAATTTCTTCTTTTCTATTCTCTAATCTTTGTCAATTTCTTCTATTCTATTCTCATACGTACTTACACTTTCCATCTCTCTTCCTTCCTTCTTCTTCCTTCTTTCTTTCTTTCTTTCTCTCTGTCTTTCTTTCTTTCTCTGTCTTTCTTTCTTTCTTTCTCTGTCTTTCTTTCTTTCTCTGTCTTTCTTTCTTTCTTTGTCTTTCTTTCTTTCTTTCTCTCTGTCTTTCTTTCTTTCTTTTGTCTTTCTTTCTCTCTTTCTCTCTGTCTTTTTATCTTTCACTTTGTCTTTCTTTCTTTCTTTTGTCGTTCTTCCTATCTTCCTTTACTGGTTTGTTTGTTTCTATCTTTCTGTCTTTCTAACTGTCTTTTTCTTTTTCACTTTCTTTATTTCCTTCTATTTTCTGATATATGTCCTAACTCTGTGTACCAAATTCAGAGAACTATGTTTTTGATCTTCTTCTTCATCTTCATCTTTCTCTTATAATGTTTTGCCTCACTGCGTCATGATAAGAAGAGATTTCTAGAACGGTCTCTTGTATGCGCTTTACACATGGTGTCTTTCACAGTTCTGTATTTTCTGTAGTTCATTTTTTGCGTGGGCGATCTTATGCTTTTATTTTTGTGTGTGTATTAGGTTTGCTTCAAACGAACATCCTTCACTCCCTTCCATTTTTGAAGACTTTGAAACAAACATAAAAAAATTAATTAATTTCTTTTAAAATAGCGAATAACTTATCTAAAAGTTCAGCAACAATAAATGACACTTAAATGTTAGTGTTATGTTAGAGAAGTAGAAAGCTTGCTGAAAATTTATAGTTCAGAGAAAATTTTGTTAGGAGTCGAGAAAGTTGAAAATAATTAGTATTTGTTAGTGAAGTAGAAATGTCTATCTCAAAATCATGAATAATCTTCATTCAAAACCCACTCACACAGATGTTCATATCTCATTCAAGAATACCGAGATTCTACAAACTTATTAAAATCAGATGTTTTCTCATGGATAAGTGTTAGTATTCATATCAAATATAATATTAAATCACATTTACCATATTCATTCAATTCACATTGCAAGACGACAATCTCCCATATCTCATAAATCAATAATATATCCCATATCTCATAAATCAAGAATATCTCCATATCTCATAAATAACAATATCTCCTCATATCTCACATAATCAACAAATATCTCCATATCTCATAAATCAACAATATCTCCATATCTCATAAATCAACATATGCTATCTCATAAATCAACAATATCTCCATATCTCATAAATCAACAATATCTCCATATCTCATAATCAACAATATCTCCCATATCTCATAAATCAACAATATCTCCCATATCTCATAAATCAACAATATCTCCCATATCTCATAAATCAACAATATCTCCCATATATCATAAATCAACAATATCTCCCATATATCATAATTCAACAATATCTCCTATATAAATCAACAATATCTCCCATATCTCATAAATCAACACTATCTCCATATATCATAAATCAACAATATCTCCCATATATCATAAATCAACAATATCTCCCATTAGAATTACCATACTTTCTTATTTTTGCGGAAACGTCCTCATTTCACGAGTAAATCAGAGCGTCGGCAAACAATTTTGAAAATTTGTAGATTTGTCCACAATTTTACAAGCCAAGACAAATCGATTTTTGAATAACAAATTTGTGCACATAGATGATTCAAAGTGGTGTGATCAGTACTGTGATCTGGAGAAATTTGCATCCACTTATAAAAATCAAGTGTAATCGCAAAAAAGTGATGTGACTATATTGTAAACTGTAGAAGTAGTGAAATATATTCTGAAATCGTGGGGTAATACAGTTCATCTTTGCTATTCCAGCACACAATGCTTCGATAGAAAGACTATTTTCTTTAGTTCATGCACAATGGATCAGTGAGAGAAATCGTCTTAGTGTGGATTCAGTCAAGTCAATTTCACTTGTAAAATTTAATTTCAAACATTTCACATGCATGCAATTTTATGGACATTTGATGCAAAAGAAAGACATTCTTTAAAAAAATATCAGATAATCAGAAAAATATACCTAGAACACAGTTTAAATATAATTTAATGTTAGAAGTGTACTCATTTCGGAAGATCAAAATATGGCAACCCTCTCTCCCATATTTCACAAAGCAACAATGTCTCCAATGTGTTGACTCTGCAGTTGCATCTTCATCTCGATAATGCTGTACATTGTCAAAGACAAGGCCAAACTGCCAGCCAGAATAAATACTTTGGTTTCAACACACAGGAAATAGCTGTAACCGAAAGCCATTGCGCAGCCGCCAGCATGAAACATCCGGTAAGAAGCGAAAGCAGCTTCCTGTTTATGACTGAAGATGACACCAAAGAGAGCTGTAATAAAAGAAACAAAAACAACAAGAATATTATTAATAATCAACGAATATTTATGTTGTGAGATTTATTGCAAGCTTTAACGAATTTATTAATATTTATTTGTTTCAGAATGAACTGAAAGAAAGGAAATGGACAAATTGAACATTTCTTCTAAATTTATCGTGTCCTTAGATTGCCATTTTCTTTGTATTCCTTTTTAAAAAAAACTGTTTGTCATTTCTTATCTCTCTTAGTTTGATTGCGACCGTGTTTCCGGTCTCGCAAGAGAGAGACCAAAGAATAGTAACTCTGCAGACCTACATTGTCGTAAGAGGCGATGAGTAGAGCCAAGAAACCAGGTAATGAAGCGTTGGAAATGATGAGTCTTATTAGTCATATATTACAACGTACAATCGTCTTAGGCTATCAATACAATCACAGTGATTAACCGTGAAGAAGCGTTGAAAAGTTTTTCTTGGTGGGTATTGACATGAATTGTGTTTCGGAAAAACATGGTTTTTGGAGTAAAACAAAAGTAAAGGAACCCTTTCATACCTCGTGGTATATAGGTCAATACAGTGAGGCCTGTTTCTTCATTGACCGTCGGCACACGATGGGTGATGTGTCAGCATCACGCCGGACGCCTTTTCTTTCCCAGAATGATGTCTGGTACCCAGTTGAGGCTGGTCGACTGAGAGCCGTCGCGTGTCGGAAAATTCCACACACATTCGGGAGCTGAACTCCAGACCACTCAGCCTTGCGAAGCGAGTTCACTAACAACTACGCTACAGCGGTTCGTTTTTGGAGTATTTATATTATTTGTCTATTCCGGGAAGTTTCCTTTCGATTATTGGGGCAACAGCCCTCCACTGGCCCTTAATTACGAGCCGCCTCCTGAAGGAACCCTTTCATACTGTGGTATAAGGTCAATACAGTGTTAGGTCTGTATTTTCATTGACCGTCGGCATCACGATGGGTGATGCTAGCATCAGCTGGCGCTTACTTTCCCAGAGCATGTCTGGTACCCAGTTGAGGCTGGTCGACCTGAGAGCCGTCGCGGTCGGGAAAATTCCACTACGCTACAGCGGCTCTCGTCTTTGGTATAAATTTCCATATCTTTCGTGGATCACGCAGAGATCTGTGAAGTTTTCTTTCCAGTGTTGTTTGACTAGATGAGTAAGTTTGCGTAAGTAAATCATATTCGGGGAGTCATGAAGTATGTACTTTTTAGTCTGGGGTGTGCGTACACATGTACACATGGGGTGTCTGTACACATGTACACATGGCTGAATTGCCAACCTTTAATTTTGTATACATACGGTTGCGGAATCGATTGTGTTCTGTTTTGAGACGCAGAATGACAACTTGATTTAATTTGGTTACATATTTTTTGTTGTCATATTCATTTCTTATTCAGTTTCAGTTTGGAATATCTTCATTGCACTCCGGACATGTCCATAGGTGCTCCAATCTCCTTCGCATTATCTCCAACAGCGTCCAGCGACTGACCGTACCAGTTCTATTTTGATTGATGAACCTACTCATATACCTGTTGTGCTGTTCTTTTCTGGGCACTCCAATCTTCAATCCCAGCTCTTGCAATCTAGCAGTTGACGTGGATTGGTTTAAATGAAAATCTTCTTTGCGGCCACACTCTATGAGGACGTTCAAACTATCAGCTCTATCCATTGTCTGGCTCCGTAATATGGTGGCAGAACCAGACAGCATGTCTACTCTCTCATTGCCAAGGACACATATATACCACTTATTATTATTTTTTCTTATTGTATTCCAGTTAAAATTAAAACAAGTCAAAGACTTTCCATACCTTGAGAACATTTCTTCAGCAAACCGAAAGAATAACTAACAAAATCAACAACATAGATGCAATAAAGCAAATCAAATCATAGGACAAATGGCAACAATTTTGGAAAACAAACATGTCACCATGAATACGAAAAGAGCATTGTACAACACAATCTTTCTACCAATATTATGCCATCAGTGCCAAACCTGGTCACTGACATTAAATGATAGAAGAAAACTAGTCACGACAGAGACGAAGAGTCTACGCAGAATGCTGAGAGTATCAAGAAGATAGTGGTTTAGAAATGAAGACATCAGAGAAAAGCTATGTACAACATCAGCACTGAACTTCATAAAAAACAACAACACAAACTCTGTAGCTCCAGCAACAATCCTAGGGATCTATGGAAAAAATGCACCATTGAACAGAACCACGAGGTTCTAATTCGAACCCACGACCTTTAGAGTGCCAGTCAATGGCTTAATCAGTTTACCAATAATTATTCATTTGTATGTTCTGTATATACCCACACAAGCTCAACCCACGACCTTTAGAGTGCCAGTCAACGGCTTAATCAGTTTACCAATAATTATTCATTTGTATGTTCTGTATATACCCACACAAGCTCAACCCACGACCTTTAGAGTGCCAGTCAATGGCTTAATCAGTTTACCAATAATTATTCATTTGTATGTTCTGTATATACCCACACAAGCTCAACCCACGACCTTTAGAGTGCCAGTCAACGGCTTAATCAGTTTACCAATAATTATTCATTTGTATGTTCTGTATATACCCACACAAGCTCAACCACGACCTTTAGAGTGCCAGTCAATGGTCTAATAGTTTACCAATAATTATTCATTTGTATTTCTGTATATACCACACAAGCTCAACCCACGACCTTTAGAGTGCCAGTCAATGGCTTAATCAGTTTACCAATAATTATTCATTTGTATGTTCTGATAACCTCACACAAGCTCAACTCACACGACCTTTAGAGTGCAAGTCAACAACTCGTTTACTCAATAATTATTCATTTGTATGTTCTGTAATGACCTACACAAGCTCAACCCACGACCTTTAGAGTGCCAGTCAATGGCTTAATCAGTTTACCAATAATTATTCATTTGTATGTTCTGTATATACCCACACAAGCTCACATTCAAGTTGTATATACAATTAAATAAAATGCAATGTCACATCACATAAATCAATGATATAAAATGTTGTAAAAAACCCCACAATAAAACAAAAACAAACAACTTTGATTAGACAAATCAAATAAAACGAGAGAGCTGCATTACTTCAACAAAATTGGTATTTATATTTATGGCATTTGTCGTCTTTACAGACTTTCAATTGGCAAGTGTTTTACTGTGAAAACTTCAGAGTTTGTGCTTGTCTCTCTTTCCTTTCAGCTCATCTCTAAGTCTCTCGTAATTGTTGCTTTCCGTGTTGTGTCTGAGCTAAAGCAATATGAAGTGTTCTCTCCATTTATACCTAGCCTGGGCAGTTGATATGTGAAATGTACCTTGCCCATTTTGTACAAAACCCCTCTCTACCCTACTGTTTGATTTAAAAAAATACAAAGTCCATACATTTGGAATCATGCAGAGCTTGCAGAGGATGTCAGAAGACAGAATGGAATACACACATAACCATCAACTGCCTTAAGGTACCTCCCTTCAGATTTGTAGTCGAAGTTTTTGTCTAGCTTTCTGCATAACCGTGCTGGACTACAAAGCAGTGTGGATTTTTAATCAGGGTTTACTTCCCTAGGCTTTAGCTCTCCCGAGCCATCCTCCATAAGACAGTGGGTTTAACAGTTGGTACCGTCTACTGTCATATAGTAGCAGATGAAACATCTGATCTGAAAACTGGTATAACTGTAGTGATACAATTCACACAAATGAAGATCACTTACTGTATGTCTGAGTCTGCCAGATGGCATCACATAGACCAAGACAAGAAGCAACGACGTAGAAGTTGGGTACGTCTTGATCATAAGGTCGCCACAACCATAGCACAATCAACAGGCCCACATTGAATGTCGCCCCTGCTGCTATAAACGCAAATCTTTTGATGTGCTTTGAGAAACAGCCAATCGTAATAGAGCTTACAGCGCTTACGGTCCCAAAACAGATCAGAATTGGTCCAATTTTGTGCATTCCCATTGCACAGTTGACGTATGCCTGAAATAAAATAGAAATAAAAGGTGTGTCAGTAAATTCAGGACAGGAGAGATCATGGAAGACAGAGGAGATGATTTTGGGATAGCCTGACATCATGGTTCGACACAAGATCGAAGTCAGAACTGATTACATGAACCAAGCAGAGAGAGTTGTGGAGAGACATGATGCCTACGCCGGCGGGTATGGCAGTTGATTGAGTAGGTAGATACTAGGGATGTTGCGTTTCAGTTACTTTCAAGTATTTACAACTATTTGATACAATTGCAAAATAAAATCATTACTTAGATATCGTTACTTATTGAATAATTGGTCTCTGTTTCAGGAGACAATAATTTTTGAGTTACGTTATTTGTTCTCAGCTGAATCACATCGTCTGTTGTGATTTTAATTGCCTTTACTGGAGTGGCAATCCTTGCCACAGTTGCTGCAGGTGAAGCTGGAGAGACGAGCTGATACATAGGATGGACTCTGCACTCTGGGCTCTCTTTTGCCTCCATATGTGATCATGTTGTTTTACTTTTTTTGTTGAGTCATCCACCACTGCACGTCTTTGGCCAACCGCTCTCTATTTTCTGTGTCTATGTTGCATGAAGTTAGATCACGCTTGCATGTGTCAATTCTTCTTCTTCTCTTCAACTATTGACTTGTGTCAATGAAGAGTAATAATGGGCGCCCATGCTGTCTAGTACCGGGTGCGAGTTGACCATATAGAATGTCCTTTGGGATTCTACCATCGCTCATACGGCACACGTGTCCATCTCAGACGTCGCTGACTCAGCAGGCTGTACATGCTTGAATTGCCAGCACTGTTCACAATTTATATATAGTCTTGCTAACTGATTTATATTCGAATGAGTCAGCGCATGTGGAAGTTTTATTTTCTTCCCCCTTCCCGATCCAGAAGCACTTGAGCTTTTCAGCTCTTCGGCTCGGTGCCATGGACATCGTAACCCTTCGGTTCAGTGCCACGAACACCGTAAATCTGGGGAATCTGTGGCTTTTCTGCCATCCCGCGGAATTGAACCCGCACACACAGAGGGATAGTCAACCGTAGTCCAAAGCGCTACGAACTCGCTGGGCAGACGGGCATGTGGAAGGTGTTAAGGCGATGATCTTGTCTGGCATATGTAGTCCACGTCTCACTACTGTACAGTAGAGTGATAAGTACACAGGCCTTATGTACTTGTATCTTGGTGTTTCGTGGGAGTGAACTTTTTGTCCAAACACGGTGTGCTAATTTGAACATAGTAGTGGATGGCTTCCAAATGCGGCTGCTAATTTCATCATCATCATCATCATCATCGAGAGAGAGAGAGAGAGAGAGATTGCTGCAGATTTTAGAGTCAAGGTATACAAAGGTGTTGGCTACTTCGAGCGTATCACTGCCAATGTAAACAAATAGTTACTCATCATCAAGGTGTGTGTCTTTTATAGGTCGTTGCTCTCTTTGCAGCACATCTGAAGTTTCCTCTGTCTCTTGCTAGTTCACCCACTTCGTGGATGGTCATATTCATGGTTTCTTTAATATCTTGTAGCCATCTTCTTCTTGGTCTGCCTCTGCGTCCTGGGACCCTGCCCTCTAGTATTGTTCTCTCCAGGCCATCGTGACGCTTGATGTGACCAAAGTAACTAATTTTTATGTATAGTATATTGTCTATCTGAGAGCCGCGGTAGCGTAGTTGTTAGTGAACTCGCTTCTCAAGGCTGGTGGTCCGGGTTCAACTCCCGCAGTGTGCGTGGAATTTTTCCGGACCGCGACGGCTCTCAGGTCGACCCAGCCTCAACTGGGTACGAAACATGCTCTGGGAAAGTAAAGGCGGCCGGCGTGATGCTGACCACATCACCCATAGTGTGCCGACGGTCAATGAAAATACAGGCCTAACACTGTATTGCCCTATATACCACAAGGTATGAAAGGGTTCCTTTACTTTTACTTACTTATATTGTCTATCAGCCAATTGTCTTTAACATTTAGTTCTTTCAGGACATCAGTGTTCTTTCTTTTCTGTCCATGGTATTCGTAGAATCTTTCTGTATCGAATCGTTCTTGTTATTTGTGTAATGGTCCATGAAATAGTTACTATTATACCTATAATTCGGAAAGCACTGATTAGTGCCCACATAAGAGTAATCGATATGTAACAAGTATTCATGACTCGATCAGTCGCCAAGTATCTAGTATTCTCAATTCCTTCATCTGTAGTCCACACTTTCGGAATTACCGTTACTAATCGTTAAATGGCGTAGTTATTTACTTACTTATTCCTCTTCTCTCCTCGTGGAGCATAGGGCCTCAACAGTTGTTTCCCCCTTTTCTCGGTCTCTGGCTGTTTTCTTGATGATTTCCCGGGATTTCGAGCACTCTTTAGTTCCTCAAGAAGACTTTATATCCATGTCTGTTTAGGGCGTCTTATTTTTCGTTTTCATTGCGGGTTCCACTCAAGTGCTTGTCTGGTGACACTCTAATGTGTCTTTCGTAGGGTATGACCGACCCATCGCTATTTTCTCCTCTGAACCTGGGTCATCATGGGTTCCTGTTCGGTTCTTGTCCACAGGTTTGTGTTTGTAACTCTCATCATTACAATCTCAGTCTGAGAATCCGCCGAAAACATCCGTTGACAAAGGTTTGAAGCTTATTACGGTTTTGGTTTCTATAACTACGTTCTTTTTTAAATGGGTGGGTAGTCAAGGAAGCCACATTTAGTCGGGTAGTCCAGGAAGCCACATTTAGTCTGTTATTTTGTAATGATATATAGTTGTCACGAATACTGCTTACATAGCGAATATTGATCACAGACCTATTAGTGGTAAAGTAACGAATTATTTTTGGTATGTCACGATCGTTACTTTCGAATACATGCAACAAAACGTATTCGAGTAACGAATCATTGCTATTCGCGTATTATAATATATATATATATATATGGCCCTTTTCATCTTTACAGACGGTCAATAGGCAAGTGTTTTACTGTGACAACTTCTGAGTTTTCGCTTTTCTCTCTTGTCGTTCAGCTCGTACATAAGTCTCTTCTCAAAAGACTCTGCGCCCTTCCGTAATTTGGCTTTCCACACAACTCTGTCATCAGCTAGTCCCTCCCATGTGCTGGGATCTATAGAAAAGTTTTTCATTGAGGTTTTGCAGACATCTTTATAACTGAGCAGTGGTCTGCCCTGGTGCCTCTTCCTCCGAAAGTTCACAGAACAACATTTGTTTTGGTATGCGATAAGTTTCCAGTCTTCTCACATGTCCCAACCATCTTAGTCGTCTACTGCTGAGCATGCCCATGATGGAAGGCAGATTTGCACGTTGTAGTACTTCAGAGTTGGTTATCTTGTCGTACCACCTGATGTTCATAATCTTGCGGAGACATCCAAGGTGAAAGATGTTAAGTCTCCTCTCGTGTCTTGAGTAGGCTGTCCATGTTTCTGAGCCATATAGTAAAGAACTAATTACACAGGCTCGATATATTTGAGTCTTCGTCTGCAATGTCAATTTTTGTTGTCCCACGCTCGCTTTGATAGTATGCCGAATGTAGTAGCCGCACTCCTATACGAGCGTTGATTTCTTCATCAAGAGAAAGGCTGGCAGTGACCGTGGACCCAAGATAGCAGAATTTTTGCACTGGTGTTAGATGGTTACCATTTAAAGTGATATTTGATGTCTTACCTCCTGACATAATACAACTGTTTTGGAGACACTTATTGTCAGAGAAAAGAGGTCGCATGCCTTTGACAAATTATTAATTAGACATTGCAGTGTAGTCTCACTGTGGGCGACTAAGGCAGCATCGTCAGCGAAAAGGAGGTCCTTGAGAAGTATTTCCGTCGTTTTTTTCTTGGCTCTTAAGCGAGCCAAGTTAAACAGTGAACCATCAGATCTATTTTTATTATTAGTTAATCGTATTATTAGTTTATCGATATAAAGGAAGACTGCAGTAAAACTATGTAGCAATGGCGAAACACGCAACAAAAAGTACCATAGTTTTACAAAATACAAAAACTATAACAATACATATCAACGTTTCGACCAAAAGGTCTTTATCCAGCAAAGGATACAACAGAAGTGAAGACATTCACTTCTTACACAGCACACAACATATATAATCAGAGAATAAACTTCTAACGGTTCTAAAAGACTGTAGATTGAAGAGTCATGGAGTGCCGTTAGGAATTTATCGCTTTGAATTCAGAAGTAGTGATGGCGTCTAATATGGCACATCTGACTGATTCTTACACAAAGGCCCTATGCTTTTATCGCCAGAGTTTTTGCCATTCAGGCAAACATTACTTCGACTTTATAGGTACTTGTAATTTAGATCACTGTGTGAAAGATCCGGGTCTCATGTAGCCCAAACCGCGCACTGTGTGCACACCGATCATTTTTAGCTCAAGCTGGATCGAACCCGAAACTTCCACAGCCCATGGTAACTTGGGCAGCGTGTTATCAACTTCGCTATTGATCCCCTCTAGCATTTCATCACATTCATCTTCCTTCTTTCCTTTCCTTCGCTTGAAATATTGTCTATATGTTCAACGTTGTATCTTGTATAAACTTCACTTCGGAGATCACATCTCAAGAAAATGACTTGGCTGTACGCACCTGGACATGCTGGAGTGCAGTGTAACGAGCGTGTTGACTTTCTTGCAAAAAATGCCCAGACTCAAGCTGGCAGAAGTTTGGACAGAGCCGATACCATCAATGCGGTACGCTCTCAATTATGTGACATGGGCAGACAAGTCTCAGACACTGGAACGTGTTCGAGAATTAGACATTAAGTTTGGACATGCCGGACAGTGTCGTCTTCGTGGTAGAGAGAGAAGATATAGTAATCAACTTCTCATCGGTACGGTGAGCAAATGGACTTTGGGATGACTGCTGCAGCGGAGGACAGAGCACGAATGGGAATGTCCAATGTGCCATGACGTCGATCGCATAACATAACATAACTTAACAAAACATAACATAGCATAAACTTCACTGTCTTTTGTAGCTCACACAGAGGTCCGTGTAGTTTTATGTCGAGTATTGTTTCGTTAGGCCAGTGAGTTTGCCTCAGTGTATCATATTCGGGCAGTCTTAAAGTATGTGCTCTGCAGTCTGATGTGCCTGTCCACATGTACACATGACTGAATTGCTAATCTTGAAATTTGCATACTTTGGCTGCGGAGTCGATTGTGTCCTGTTCTGTGCCCATTTAATTTTCTGTGATTGTGTAATAATATGCCACAACCTCGCCCGTATGGTGCCGGGGCCCGCAAGTGAAGCAAAGAATAGTACCACTGCGACTTACAAGGCATGTCGTAAGATGCGACTGATGTAGGATCTAGGGACGCTACCGTAGTAAATAAAAAGCATCGCAGAAATCGGATGTGCTGGAGGCGCATAACTGGCACTATGTACAATCACTCTTAGGCTCAGATCACATACAAATCACACAGGGTGGTTAACATGTGGTCGATATGGAGTGTTCGAAAAAAAAAAAGAATAGGGGCCAGCACACGCCGCAGTAAGTGGCTTCTATTCACAAGTTCGTCAACACATTCCTCAACACTGAACAGAAACATGGACCGACGCCAGCAACCGGTAAAATTCCCCGTGGAAAGCAAAGACGTACATCTCCAACTTCCTAATATGAGATAAGGTTTCTTTACACTAAACAGCTTCGCTGTTGCCAACGGCAACCACCTGAAAATAGATTCGCGGAAAATTAGGTCTGTAAGAAAAGTAGGTTATTGAAACAAAATTTGAGAAAGCGGGAAACTAGATAAATATATCTTGGGGTAACGGGTCCAGTTTTTTAGATATTTGTAAATCATGTTTCTATTGAGAGCTGGCGCTGGTGAAATTGATGGTGACAAAAAGGAATGGGTGTATGTGTGTGTAGTAGGAATGGGATACAGAATAATGTCTGTTGGTTGAGGTATTAAGTGATGTATGCGTCTTCTGTTTGAACGGAATTTCATAAATTTTTTGGGGGAGATTTATTTCGTGGTCTTCTAGTTATTTTCTTCCTCCATTTACGTTTTTTAGATGTGTTTGAGGGGGAGATGTAGTGATCTCGTGTGTGCTTGCTCCAATGTACTTTTTAAGTTGTTATTAATTTTTCTAATCATTTCTTGATGCCGTCGCTCCATCGTTTGCGCGGTCTTCCTCTTACTCTGTACCCGTTTTACTTATTTAGTGTCGCTCTCTGTGGTAGACGATACCAGGGCATTCTTGTCAGGTGTCCAAACTATTTAATCTGTTGTTCTTTTATGAATTGCATGACTGGTTTCATATCCAGTCTTCTTCTGATTTCTTCATTTCTAAGTTTGTCTCTTATTGTTACACCTGCAGCTCTTCTAAGACACCTCATCTCTGTCGTTATGATTTCCGCTCATTAGCTGCTGTTATTGGCCATGTTTGACACTGGTAACATAGTGTTGGCCAGAAAATCGTTCTTAAATTATAATATTTGGTTTAATTTTTAGTATTTCTAGATGCAGACAAACATAGAAACAGACAGATATACATACAAGCATACAGAGAAAGAGGGATGCAGAGATATGAACAAAGGAGAATCGTGTCATATCCTTTCCAGGACGTCACCATCAGCTGCAGTAAATCGCCCGAGTAGTTACCGGGGCCCAAATTTGGGTGTAAAGAATAGAACCACTGTTACCTACCATGCATGTCGTAAGAGGCGACTGAGGAGGTTTGGCTGAAATCGGATGCATGTGTCCTAAACGTGTAGAAGTCCATGCGTTTAGGGCCTTCCAAACCAATGTGCAACGTATACACGTTCTTGGCAAAGATCAAACATATCACAAAAAGTGATTTAAATTGGTCGTGAAGAACGAACGCAAAGAAGAAGAAGAAGAACTGCAGTAAATGAGTTTAAAAAAATTTCTAAGCACCACTTATACGTTCAGTAGTTTGTCATTTCTTTCTAAACGGTGAGATATATTTTTACCGTTTGTAAAAATCCGCGAAAACAAATTTGCTTCCAAATTTTCCTCCGCGGTTATTGGTTATTGGTTACTAAACTGACGTCATTGCACTCCCGGCAGACCCATAGGTGCTCAGTCACCACCAACAGATATCGAATAGTATACATACTGATGGTTCCCGTGGCTCGCTGATTAAACACACTTCTCACTCTGCCTTTCAGACATCCAGTTCGACCTGCACAACGGATAACTATGGGGAATGCTCGCTTTAATTTTTCTACAATTAACACAAAAAAAACATGAAATATTTGCGTGTGGAGAGTTTGTGAACACAAGAAAGCACATTCAAGGTGCACACGAAAATATTGAAAGATAATTGCATGGATAAGGTGATTAGGAGATGCGCAAATCGTTCATCTTAGATTTCGTTTAGAACGCGGACAAGAAAAATGAAATCACATAAAGCGGGAGAAATTAGATGAAAGATTGACGCGAGAAACCATACAAATTTAGAAGTCTAATCAAGACGATGTTGTTTTGTTTGAAAATACATTATCTTTTCTCTTCTTTGTTCCTTTTTGTTACTTCCTATTTGTTTTCTGGCCAATCATGGATTCATAAATAACGTTCGAAGAGCTATTTAAAACAAAAATATAATTGAAAGGAAGGGCCATTTAAGTTGAAGGGGATTATCAAGCGATTAATAAAGAAAACTATAGAAGTATAAAATAATGGTAAGAAATAGGACAACAGAAACACTGTACACTTTACCTGAACTGCAGGCTCAAATATCACATGTACAGAATATATCCTGCTCAGATTGAACAGAACACTGCAGGCTCAACTATCACATGTACAGAATAAATCCTGCTCAGACTGAACAGAACACTGCAGGCTCAACTATCACATGTACAGAATAAATCCTGCTCAGACTGAACAGAACACTGCAGGCTCAACTATCACATGTACAGAATATATCCTGCTCAGATTGAACAGAACACTGCAGGCTCAACTATCACATGTACAGAATAAATGCCCGCTCAGACTGAACAGAACACTGCAGGCTCAACTATCACATGTACAGAATAAATCCTGCTCAGACTGAACAGAACACTGCAGGCTCAACTATCACATGTACAGAATAAATCCTGCTCAGACTGACAGAATACTGAGGATCAACCATCATGTCAGAGAACATGTCAGATAGAAACACAGATTCCACAGCACATCCTGCAGTCATGTACATCATACATACTTCAATGAAACAAAACATGGTCTCATGAACAAAGCTTACAGAGCAAGCTATGGGGAACTCACGAGGAACTTCAACTGACATCCAGCTTCATAGTGGCAACCCATCTCATGGTTTAGACGAGCATACGAAACCGAACGCAAATAAAAAGAAGAAATATCAAAACATACAACCAGATCATTTTAACAGATTAAATATCAAAATATGAAATGAAAATAGTTTAACAAATTTAATATCCGGCGTGATGTTCACGTACCACATCACCCATTGTGTGCCGACGGGGTCAATGAAAAATACAGGCCTATCACCGTATTACTCAATATAGCTCGAGGTATAGAAAGGGTTAAGTTAAACAAGAGCAATATAATAGTAGCCAAAGAAGAATAGTCAACCACCAATGAACCGGTGTCGTTAGTTGCTACAAGCTGAGAGATGTACTGAGAGACATACTGAGAGACATACTGAGAGACATACTGAGAGACACACTGAGAGACATACTAAGAGACGTACTGAGAGACATACTGAGAGACATACTGAGAGACACACTGAGAGACATACTGAGAGACATACTGAGAGACATACTGAGAGATATACTGAGAGACGTACTAAGGGACATACTGAGAGACATACTGAGAGACGTACTGAGAGACATACTGAGAAACATACTGAGAGACACACTGAGAGACATACTGAGAGACGTACTGAGAGACGTACTGAGAGACATACTGTGAGACATACTGAGAGACATACTGAGAGACACACTGAGAGACACACTGAGAGACACACTGAGAGACACACTGAGAGACATACTGAGAGACGTACTGAGAGACATACTGAGAGACGTACTGAGAGACACACTGAGAGACATACTGAGAGACATACTGAGAGACATACTGAGAGACATACTGAGAGACGTACTGAGGGACATACTGAGAGACATACTGAGAGACATACTGAGAGACACACTGAGAGACGTACTGAGGGTGAGATCGGAGTACTTATGGACTAATTGGTTCGATGTGCAGTGACGACGATCCGACAACTAATTGATTGATTGATTGATAGGACTATCACCATTGCAATCGGAAAGTAACCTTGTGTGCTCCGTTATCTTTCTTACATAGGAAGATCTCAGCACAGAACAAGAGCTCCGTAGCACCGACGAGGGCCTCGATATAATTTAGAAGATGTTGAAAATATTTATAATTAATTTATTTTCAGTATTTATAATTAATTTATTTTAAATATTTATAATTAATTTATTTTAAATATTTATAATTAATTTATTTTCAATATTTATAATTAATTCTTCTCGGGCAGTGGCTTTTCCATCCTGCTTTTCTCGATTTAAAGCTGTCAATGACTCTTTTACGTGTTCAATTTGAACACGGGATCTACGTTTTATCGTCCATCTCCGACAGGACTAGGAACTCGATTTCACCTACACTGAGACCAATGATCTCTGGAAAAATATCCCGAAAGCTCACAAGAAAGCAAACTGAATACCTTTGGAACAGGGTGAGCGCTTAACCTCTATAGAACTAAACTATACTAAACTAAACTAAACATGGAGTGGAGATCACAATCAAAATCTGTTCTGAATCTGGCCTACATTTTTCCATGTAGTAAACCATCAACTAAGTAAGTTGAATGTATTTGAAAATAGATGTCTGCCACAAATAATGAATATAAAATGGGAATAATTCAGGAGAAGTTATGAGATCAGAGAAATGTCTGGTCAACCACTAGTGACAACTGTTATAAGAAGGGGAAGATAGAGATATGTTGGATAGCGAAACACGTACAAACAAAGTACTATAGTTTTACAAAATACAGAAACAATCTAAAGGATTAGATACATTTGCATGTTTCCGTTATCGTCCATTTGTAAGTGTTCTCTATAATTCGTCACTCCTGTTGTGTCGTTTGCTTGATAAAGGCCTTTTGGTCGAAACGTTGCTGTTTATCGTCACTGTTTCTATATTTTGTAAAACTATAGTACTTTGTTTGTACGTGTTTCGCTATTTACCAAATTTTACTGCAGTCTTCCCCCTATTTCGAGATATGTTGGACACACCTTGAGAAGAAATGTCTGGTCAACCACTAGTAACAACTGTTATAAGAAGGAGAAGATGGAGATATGTTGGACACACATTGAGAAGAAATGATAAAAGAATATTAAAGCAGGCATTGAAGTGGGAGGCAAATTGTTCAAGAAAAAGAGGACGCCATTGGGAGGCCCTGAAACGAACTTTGCTGAGAGAGGTAAGAAATATCGGTTTTAATTCCATGGAAGAGATTGAGCGAGTTGTCCAGGACTGAGCAGTATGGAGAAATTACTTGCAGGCCCTCTTTAAGGAATAACGGTACGAGATGAATTATTTTTATTATTATTAAACTACAAACTAAATTGTTTTTGATTCAGCACAACCCCTCCCCATCCCTTGACTAAATCATGGGTTCTCGAATCGAAGTGGGCGGTACCGCCCCCAAGTGGGCGCTGAAGCCTTCCAGGGGGGCGTAGTGGGTTCAGAAGCATTTGGGTAGAGTTTTTTTTCCGCCATTTTGCAATTGAATAATCATAAAAAATTTGAATTTTGCATTTTGATTCATCTTATGCCCATCTTACACGATCCATAAAAAAAAAAAATCGATTTTCTATTTCATGTATTATCATTTCATAAATTAATCATTTGAAAATTGACCATGTATTACAGAAATATATATGAACGTCCTATGTCAAAGAGAAAATATATCATGTATATATGTGTGGGAGGTAGGTGTTGGCAAACTGTTATAATGGGAAAGGGGGCGTTACAAAGTTTATGTCGCGCGAAGTGGGCGGTGGGCCGAAAAAGTTTGGGAATCTATGGACTAAATGTACGTGGACGTCTATGTAAACACAACAACTCAGAAAATACTGAAGCAAGAAGCTATGGTCCTGGACGAAACAACATCTCTGGAGCATGAATGATAAGAAACCATTTATCCATGCCAGGCTCATCAGGTTGTGTCATGGTGTGCTCGACATCGTCAGGGATAATTTACAGTTCTGAGCAATAAAGAGAAATATTCATCAAAGCTAACTCAAGCAGAAAGGGAGAATACCCTTAGGAATTGGTTAAAAAAGGGGAAGAAATCAAGTACAGACATGGCTAGTTATCTCCCCTAATATTGCCTCATCAAACACAAAGATAATCAAAGAGTCCCTCTCTCTCTCTCTTTTACATTACTACCCTTTTGATCTATCTTAATAGTGTATTGATTGATAGAACCATCGTGATTGCACTTCGATGAGTAACAATATGGGCTCTGATATCTTTCTTACACAGGAAGATCTCAGCGGCAGTGCCCGAATTCCGTAGCATCGGCGGAGGTCCTCGACGATGTAATTTTTTGAAAAAAAGTGAAAATATTTTGTATAAATTTTATTTTTATATCTTTCTAGTGTACTGTGCCCGGGCAGCGGCTTTCCAGCTTGCTTTTCTCGATTTTGAACTACGAAGGGTTCATTCACGTGCTATATTGAACACGGTCCTACGTTCTATCTTTCGTCTTCGATAGGACTAGAAACTCGATCTCATCTACCTAGAGATCAGGAATCTCTGGAAAAATAGTCATTTGGCTCCACGAGGGGCGAACCGAGTGCCTTTGAAACTAGAGGCGAACACTTAACATCTACACCAGAGAGACACCCCCTCACCTTAAATACATATATTGCGAGTGTGTAGATAATTATGTGTGTATGTGTCGGATGTGTGTTGGTCTTGTTGGTGTTTGTGGATTTCCTGTACATATTTCAAGTCACATTCCACATATCAGCTGCCCAGGCAAGGCATAAATGGAGAGGGCACTTTATCCTTGCTTTTTGGCTGGGGCACAACATGGAAAGCAACAGTAGCGAGCAGGACCGTGCCGTGCTATGATGCAGAGAGTCGGCCGCATCAGGTGGCACCGTAAGAAGGGCGGCATAAGCAGCGAAATCAAAATCACAATTGAAGGTTACTTTAAAGAAAAAACATTTAAGGGCGGCATTTCGAAGACTTGCATCATACTGAGAAAATATACCACACGGTCCTGATAACGAGAGACATAGGGATGAGCTTAACAGCAAGAGAGACGAGCGCAAACTCAGAAGCTGTTACAGTAAAACAACACCAGCCAATTGACCGCATGTAAGAGGAAAAAAGTCAATTGGTAAGTGTTGTTTTATTGTAACAACCTTCTCTTCTCTCTCTCTCTCTCGTTATATATATATATATATTTTTTTCTGATCCAGAAGCCCTTGAGCTTTCAGCTCTTCGGCTCGGTGCCATGGACATCGTAACCCTTCGGTTCGGTGCAACGAACACCGTAAATCTGGATAACCTGTGGCTTTTTCTGCTAGCCCGCGAAATGGAAGCCGCACACACAGAGGGCTTGTCACACCGTCGTCCAACGCGCCACGAACACGCTGGGCAGGCGGGCATATATATATATATATATTCAAGTGTTATTGTACAAATATGTGTGTGAATATGTGTAAGTGTAAGTGGGCATGTATGTATTTTTGAAAGTGTACATGTGTATGTGTATATGAAGAAAAACACACGCAACAGGCAGATAATGAGATACAAAAGTTCTTCAAAACAGTTGAAGGTTCTTCATATAACAGGCTTTTGCTGAATGTTCCTTTATTTACAGTAGGATTGAAAGATATTAGATGGCAGGTCCCAGGACGCAGAGGCAGACCAAGAAGAAGATGGCTACAAGATATTAAAAAACCATGAATATGACCATCCACGAAGGGGTGAACTGGCTAAAGACAGAGTGAATTTCAGATGTGCTGCAAAGAGAGCAACATCATATAAAGGATACGCAACTTGATGATGAGGATTGAAAGATATTCGATCGCTAGCCAGTTCTCCCGCCTTCTCCACAGTTGTAGCCAAGGTTTCATTAATTTACTTTTGCTACCATTGTCTTTGTTGTCCCCTCTTTCGTTCTGTAGTAACCATTATTATCAGCTTCAATATCTGTCGTTACCGTAGGTGGTGCTGCATTTTGGTCGATGTACAACATGGAGGACATGAGCATGAGGAATTTAATGTCCGTATGGTTAGTTCAGCTACAGCGAAACTGTTCAGGTTAACATTTTGTCTTTATGCCCTGGCAGAAAAAACCCACATTGGGCTTAGCAGTGTTTGAGCCCTGGTCTCCCGAATAGGAGCCCGCGCTCTACTCCATTCGGCTAGACGTTTGTTCCAATATCGCTCACTCTAAACCTCTGTGTGTCATTGGAGACCTTCATATCACTCACTCTAAACATCTGTGTGTCATTGGAGACCTTCATATCGCTCACTCTAAACCTCTGTGTGTCATTGGAGACCTTCATATCGCTCACTCTAAGCCTCTGTGTGTCATTGGAGACCTTCATATCGCTCACTCTAAACCTCTGTGTGTCATTGGAGACCTTCATATCGCTCACTCTAAACCTCTGTGTGTCATTGGAGACCTTCATATCGCTCACTCTAAGCCTCTGTGTATCATTAGAAACATTAATATCGCTCACTCTAAACCTATGTGTATCATTGGAGACCTTCATATCGCTCACTCTAAACCTATGTGTGTCATTGGAGACCTTCATATCGCTCACTCTAAACCTCTGTGTGTCATTGGAGACCTTCATATCGCTCACTCTAAACCTCTGTGTATCATTGGAGACCTTCATTAAAAGATGAAGATGGAAGCGGATTGGTCTTGTATGTCATGTATGCTAGTACAGGCATCGTGCTGTATGCTAGTAGAGGCATCGTGCTGTATGCTAGTAGGGGCATCGTGCTTTATGCAATACTCTCTGTAGGTGACGTGCTATAATTTGCGGAGTGGAACCGATGCATATCGGGTAAAACACGGTTCAATGAAGTCAATCCTTCGACTTTACCTGCTGCCTTGCAGGTTTGGCTGGGGACAGCAAAAGGCTAACGGAGAGCGACCCAGTAAACGCTGGTTGAAACCGAACACACCACCGCCTTAAGCACCTGAGCTCCAATAGGTGCTGAAGGTTGTGCATGTACATCCGTTCTTGATGTTTGACTGTTTATATTTCACATTAGAATGATAAAAACAGCTTAAGAGCGATCGCGAGAGAGAATCCTTCGACTTTAGAGTCTTTAGGCATAGTGTTACTGCAGGCAGTCGTTGTACGGCAGAAATGACATCATCTATACATCCTGTACAAAGAACAGCTGCATTTCTGAATTCCCTAAGGAAGAGAGAACGTATAGATTACTCAAGTAATAGTAGTGAACCGTCAACCCTAACCAGACTGCAAGAATACCAAGTCAAATGTTGTGTAGCTAGACAAGAGTATTATACTGGTAGGCAAAGAAGAATAGTAAACCAACAAAAAAACCTGTGTCATTAGTTGCCACACGCTGAGACACATAGAAGAGATCTGAAGCAGTTATGTACTAATTGTTTCCGACGTGCAGTGATGATGATCCAAGGACAGCAAGAATACCAAGTCAAATATTGTGTAGCTAGAGACAAGAGCAATGTACTGGTAGGCAAAGAAAAATAGAAAACCAACAAAAAAACCTGTGTCATTAGTTGCCACACGCTGAGACACATACTGAGAAGAGATTTAAAGCACTTATGGGCTAATGTTCGACGTGCAGTGATGATGATCCAACGACTAAACAAAACTAAACTAGAACTGGTGTCGTTAGTTGCCACACACTGTGAGACATACTGAGGATGAGATCGGAGCACTTATAGACTAATTGGTTCGATGTGCAGTTATGATGATCCAACGACTGAAATAAACTAAACAGAATAGCTGTTTGGAAAGTTTCATAACCACTAAGCCAACCGGCGTGGCACTTGATAATGCTGATGTCAATAAAGAGAATTAGAACAAATAGAAACCAATGATAAGAAGAATGATGTATAAGATGGAAGATTCAAATTGAGATGTTGTCAAACAGGATATAACCAAACTATTTACATAAAGTTTGATGTTTACGTAGAATAGAGGGACTGAGATGGTATGATAAAATTACAAAAGTTAACTGCATATCCTTTACAGGACTTTGCAAATCAACCACAGCTTTTAACGCTGTTTGTGATTTTTCTAGGCATTATTACGTTCAGTAGTTTGCCATTGTTTTCTGTTTTCTGGGTGGTGCTATCGTTATTTTGTAAAAATCCACGCGAAACAATTTACAACCAAAATGTCCTCAGCGTGATTAGAACTCAGAACGTCGGGGTTAATAGACCGAGTCACTATCCCCTAAGCCACAGATGCCACCATGATAAGATTACGAACGAGGTACTCAGAGAAAGAACTAAGCAGATACCAGTAGAAAAAGAGCTAAGGAAGAGACGCTGGAGATGGATAGGACACACATTGAGAAGACCGACTGGAAGCATTGCAAGACAGGCACTGTTTTGGAACCCGCAGGGAAAGAGGAGTAGGGGAAGGCCTAGAAATATTATGAGAAGACGGAGACTGATATTAAAAGGAGAGGCAAGACGTGGAAAGAATTGGAAGGGATTGCAAGAGAGAGGGAGGTCTGGAAGAAGTTTGTTGAAGACCTGTGCTCCGTTGGGGTTTGAAAGGTAAAGAAGAAGGCGTATTACATTGAAGAAGTAATTTGATAACGCTGAAAGTCTTATGCAGACAAATAGTTTGAGAACACTAAAAGTCTTATGCAGACAAGTATTGTGTGCTAACATATGCAAGTTGTTAAGTGAAAGTAAATGTTGAAAAAGAATGTAAATATGATGATGGAGATTTTCAAAAATAGAACTCCCATGGTAGAAATTTGATCATTAAATTTAAGCTGATTCTAAGCTAAGAGATGATGGGATAAAGGAGGCATGGGAACAGAGGGATCAAACTGATACCATAATATAATAATACAAAAAAGGAGAGGCATAACTAATTAAAACTGGAAGTGGGAGTGTATTTGACACGATAAATAATTCAAACAGGGAGTGGGAGTATATTTGACACTATACATAATTCAAACAGGAGTGGAGTGTACTTGACACTATACACAATTCAAACAGGGAGTGGGAGTGTATTTGACACTATACATAATTCAAACAGGGAGTGGGAGTGTATTTGACACTATACATAATTCAAACAGGGAGTGAGGAGTGTATTTGACACTATACATAATTCAAACAGGAGGTAGGAGTGTATTTGACACTATACATAATTCAAGCAGGGAGTGAGTGTATTTGACATAACATAATTCAAACAGGAGTGGGAGTATTTGACACTAACTAATTCAAACATGAAGTGGGAGTGTATTTGACACGATAAATAATTCAAACAGGGAGTGGGAGTGTATTTGACACGATAAATAATTCAAACAGGGAGTGGGAGTGTATCCATATTAAAAATGTATTCAATGGTTGACAAAAACTTCATTTATTGAAACGAATTGTTGTCTTCAAATTTGTTGATTGAATGAAATATAACTTCTGGTCACTGACAAGCAAGTCCATCCCGAAAGTGTCCGAACGCACACAGATCCACACAAGTAAACATGTAGACGTACACGCTGAGAGATGCACAGCTTATATCCATGTTTGTTAGTCTGCAAGTCCGTTAGCTTATGTGTGTACTTGTGTTTGTATGATTGCATGTTTGTCCACGCATAATTTGAGAAGAAATCATCAAAGAATACCAAAACAGGCAATGAAGTAGGGTGGGGTGGGGGGGGGAGGGCGGGCAAAAGGGTTTAAGAAAGAGAAGACGTCCTATGAAAATTCTGAAACGAACTTTGCTGAGAGAAGCAAAAAATAAGGGACACAGTTCCATGGATGAGATTGAGCGAGTTGCCCAGGATAAAGCGGTATGAAGAAATTACTTGCAGATCATATGTAACGTATAAACGTCAATCAATAAAGTGCAATGCCTGGCAGCGTAGGCGATCATGTCCCCAACTCTCTCTCCTTTGTGCAGTTAATCTGTTCTTACGTCGATCTTTTGTCGAAGCACGATATGAGACCACCCAACATATTCTCCTCTGACTTCCACGATATCCTTCCCTGAATTTTACCTCTTGTCAACAAATTATACGAGTGGAATATATATGCTTATCAACCAGTTTACACATATTTCTGCTTTTATATCAATGTCGGCCTATATGCTGGCACTCTCTCTCTATCACACACACCTACACACTATTTCTCATATATAATATACACAAACGCTCACACACACACAAATATCGATCTGTTTAAATGTCAGTGTAGCAGTCTAGAGAACATCAAGAAAGAAGGCAAGAGGAAGATCACGAAAAAGATGGATAGAAGGCATAATAGAATCCTGTCAAAAGCAAAAGTAACGATCACCCACGCCACTAGAACAGACACAAGACAAAAGCAGAAAACCACGACACTGTGCAACTACCTGGTAACAGTGTGATGACAAAAGAAGAAGAGGAAGAAAGAAGCCGCTACTGAATAAATACAACCAATAATACGTATCACAAACAAGAAATTATAATCGGTAAGAATATCATTTCTAAAGTATGAATAGAACATATCGGCAAAAAAAGTGCATCGCCATTTTGTGGACACCGGAAAGAAGTCCAAATCAATCTTCACCAATCTAAACCAATCCACGTCAACAGCTGATTGCACGAGCTTGGATTGAGGATTGGAGTGACCAGAAATTTCAACACAACACGCTTATGAGTAGGCTCATCACTCTTTATTTAAAAAAGAATTGACGTCATTGCCCGGGTTTTCCCCATATGGCTCGGTCCCTCTCAGCAGAAATGCACGTCTCCTGCCCAGAGTATTGCACAAAGCACGAGCTCCGTAGCTCCGGCAACAATCCTAGGGGTCTCTGGAAAAAACTGCACTCGTGAACAGAAAGCCGGGTTCTGGATTCGAACCCACGACCTTCGACTCGCAAGGCAAAGGGCTTAACCACTTAGACACAGTAACATCGGGTTGGTACGGTAAGTCGCTGGACGCTGTTTGAAATATTGCGAAGGAGATCGGAGCACCTATGGGAAAATATCCCAAGTGTAATAGAAATATCCCAAACTGAAACTGAATAATGTTTTACTAAAAAATCTGAGAATAAAAAAACACAACTAACATTCACACTTCGGATTCTTTATTGGTTAATGAAATCATATTACAGTACTCTGGGCAGACTCATAGGTGCTCAGTCTCCCTCAACAGATAGCGAAAGGTATGCATACTGATGGTTCCTGTGGCTCGCTGGTTAAACACACTTCTCTCTCTGTCCCTAAACCAGCATTCCTATACTTGTTCAACGTGTAATTCCAAACACCTTGAATATCTGGATTGATTCAACGTTAATTCTAGTGTTCACATCCAACAGTAGGCGCCAGAGACCGAAGAACATCTCCCTTATCTATCCTAAACTCCCAACAATCGATGCTTTCGATGCAAGCATGTCCGCTCTCTCGTTGCCACGAACACCCGTCTCCTCAGAACGAAAGATCACCATAAGTCGCTGAAGGTTGAAAACCTCTATAGATGAGGTCCACTCATATCACAACCTGCCATTCAGGATCTTCGAAGCGTCGACTGAGAGTCAGAAACAACAACAGTCCCAGTAAACGGAGCCCCAGATAGCCAATGTGCGGCAGCAATAACGGCCTCAACCTCCATCCTTATACTGGAAGTTGTCTTGTATGCTCCACTTCGCTCTGCAACAAACCTTAGCCAAGAAACCCCAGCATGTCTTCACACCACGATGCACAGACGCTTCGGATGAGAGATTTCTCATCTTGTCTCATGTCCATCTTTAAATCTCAACATTTCTACGTCAATGTTCTTCAAAATTATTTCTCCATCAACAAAAAAATCATGCAAGCGGAAGATAATTAGATGAATAATAATTTCAACGCAAATTTGGAGGGAAAATGTGTGCAATGTTTACCCACCAAGTGCGCACTTTTGGCGCGTTATGCGATAGCAAATACAACATTTAATTATGTCTCGTCTACATTATCAAATTCAAAAACGTGCAAGGAGAAACTTGTTTCGTCTGATTAAACAAACAGGAAGATGTTGTCACGAGATCATGACTTCCTTGTCAGATGTCCTAGTTTTTGACAAGTAGTTTGACAATGGAGGTGTACAGGCGGTTACAGAGGTGATCTTCTTCTTCTTCTTTGCGTTCGTTCTTTACGACCAATTTTAATAAATCTTTGTGATTTGTTTGATCTTTGCCAAGAACGTATATACGTTGCACATTGGTTTGGTAGGCCCTAAAACGCATAGACTTTACAGCCTTAGGACACATGCATCCGATTTCAGCCAAACCTCCTTAGTCGCCTCTTACGACATGCATGGCAGGTAACAGTGGTTCTATTCTTTACACCCCAAATTTGGGCCCCGGTAACCACTCGGGCGACAGAGGTGATGACGTGGTTGGCATCTCATGACTACTCTTGTGTTTTTTTAAAACTCAGTGACTCCATGAGTATGATTAGTAAAGTCGAACGTACAGTCGTAAGTAAAGTATCAAAGATAGACTGGGTTAGGAGTGAAGACATTAGGAAAGTGGACCTCAGAGATAACAGAGGCCACGAAAAACACTGTTTACGAAGCGCACACAAAAACCTGTTCTAGAAATCTATTCTTATCCTGACGCTGTGAGGCAAAACAGGATTAGAGAACAGAAGAAGAGATCGAGAAAAAGTCAATACAACATCTTCATCAAGAAACAACAAATTAAATGGTTCGGACACATAAACAGATTACCAACAGACAGTGTGCATCAAAGAGTAATGCTAAAGGGGATAGAAGGTAAAAGATCGTCCACGCAACAGGGAAAGTAGAAATAACAGAGGCAAAGAAAGAAACCACGTATGAAGCGCATAAAGAGCTATATTTTTGTTTGTTATGTAGGATTCTCTTTTCTTCTCTTCCACCATTGACTTCTTTATAGAAGTGTTGGGGTGAAACGTAGTGATCTTGTATGTACTTGTTCTTTCTTCTCCCCATTGACTTCTTTATAGAAGTGTTTGGGGTGAAACGTAGTGATCTTGTGTGTGTTTGTTTTAAGACACTTTGTAAGCTGATATTCATTTTCGTAAGACTGTTCTGATGCCGTCGCTCCATCTTTTGCGTGGTCTTCCTCTTGCTTTGTACTCATTATACTTTTTCTGTGTGGCTCTCTGTGGTAGGCGATACCAGGACATTCTGGTCAGGTGTCCAAACCATTTAATCTGTTGTTCTTTTATGAAATGCATGACTGGTTTCATATCCAGTCTCCTTCTGATTTCTTCATTTCTAATTTTGTCACTTATTGTCACACCTGCAGCTCTTCTAAGACACCTCATCTCTGTCGTTATGATTTTCCGCTCATTGAAAATTATGTAGGGACTACAGTACCTTTAAGCCGAGGCACGCCACTTTCAACCTAAGGATGAACCTTTTTTGGTTATATCAGAGCGTGTAGGCCAACAAACATGAAGAATACAGAATTAACTTCTTTCGGAGAATTAAAGTATACGAAAAGAGCCAGTTCTAGAACTCTATTCTTATCCTGATGCTGTTCTACAGCTCTCTTCTTATCCTGATGCTGTTCTAGAACCTATTCTTATCCTGATGCTGTTCTAGAACTCTCTCCTTATCCTGATGCTGTTCTAAACTCTCAACTTATCCTGATGCTGTTCTGGAACTCTATTCTTATCTGATCTTGTTCTCAGAGCCTATTCTTTATCTGATGCTGTCTAGAACTTTCTTCTTATCCTGATGCTGTTTCTAGAGCTCTTTTTCTTATCCTGATGTTGTTCTAGAACTCTCTTCTATCTGATGCTGTTCTACAATCTCTCCTTATCCTGATCTGTTCTAGAACTTTCTTCTTATCCTGATGCTGTTCGAGAAGCTCTTTCTTATCCTGATGCTGTTCTAGAACTCTCTTCTTATCCTGTTGTTCTAAACTTTCTCGCTTCTGATGCTGTTCACAACCATCTTTTCTTATCCTGATGCTGTTCTAGAACTTTTTTCTTATCCTGATTCTGTTCTTACAACCTCTCCTTATCTGATGCTGTTCTAGAACTCTCTTCTTATCTGATGCTGTTCTAGAAACTCTATTTCTATCTGAGCTGTTGCAGAACTTCCATTCTTATCTGATGCTGTTCTAGAACTTTCTTTCATTACCTGATGCTGTTCTACAACTCTTCTTATCCTGATGCTGTTCTACAACTTCTTCTTCATCCTGATGCATGTTCTCTAGAACTCTCTTCTTATCTGATGCTGTTCTAGAACTCTATTCTATCTGATCTGATCAACTTTTCTTCTTATCCCGATGCTGTTCTAGAACTCTATTCATTATCCTAGATGCTGTTCTAGAACTTTCTTCTTATCCTGATGCTGTTCTAGAACTTTCTTCTTATCCTGATGCTGTTCTAGAACTCTATTCTTATCCTGATGCTGTTCTATAACTCTCTTCTTATCCTGATGCTGTTCTAGAACTTTCTTCTTATCCTGATGCTGTTCTAGAACTCTCTTCTTATCCTGATGCTGTTCTACAACTCTCTTCTTATCCTGATGCTGTTCTAGAACTCTCTTCTTATCCTGATGCTGTTCTAGAACTCTATTCTTATCCTGATGCTGTTCTAGAACTCTCTTCTTATCCTGATGCTGTTCTACAACTCTCTCCTTATCCTGATGCTGTTCTAGAACTCTATTCTTATCCTGATGCTGTTCTAGAACTCTCTTCTTATCCTGATGTTGTTCTAGAACTTTCTTCTTATCCTGATGCTGTTCTAGAACTTTCTTCTTATCCTGATGGTGTTCTACAACTCTATTCTTATCCTGATGCTGTTAGGCAAAACATGATTCATCATTATCATCATCAAGTAGCTTGTCCCTTCCAGAACTTTGTTTCCATGACAGCAGTCCTGAAAAACTCTCTAATCTGTGCAGGATGACCGGCGTCAGTAACGGTCATTCTCAGATCGTCAATGACATCTTGCACCCATCGTCTTCTAGGTCTTCCTCTCATTCTTCTTCCAGGCACCATACCCTACAAAATGATCTTCTCTAGGCACTCATGTCGTTTGATGTGTTAGTTAGTTAGTCTTTCCTCTTGGGCCTGTGGGCGGCGCATAGGGCAGAGGTCATAGCTCTCCATGTCTCGCGGTTCGTTGCTATTTGTTTTAAGTCTTTGATGTTTACTAGGCCCATCGTTGAGCCTTCTCTGGTGATGGTTCTACGCAGAGTCTCTCTTGGTCTTCCTCGTTTTCTTTTTCCCTCTGGTGTCCATATGAGGGATTGGTAAAAGAGTCTTCTCTCATCCATTCTAAGTGTGTGGCCGATGTAGTTCCAGCAGCGCTTTCTTATAAAATTTGATACATTTTCTTGCTAGGTCTCTTGTCTTATTTGTGTAGGGTCTGAAATCTGACCATTTGAGGTTCAGTATTCTTCTAAGACATTTATTCTCAAAGTTATCTAATTTTCTTTCTAGAGCATTTGTTGCTTTCCAACTCTCGCATCCATAAGTTAATACTGGAATCACACAAGAGTTAAAGATCTTTAATTTTAAGTGCTTGCTGAGTGAATTGTTTGATGTGTGCGAAATATTTATTTTGCCTTGTTTTTATGTTCTTTAATAATAACCAATTCTCTTTAATATCAAGCTGTTGCAGAACAGAAGCATTTTGTTCTTTTCTCTGTCCATGATATTCTAAACACTCTTCTGTAGTATTTGCATTCAAAGGCATTAATGATCCTCTCCGCTGCTTTGCAAATGGTCCATGTTTCACAACCATATGTTGTCCAGGGTCTTAAACACTTGATTTTTGTTCTTATGTCAGTTCCCTTCCATAAGTTTGTTAGTTCTTTTAGTTTTTGCAAAGCAATGTTCAGCCTTCTTTTAATATCTTTTACAGCGTTCATTCCTGTCACTTGTCAGTAATGCCCAAATATACGCAAAATAAAAACATGATTAAAATAACAAAATTAAAAAAAAGAATGAGAAAAGTGCAACATAGTCGCAACATTAGCTGTTATATTTAACCGTAATACTTCCTCAATCTCTTCATTGACATGGGGAAAAAAAGTAACAAACAGGACGGTCTATTTCTACCTTCATTAGTCAGTTTGTTTACACTGTCGTTGCTGTGGAAACAGTCAGTAGTTGACAGAGATGGACACGCGAATGCTAAAATATCCACAATTAATTAGCACCATGCCAGCATTCAATTTAATACACAGAAACAGCTTCCCTCGATTACTGCTATCAGTATTCGATTATATTGTCAATTATTGCCAACGATAAAGCAAGTGACGACAAGGAACTGGAAATGGAATAACAAAAATAGAGTCCTTAACAGGAAACTGATTACCACAACGGATAAATGCAATATATTAAAGACATTTATAGGGAATATTTGACAGATTGAGATGAATCAGTTAGGATCACCAGTGGCGGATTGTCGGACAATCTTCAGATATGGAGTGTTAGATGTGAGATGAGTTGAATACTGGATGAATAAGCAGTTGTGGACCAAAACGACGATTTTGTTCCAGAAGGATGTTTGTTGTTTTTCTGCAGGTGTCGCCCATGTGCTGCCAGGATGCTCAAGGAAGCACAGAATAGTAATACTGCGACCTCAAGGCGTGTCGTAAGAGGCGACTGAGGTGGGCCTAGGAAGTTACCGGTGAAAGTTAGAGGTGAACGCGCTGAGGGTTGGCAGGCGTGGGGGTGAAGAACCACCCAAATGTGCAGATATACTGAAAGTCCAGCAGCGGCTGAATCAGTGCTCGTTTCGCTTGAGGAACTACTACTGCCTTTAGTTTGATTGGGGACAATCAAAGTCCCAGCGCGAACAGTATCATGCTTGCTCGTTACACCTGGAATCTGGACTGCCTTTAGTTTGATTGGGACAATCAAAGGCTAGCGAGTAAGCCTACACAAATCTGGACGCAGAACCAAGTAGTCAAATTAAGACAGGTTAGCTGGGTAGATAACGTTCAACAACCTGGGAGGGTAGGTCGTCTAAGGGTCGCTACCCTGAAAGAAAATAGCAATATGCTGCCTTGTAGGTTGGATGGGGACAGCCAAAGGCTAACGGAGAGCGAACCCAGTAAAAACTGGTTGAAATGGGACACGTCGCCGAAGACAAGCACTAGAGCTCCAAATGGTACTGAAAATGTGACGTAAAAATACGGTCTTGTCAAAGGTTGTTTAGATATCACAATAAGAATGATAAAATTGCCGCAAAGAACGAACGCACAGAGAGAAGAGAGACTATTTTGTAAAATTACAGTATTGTGTTTTACATTTTCGCCATTGCTACATAGTTTTACTGTAGTCTTCCTGTAGAACAGGGTGGTCTCCAGATTCATTCTGCCAAAACCAAAATTATGGACCTCACAAACTCGACAGACAACATCGTAATAAAGTGTCAAACAATGGAGAAAGTTGAACATTTGACATATTTGAGTAGTAAAGTGTCAAACAATGGAGACACGATGAACATTTGACATATTTGAGTAGTAAAGTGTCAAACAACGGAGACACGATGAACATTTGACATATTTGAGTAGTAAAGTGTCAAACAATGGAGACACGATGAACATTTGACATATTTGAGTAGTAAAGTGTCAAACAATGGAGAAAGTTGAACATTTGACATATTTGAGTAGTAAAGTGTCAAACAACGGAGACACGATGAAAGAAATAAACACTCGTATTGCTATAGCAGCTAGTGCCTTCACTAAATTAACAAATATCTGACAATCTCAAAACCTTAATATGTGTACAAAAGTTAAATTGTTTAGGTGATGTGTGATTTCTGTACTGACCTACGGTTGTGAAAGTTGGAAATCAACAAAGACAATTGATAAGAAACTGGACAGCTTTGAGAATAAATGTCTCCGAAAATTACTAAAAGTAAAATATAGTGATTTTGTTTCTAACAACACAGTGAGAGATAGAACACACCAACAACCTGTATCAAATATTATAATGAAACGAAGTGGAAATATTTAGGTCATGTTCTTAGATCAGACGAAAAGAGACTAAATCGACAAGTCCTTATGTGGTCACCAGTTGGGAAAAGAAAATGTGGACGACCAAAGACCACTCTTCGAAGAACCATCCAACAAGAAAGTAAATTACTGGGATGTAAAACCATACAAGATCTCCAACTGCTATCAAAGAACCGCATCACATGAAGATCTAAAACCTCTGCCCTATGTGCCGTCTTTGACACGAAAGAAACCAACTAACTAACTAAGTCTTCCTGTATATCGAATTATCTTGGGAAGTCATACAGAAAACGGACAGATACAAGGGAAGAGAAGTACAACTGTTGAAGCTCTATGCTCCACGAGGAGCAGAGAGGGAAAACACGATACAGAGTAAGGAAGAGAAAGGGCAATCGAGAAAGGACAAATCATCATGAAATAGTTTGTCCAGACCAGAACGTTGCCACGCTAAACAGTTTTTCTGAACTTCTCTCATATGCGATTGAGCAAAAATAGGTATATACAGTATTACATAAGAAGGGAAAAATTAATTATAAAATATGAAAAAAACAACACTCAACGTTTCGGTGCTTAGACCTTTATCAAGAACAAAAAACTTACACAAAAACTTAATTAACTAAAACATAATACTAACAAATGATATGAATCATAAGATACTGGCATACGTACCTGCTCCTTGGTCAGCATCTCGTGAATGATAGAATGGACAGGAAATAGGAAGACTATTAGGTTACCGATTGGCTGGTCAATCGGAAAGGGTCAGTGGCAGGTTACGTAAGATATTGTTTGTACAGGTGGGAACAAAGACCCCACGTGGGAAGAGCAGGAGAGGTGGGTGGAAGAAACGTGAGATAATGGCGTTAATTTCCGACATATCATACTAGTGTGTAGACACGTACACCCCCATACAACATGAGCACTATTAGGCTAATATGGATTGCATACACTTCGATAACAAAGGCGGGTATGTACTCCAATGTTACCGGGAGGGTGGGGGGTTTGGTCAACAGCATCACACTGTAAGTGTCCCACAGATATGTATACCAGACGATAACGTGCTGAAGTAATAAGTAATAAGTATGCAAATAAGAAAATGTGATAAAAGATAGCACTGGATCAGCTTCGAGTAGCTCAACTGTAGGGATAACTCAACCACTGTACACCAAGAGCGACTCGCTGAGATGTCCCGCTTCTGCAGCCGTCATGCTCCACATCAATTACATCCTGAATCCATCTTCTTCGTGGTCTACCTCTTCTGCTCTGTTGGAGGGAATGGCTATGCCAGGGCATGCAGCCATGTCCCCGCGCAGAGAGCCTCATACAGACAAGTAGCCCTAGTTTAGAGTAGTGGGTAAGATATATTATATTAGTTGAGACTATGTGTTGCACTCTCTAAGCAGAAGCGCAACACATAACAACGAGACATGACGTAGAAACAAAGATATGTAGTTAGGAAGTGACAAGGAAGTGACACACACTTGAGCCGAACAGAGGTGTCTTGTCAAGTACGATCAATAAACATGTAAAGCACATTACCAGCGTTGTGTTTGTATCTTGAGCATCCAGTATATGTGTGTTCGTCATCTACACCACCATCATCGTCGCTACTACAGCTCTTTGCCGGGACTCCACTTTCCATAATTGTCTTCCTTAATTTCCCTTGTTTTATTATTATTTGTCCCAAATACTTCAATTTTCTCTTTCTTACTTGTAGCATCAATCAGTTATATTTAATTGTGAGTTCTTTCTAGATAGATCTATTTGTTCTCTTCTCTGTCCAAGATATACGATGGACTCTTCAGTAAGACTTATATTCAAAGACACATATATGTCTTTTCACTGCTTTCTTAAATGTCCACATAAAGATATTTATATCAAAGCTAATTACATTTTGTTTCGTGGTACCAACATCATTATTCATTATAATTACAGTTTCGGTCCGTTATAATTACCTGTCGCATATATCCATCTATCATATTTGTATGATGTGTAGATCGATATATTACAATGACACTCTTGTTTTTCTGTATCTTCTTGTATGTAACTTAGTTGTTTACATTTGTGGTCTACCTTCTTTCTGTCTTTATTTCGTTGTTACATTGTTACCGGGTAGTTGCACAGTTTCGTGGTTTTTTTTGGTTTTTGTCTTGCGTTGCTCTAGTGCATAGATTCCCAAACTTTTCGGCCACCGCCCACTTTGCACATCATAAACTTTGAACGCCCCTCTACATTATAACAATGTGTCAACGCACCCCCTTCACATATATATATATATACTCTATTTTCACTTTGACATAGAAATTTATATATATTTATGTCATACATGGTCAATTTTCAAATGATTATACGAGTATGTATGAAATAGACATTTGATGAAAAAATGGATCGTGTAAGACGGACATAAGATGAATTTAAATGCAGAATTCAAATTTGAAATGATTATTCAATCGCAAAATCACGAAAATAATTTATTTTAAAATATGTATGATTAATTACTTCTTTAAAGAGCCACCGATCCCTAATCGCCTGAAGCCCCCGCTCCCCAATTCTTCTGAACCACTATCGCCCCCTAGAACGCTTCAGCGCCACTTGAGGGCGGTACCCTCACTTTGAGAAACGCTGCTCTAGTGGATTGAATGATAGTTATTTTTACTTTCGACAGGGTTCTACTATCCATCTTCTTCGTAGTCTTCCTCTCGCCTTCTTTCATGATGTTCTGTTGTAGAAGACTATGTATACTGAGCCCCTACTTTCATGATGTTCTGTTGTAGAAAACTATGTATACTGAGCCCCTACTTTCATGATGTTCTGTTGTAGAAAACTATGTATACTGAGCCCCTACTTTCATGATGTTCTGTTGTAGAAAACTATGTATACTGAGCCCCTACTTTCATGATGTTCTGTTGTAGAAAACTATGTATACTGAGCCCTTACTTTCATGATGTTCTGTTGTAGAAAACTATGTATACTGAGCCCTTACTTTCATGATGTTCTGTTGTAGAAAACTATGTATACTGAGCCCCTACTTTCATGATGTTCTGTTGTAGAAAACTATGTATACTAGGCCCTTACTTTCATGATGTTCTGTTGTAGAAAACTATGTATACTGAGCCCCTACTTTCATGATGTTCTGTTGTAGAAAACTATGTATACTGAGCCCTTACTTTCATGATGTTCTGTTGTAGAAAACTATGTATACTGAGCCCTACTTTCATGATGTTCTGTTGTAGAAAACTATGATACTGAGCCCTACTTTCATGATGTTCTGTTGTGAAAACTATGTATCTGAGCCCTACTTTCATGATGTTCTGTTGTAGAAAACTATGATACTGAGCCTTACTTTCATGATGTTCTGTTGTAGAAAACTATGTATACTGAGCCCTTACTTTCATGATGTTCTGTTGTAGAAAACTATGTATACTGAGCCCTTACTTTCATGATGTTCTGTTGTAGAAAACTATGTATACTGAGCCCCTTCTTTCATGATGTTCTGTTGTAGAAAACTATGTATACTGAGCCCTTACTTTCATGATGTTCTGTTGTAGAAGACTATGTATACTGAGAAGTTACTTTGTGTTACCAGAGACAAACATGGATAATGAGCCCCTACTTTGTGTTACCAGAGACAAACATGGATAATGAGCCCCTACTTTGTGTTACCAGAGACAGACACAGACAATGAGCAAAGCGTAGTCGCGCAAAAGTAGCTACATGTGAAATGCGGTGTCTGCAAAAGTTACCAACCAGAAAAAGGCAAGAGTCACCATAAGAAAGAAAGAAAGTTGGCACAGAAACTTGCTTGAATTACATTAAGAAACAAAGAAGGAAGTGGTTTGACCACTTAACTCTTAACCATTGGCAGGT
This sequence comes from Arion vulgaris, assembly GCA_020796225.1. Taxonomy (NCBI): domain Eukaryota; kingdom Metazoa; phylum Mollusca; class Gastropoda; order Stylommatophora; family Arionidae; genus Arion; species Arion vulgaris. The sequence continues at coordinate 85,867,036 of CM036754.1, read as the reverse complement.
TTTAGTTTTTATATTTTTATGTCCTGCTCTATATTTAGCAACCATACAAATTCTTTGCATTGAAAATAGGCATGTTATATATGGTTGGAAAGCTAATTGGATGAGCTATCGGGATATGTGGTTTTAACATAAGTGTGATGTAATATGTGATATCCGTGACCTACTTATGAAAAGTCTAAAAATAGATTATTCTACAAATGACAAATTTTTGTACAGTCACAAAGAAGGAAAAAATAAGTATGACGAATATAATGGAATCTTTTATTACAGTCTTTTAAAGTCTTCATATTTACAAAACATATTTGAATTTAAACATGTTTGGAAAATATGAAAGGAAGTAATCATGAAATTTATAATATTCAATATTTTCATATTTTAAATAAAAAGTCAATAAATATGGTCTTCAAGAGAAAATGATGCCGAATTGGTCTAGTAATCAGCCTATAAAGAACTAACACTATAGTATCATACATAAACATGAAATAGGTATATAATTTCTAAACATTGCAAGTAATAGATAATATGATTACGCAATGATATTTGATAGACAAAATAATCAGGAAAAATAGTTATCGGGCACCTTGCAAACAGAGTCAAAGTGACACAGGTATAGAATGTCCATCTGACACAAGCATAGATATTTCAAGAATCACTGGTGTCTTCATCAGGACAGTAATCTGATTTATTAGAATCCATTTTATCACATATTTGGGAATTTTTGGATGGAGCAATTTGGGCATTTCTACAAAATGGAAAAGTGGGAAATGAGGTCTGCTCCAGTCAACGAGATTAGACATCTAAAAAATATATAAATAATTTTTTTTATCATTTTTATTAGATTATCATATGTTCTGCATTAGTTAACATAACTTTTACTAACTTAAATGCAAAATGGATACAAAATAATGACTACTTAAATAGGCATGTTGCATCGATCATATATGATTGAACTCCCATTATCCCAATGGTTAAGGGTTAATAAGAATGCAGCCAAACTGAAAAGTATACATAGTCTTTTTTCCGATCCAGAAGCACTTGAGCTGAAAGCTCTTCGGCTCGTGTCATGGACATCGTAACCCTTCGGCTCAGTGCTACGAACACCGTAAATCTGGGGAACCTGTAGCTTTTCTGCGAGTCCTCGGAGTTGAACCCGCACTTACAGAGGACTAGTCACCCGTAGTCCAACGCGCTACGAACACGCTGTTCACGCGGGCATACATAGTCTTCTACAACAGAACATCAGGAACTGAGGTGAGAGAAAGATCTTGTAAAAGATGGTTAGATGACATAACAGAATCCTGTCAAAAAGCAAAAATAACAATCACCCAAGCCACTAGAACAGCGCAAGACTAAAACAGAAAACCACGACACTGTGCAACAACCCAGTAACAGTGCGAAGATAAAAGAGGAAAAAAGAAGAAAGAACGAGTCCTACTTGGCTATATCAGGACGTGTTGCCCATACAAGCAAGAAATAAAATAATAAGTAATTAATTTCTGAAAATCTAGTTAATATAGCAGTTATTATCTATTTAATGTAATATGTTAAAAAAAGAAATGTTTAATCTGATTTTGTGATGACGCAATTCCTGCATTATCTGCCATTCTCATGCGCATTTTACTCTCTAATCTCGAGTTTGTCTGGTTTCCTTCATTCGCTTGTGGGACAGTTAAGTCTGATTCGGCAGATCTCTAAACTGACATTGAGATGACTTGGCACGTACATGGAAGCTTAACGTGATTTAAGAGATGCCACTTGTTGAAACAGAAATCGTTTATTTGGAAATACCAAATTAAGGTGCCTCTGTGGGGTAGATG